>CABEGB010000632.1:0-343960 GCA_901521435.1 Crematogaster levior
CACAATGCAAAAAAAAGAAAATACTCAAAATAAAGAAAGAATCAATCAATGCATATATCAATGAAAAATATTAAAACATAGCAAAAAATAGCATTACTAAAATACATCACCTTAAACAGAAAGGGTCAAGGATAACACTAAATTACGGAAAATTCGAAAAAATTAAAACGACATACACAGATCTAAAATCAGAATTCTCTTCACCATGTCAATTACCGAAAAATAAAAAAAGAATCGACATCAATGTTCTCATCAATGTCAACAGTTTGGAAAAAGAAGCAGCACAGGTAGACACTAAAAGCAACATTAAATTCCAACATACATTAACACAAAAAAAAAGATAAAAGGAAATCGCAATCATTAACATTGAATATTGCGAAAAATTGATATTTATAAGGCAGACCTTGCAAGTATTACGAACAGACCAAAGTTAAATGAGATAATAAATAAAGAAAACAAAAATTTTCAAGGAACAAATAGACACAGAAAAATAATAACACAATAATTTCGCACATTTGGCTGAAGACCCCACCATAGATGAAAATGGAAAGTACAGTTCAATATTTGCTGAGGTAAATAAAGATTCAAAAAATTAAATAATAAAAATCTTGGTTCGGTATCGAATGAATATAGTGCTAAAATAGAGAATTCGATCACTTAATACTAATCATTGGTCATCTCAATAACCCAAACTACTATTTCCTCGACTGTTGGAAGTAATCCCGAAAAGATAAGTATCAAAAACTCTCCTGCTACAGACTCCATTAAGAAAGCCTCTTCACCAACATAAGCAAAGCAGCCTGAAACTTATACCTAGTTTTCTGTTATAAAAAAAGAATATCTCGAACAGCTACTTGGCTTCAACGTAATCATCATCACATAATGTCAGATTAACATTTCGATATAAACCGCAAGACCAACAGCATATCGTTTAGTGCATGCCAATCGATTTGTAGAAAGCTCGACACGTTGCTTGATGGCCTACTACTAAAATACCAAAAAAAAAAATTTCAAACACACCAAATTAATATGGAGCATGATTTCAAAGAACATTAAGGGAGTAAACGAAAACGTTCAGTAAATCACCTATCTTGTTCAACATTTATACTAGTGAAATGCTGTACCTCTGACTAACACTACCAAACACCAGAAGACACCACATGGTGGTGACGCACCGGGCTCAAAATACAACAGAAACCTCCAAGATCCCGCAGAAAATTACTGGTTTGAAAACATGAAGCCGAAAAGAATAAAATATAGATAGCGTTTTGTTCAGACGACGCCAGTTAATGCAAACAAGAATGTAAGAAAGAACATTGAAACTTTCTCAAAAATTGAGAGCCATCAAAAAAATTATCATTAATAAAAAAATTCATCGAGTACATTTGTAGTATTGATTGAAAGACTGCATTTATAAATATCATCTTAGAAGAAAGATTAAAAAGCAATTAAAATCTCTTGGCACCTTAAGAGATCAGTCATTCTAAGTATTTCATGACAAGAAATAAAATAATATGTTATCAATTATTTGTAAGAACAAAATGTACATATACGTTCCATATGGTTTAATTATTGGGCAAATCAGACATTTGAAAGAAAGGCTTCAGTGAGCTCAAGTCTCAAGATGATCGGAAGAAACAACCATACACAACAGCTGAGCAAACAATCGTACCGTAGACTCAGTAAAATTGAGAACGATACCTGCACAAATTTCACCGTGAACATTTTCCTTTTCGCAAGCGAAAAGACAACTGCGTCAAAGTATATGGAGTCTCTAATTTAATTAAAAAAACTGCCGGACTATTGCTCAGAAAGCTCACATCTGTACAAAAAAGGATACATACAACATCATATCGTACCTATAATATCATTAGTCCCTGACATAATGCACAAGAAAAATTTGCTAATATCTCTCAGTGATACTAGAATATTTAAAGTTATAGCATGATCATCCTCACAAAGAGGTATAAAGTTGAAAAGAAAAGAAAAAAAAAGATAGAATGTAGGTTAATGGATATAAATAGACGAAAATCAGTCATAGTAATTTCAGAGATTGTCAAGTTAATTACTAATATTGTCTCGTTAATTACAGTCATTACATGCATTAAGTATTGTTATCGAACAAATATATCAGATAAAATAATATCACTGTCAATATATGCTATCATCATCAGCTACTTTCACGCACACACACACACACACAGCTTGTTGGTCATCAATAGCTGTCAGGATATTAATGCCAATATTACAGTGAAAAGAAGAAAGAAAAGATAAGTAGCTGTACGGGTCATAATATTTTTATTTTGATTATTACTGCCTTATTATTAAGATATTCTCAGTTTTTTTTTTTTAAAGATGACCCTTTTTCGAAACAAAAGTTTGAATACAGAAAATGACAATCATATCTAGCGTTAAGATGTTATTTGCGTAACAGAATGCAAGTTCGAAAACGCGTAGCGGCTAGCCGCACAAGCTCGTAGATAAGAAGAAGTTAAGTTTCCATTGCAACATTAAAATATCCGTGGTTACGTCTCAAAATAAACTCTTCCATAGCCAAAAGTACAGTCCGATCATCGAGTCGGGCAATGCTGAAGCACGGTTAGTTTCGGAGTGGGTGACGCCAGAACAGCTGCGTGATGCCGGGCATCTTTCGCATTTTTGAGTTGTAACAAAAAAAAACATAATAGTTAAATGATTTTGCCGCATGATTAACGATTGCAAATTATATTCATGATTAAATTATTTATTACATTAATGATTAAAAAATTATATACTTCATGTAACAATTACCAATTTTATCATGTAACACTAAAAATGTTAATATTATTTACCCATGATTTAGACACATTAATGGTGGATCGTTCAAATGGGATGACATTAACACCACCACCAGCCCGAGAAACACTTAATAGCAAGTTTGAGTTCACGCCGTTGCATCAATTTCGTAATGAAGACTGCGGCTGTCAGCCTGCGTAAGCTAAAGGCGCCGTGCTCATCTCCATCCAGTAATGCCAGACGTGTTGACGATTCGGGGTACGCTTGCGTAAGTTCGTCTCGACCAGGTAACGCTCAGTGGTGTCGTGTTTGATGTCTTACCGCAGTCGATCTGTGTCGCAGCACACACTTGTCTTTTTGAACGATCCTTCAGCGAGTTCATAGATCACTGCGACAGCTGGCTGTTTGTTAATGTTTTCGAGAGAAGCGAATGAATTCGTGAGCGGCGGTTTCAACGCGCCGGTGCGGAGGAAGCCCCGCTTATTGCCGTAGCTGACGACGCACGAGTTCGTCGCTTATATTAGCCCCGGATTTCGGAGATATTTTGCTCACGCGACGGATAATACGCGGCGCTATCGTCGTGGGCATCGAAAATGCGGTGCTCGCGGGGCGACTGCTCGCGGGTTATTGTTCGCCACAATGAGTTGACTGCGTGCGCTACGCCGTAATTTATGCCTCGCCCGACCTGAGATGTGATGCATCACGATGTTGGTTTAAATTTTGCACGTTCCCAGCGGCTGTCGTGCACGACGTTGTTTCGCCGTGTTATACTTCCCTCGTTGAGAGGAGATCGATCAACTATCGTTTCTCCAACTATTTCCAAATTGCCAGCACATGGTAACGTACATAACGTATACTATAATGTTGTTCGATTGGGATTACGCATCGCTTTAGCTCTCCGGTTACAAGTTCGATGGTGACGGTGCAGCACGGCGTATCAGCATTAATACCGTTACCGTGCGCATCAAGTCAGAACACGTTACAATATTTTTTCGCATTTTTTATTACGTAACAAAGAAGAAAAAATTTCAATCGACATTGATTTCGCCAACAATTTTTTATGACATTAATACAAAATATTTATTACTATTAAAAAAGATGAATTTTTGGAAGCAAACTACTTAAAATATCAGTATAAACCGACTATAAAGATATGAAGAAGTCAACACCAAACAATGCTGAAGTTGTCGACTGCTGTTTCGTCACGAATGCTACCTACCTCGGGACACATACGAGCTACATTTCTGTGATAAAAGTGTCAGATATCGACACGCCCAAGCTCGTTCTATATATCAAATAAAATCACAAGTAGTTGTGATGACCGTCATTTATCCGAAGAGATAAGTAAAGATTGTAAGAGCTTCAACCTCTATCGTCAAGAGATCTCAGCCTTCGAGCGAAAAGCGATGATATAAGTATCAGCTACTGTCGCGACAAAGCGTGATCCAGTGCCAACACAAAAATTCAACACACTCACAACAAAAGCGGTAATGCAGATCGTTTCTGTTCCTCAATATAGTTCAAGCATCTAACAAGTATCAACAAAAGAAGTCAAGAACCGAATGAAATGAGACCTTCAATCGCCTTCGATGACGGAAAATCAGTATTCGAAAAGCAGAAATCAAAAAAAATTACAAAACGCAGCCAGAGGACGCTAATAAAGACAAAAGAACATCTATACAGCGTATCAACAGAGCCCGAATTACTAGTGAAAGAGAAGATATCATTATCAAGAAACAGAAGAAGAAATACAAACAGCCAAGAAGCCAGTACTACACCAACCAAAGAATAAAGTCAAGATAAAAAAAATAACAAAGAAGAACAACAATCGAAAACACTTCAATGTGCTGTCAATTTGAAGCCACCAATGACAAAGCAGACAAGCTACCAATGCACAGAATAGTGATAGACCGCTCATCAACATTCTGCAACAAGAGTCCGTAAAGACAACCAACTTAAGCAAAGAAAAAAACATAAAGACTTCTCATATTAAATAATGGCAAACATATACATATTACAGTTAGATACAATACAAATATTAAGTAAAAGCATCTTTGGTCGTAAAACAAAATTCCTCTATACTACTAACAAAATTCAGAAAATTTAATAACACATTATTAAAAGGACTAAATAAATATAATGAAAAATGAAGTTCCACGAATATGTCTGCAACATACACAAACAATAAAAAAATCACAAGATTCTTCAACCACAGATTCATTCAAGAAAAAGAATATTGCCTATACTCAATACGTCTTCAAGAGTCAGCTCACATTAATAACTTAAAAGATCAAATATTTACACCAAGATATGTCAGACAAATGATATAGCGACAATTCAATGCAAAAAAAATGCCAATGAATAAATACAGCCAATCGCGTTTTACCACAGATGTAAAAAATGAGCTACTAATCATGAAAGCCGGTGAAGGCAGGCATAATACGCAATTAGATAGATCGCGTCATTCGAATAAGGATCATACAGTGTCGTCCTAAAATAAAAGAAATAAAAAAAGGTTTGAACGAACAGAACTTCAATTGTTAAAGCCATCGCACCCTGGTTTGTCAACATTGGTTCAAATCAGGGAATTAGTTGACGCAAAGTTAAACAACGCTTCAGCAAAGGCAAACAAAATAGCTGCAAATATAGCATATTTCATTTATTAACATAAACAACAAAGGGAAAATTTGTTATTAGAAATGTAAAAAATGTCTATAGTTGTGTTTCGAAAAAAATAACGAAGACAACTCAACAAAATAAGTAAGATAAGCCTTCAGCTGAAAAATCCTTTAGATCAAACATGCATAGCATAAATAACAATTTCACAATAAAAAAATCTGAAAATGATAAACAATCACAATAAATGTAAATCGATACTCAAAATCAAAGAAGAAAGAATGTCATGAATATAATAAATTCACAAAACCCAGATATATCATTAAACGAGCATGTGTAAAAACACGCAATAAAATTTCAAAAATCATCATAACATAATAAAGAAATGCTATCGAAAATAACCGGAGGGCACAGCAATAACAAGAAAAATTATGCAACACAAAGAAATAAGATAACGAAAGAAAAGAAAATAACGAAATCAAAACTAACACTCAACCGATAAAAGCATTGCATAATTCTAGCATATGCTGCACGCGCCAGTTCTATACGACATAACAAAATTTTCTCCTTCCCCCGAGTCAAATAAATTGTGAATTACTATATATTAAAGTAGTGAGTACTCAGTAAACATCATCGGGGAAACTTAAACACAACCCTATAGGAATTGCACTTAAATCTGCCAGATAACAACATAACATATAAAAACAAAAATGCCAAGTTCTAAATGATGTACTCGGAACGAAAATTCTCAGACATAGTACTGGGGCGACACTGATATTCCACTATTTCAGACGGAGACAACCAGACAACGATACCCAAGATAAGCATCACACGCAGTCAGATTCAAGAATCCATAAACGGGAAAATCGGGATCGGAAGCTAGAAATCATAAACAGTAACTTAAAAAACAGGATCGGTTAAGTAAACGCCAGAGCAGTGCCCATCATGATAAAAAACTCCACCAATCGAAATTACGAAACAAATGAATACCTCGTACTTTAACGAAAAAATAATATTAACACGCAAAGAAATTAAAATAAAAGAAAAGAATCAATCGTACGCATATATCACCTAAAAAAAAATACAAAAACTGTTAAAAGCAGAAAAACAAAATAGCCAATAAAAATGGCCATCACTCAAACAGTAGTGGTCATGATACTAGCCTCATGGAAAACTCGAAAGAAAAATTGACATACAACGAAACCATCTATAACAATCACTGAAAAATAAAAAATTATATCCGTGAATCGATTATCACGTACTTCAATACTAAACAACATTACTAGAAAAAAAAAAAGAAATGTTGGTCAGGTGACGTCATTCAAGCTCACTCAACATACACGCAAAACTGATGAGCCAGTCAATTAATAAAAGTGAAACGCATCATTAACACCGGTCGATATGAGTGCACTTTGCAAGTACACCAGAGAGTTATCAATAATGACCACAGCGAGATAATAACAAAGAAAACAAAAACCAAGCGAACAAATAGATTACTAAGAAAAAACATCAGTAATATTTAATGATTAATAACATAAGCCGAAGACCCCACCGAGGAGAAAATGAAAAATTTTACAACACATTTGAGGTAAATAAAGATTCAAAAAATTAAATAATAAAATCTTTGAAGTTCAGACGAACACAAATATAGTGCTGTAACATATTCGACGAATTTAATATCAATCATTGTCAATTGTCATCAACCATAAATCACTTTCCGATCATCGAAAACAGCTAAAGCGGTAGCAAATCCTATTATCGTGTCCTCTGTTCATTGCCAATTCAACATGCTAGCAAAATGAAAACCATCAACGTTCATAGTTTTCCTTTCTGTTATAAAAAAAGAAATATCTCGAATGTCAATTTGCTTCAACGTAAAGCCCTTCATCATCACATGCAATAACAGATAACATTCCGATATAATTGAATAAACAATGTTTAGTGCATGCTAATCGATTTAGAAAGTTTTCGATATAATATGGTTTTCGATGGCTCATTTCATTTTAAAATACTAAAAAAAAATTTCAAACATTTACCAAATGGTTGAAAGTATACGATTTCAAATGAACACTATTGTCGCAAAAGGAGAACGAAATCAAAAAAATCACATATAAACAACGGACACAATAAAGGGTCTTGTAAATCACCTATTCATTCAACATTATACTAGTGAAATGCTGTAATTATTTGACTAAATACTCGAAAATTGCCGTATTTGCCGACATCTGTCAGACACCGGCTTCAAAAATACAACAGAAACTCAAGATATTTTCGTTCCCAGAAAATATTACGGAACATGGAAGCCGAGTACAACATAGATAATGCGAAATAATTTTGAATACCATCGTTGTTTACGCAAACGAAGAATGTAAGAAACAATATTAAAATCCTCAAAATTGATACCAAATACTTCAAATCATAAGAATGAAGTAAGATATTTAGGTATAATCTCGATGAAAGACTGCACTATAAAGATCATCTACAGACAACTAAAACTTTTACACTACATAGCTGTCAAAATACATGTTATCACTCATTTGTAAGATCACAACATTATGGCCGTCGAGTCTTTCATGAGAAAATCAGAACATTTGAAAGAAAAGTGTACCAGCTCAAACCAGAATAGACGCAGAAACAAACTGCTACACGTAACATAACAAGTCATAATTTTCGTAATAGCCAAAGCGAAGTTACGGCTCAAAATAAAGCCTGCAGTATGAAGGTTTTGTAATGAATCAATGTAATATGAACGTAAAACATTAAAAAATCGGACTGGTATCTTCTGTCACTTGTAAAAGTGATGATACATACGCCATCATTAGTAATGATATCATTCTATCATATCAAATAAAAAATCATAATATCTTCATCGCATCTGGTGATAATACGAAGATGACCATCCTTACAAAGAAAAGAAAAGAAAGAGAATGTAGGTTACCTGACAAATAGACGAAACCAGTCACAGATATTCATCATTGGTTTATCATCATTACAGCATATGCATATCAGGGGCCCAAATACAGACGTCAGCCAAATAATATATAAAGATATAAATAATACTAATACAAAACACATTAATAATAATAATGAGCAATGTATATAATATTAATGCTAATATTGAAAGTGTAAAAAAAAGAAAAAGAGAAAAGATAGTATTGCACAATATAATTATTTATTTTATTATTATCATTATTATTAAGATATCAGTTTTTTTTTTTTAAAAGACGGACCTCTTTTTCGAAATGAACATTAAAGAAAATCGATCAATAATCATATTCATGTTAAGATTAAATATTTTGTAAAAAATATATATATAACACAAACTGATATGTTCAAAGATAACTGCGTTCGAAATAGTGCGTAAGGTGAGTATCTAGTTATCAAAAGTCAGTTCTCAACAAAACATACAGATAAGAAGAATGTTTCTTTTGTTTACGTAACGATTAAAATATAAAAAACTGTAATATGTCCCAACAACTCTTCCACAATAAAAGTAAAACAGTTCTCGTCCGATCACGAAGTCAAGTATCAAAGTTGAGCACGGTTAGTACTTTGGCTGGTGATTGCCGTGATGTTGGCATCTGCATTTTTGACAACAAAAGAAACATAATATTAAATGATTTTATTGTTTGTTGATACGATTAAATTATTTATTATTAATGATTAAAATTATGAAGTACTTCATGTAATAATTACTAATTTATCATGTAACACTTCCAAAATGTTAATATTTAACATGATTTGCAGACTATTATTTAACAGAAAAGAAAACATACATACCTAGGACAAACTATATGTTCATAACACCCACCCCTAAAATAAATTCTAAACCGTTAAATAATAATCTCTCAAATCATGCTAAATAATATTAACATCTTTAGATGTTACAATGACAAATTCAGTACTGTTGCTACGGAAACTATATACCTTGGCCAATGCACAAATAACTTAACTACAATCAAATGCATGGCCAAAGTCATTTTAACATTATGCTTCCTTTGTAGTTACAATAAAAAAATGCAAAAAAAAGATGCCAACGTCACACGGTGTTCTAGCGGTCACCCATCCAAGTACTAACCGTGCTCAACGTTGCTTGACTTGCGATCGGACGAGAACTGGCAGTACTTACTTGTATGGAAGAGTTTATTTGGGACGTATTACAGTTTTATATTTTAATGTTACAATAAACTTAAAAAAAAAAACATTCTTCTTTATCTATATTTTGTTTGAGCGGGTACGGTAACTAGATCCTCGCCGCACACCGTTTTTCGAACTTACGTTCTATCGCAGGTATATTAGTTTGTGTTATATATATTTTTTTACAAATAACAATCTTAACGCTAGATATGATTATTGTCCGGTTTTCAGAGTTCCAGAAAAAAAGAGTCCCATCTTTTTAAAAAAAAAAAACTGAATATCTTAATAATAATGATAATAATAAAATAAATAATTATACTGTACAATACTATCTTTTCCTTTTTTTCTTTTCATTTGTGCGTATGTATGTGTATGTGTGTGTGTGTGTGTGTGTGTGTGTGTGTGCGTGTGTGTGTGCGCGTGTGTATGTGTGTGTGTGTACAATCTGATGTATTTGTTCAATGTATGCATATGCACATATGTATAATTAACAGATAATGTGTAATTAGCAGATAATCTTCTGGCACTATGACTAGTTTTCGTCCCATTTATATATCCATTAACCACCAGTATTTCTTTTTTTCTTTCTTCTCTTCTTTAGGGATGGTCGCATAACGCCATGGCAGGTGCACATCACTAGATGCGTGGGGATATTGTAATTTTTGTTATTATTATGTCGGGGATAATGATATATTATCGGTAATATAATGGTCTTGTATGATCCCTTTATCTAAGTGTAGAAAGGCTCTGGAGGTATGAAAATCCAGTTTTTAGTGTTTGTTCATAATACATTGAGTTCCTGCAGAGTGCCCATATACTAGGCTATTTTTGAGTTATTCTTTCCCGCTTGCAAGAAATGTCTACGAATTAAATTTATTTAAAATTATCGATCCTGGGGATTTTGCTGAGACAATTTTTGGATTATTTATGTATTGTGTATAGTTTGTTTCTGCCGATCTATTCATATTGAGACAGGCTCGCAAACACTTTCTTTCAAATGTTCTGATTTTCTCCATGAGAGATGCACTAATGTTAAACCATATGGGGCAGCCATATGTGATTTGTGGTCTTACAAATAATTGATAACATATTATTTTTATTTCTGTATGTAAATACTTAGAATAGAACAGTCTCTTAAGGTGCCAAAAAGTTTTAGTTGCTTTTTTAATCTGTATTTCTAGATGGTCTTTATAGTGCAGTCTTTCATCGAGATTAATACCTAAATATCTTACTCGATTCTTATGAGGGATTTTTTGTGTAATAGACTTTTTGGGTAAGCTCTCAATTTTGAAAGTTTTGTAATTGTTTCTTACATTCTTGTTTGCGTAAGCAAGCGATGGTCTGAACAAAATTGTTTCGCATTTATCTATATTTATTTTCAACTTCCATGTTTCGTAGTAATTTTCTAGGTTTTGAAAAATATCTTGGAGTTTCTGTTGTATTTTGGAAGGCCAGTTGTCCGCCACATACACAATTAGATCATCGGCAAATGCAATTGTTTTGGGATTTTCCGGAGTATTTAGTCCAAATAATTTTAGCATTTCACTAGTATAAATATTGAATAAGATAGGTGAGTTTACCGTTCCTTGTTGTAGTCCGTTGATTATTTTATATGTAGTTTTTGATTTCGTTTCTCCGCTTGCAGTTATTAGTGTTCTGTTTGAAATCATGCTCCATATTAATTTAATTAAATGTTTAGGAAATTTTTTTTTAATTATTTTAAATAGTAGGCCATCAAGCCATATTGTATCGAAGGCTTTTTCTAAATCGATTAAGCATGCACCTAAACATTGTTTGTTGTTGAGTGCCCAGTTTATATCAGATGTTAATCTATTTATTGCATGTATTGTGGAAAGATTACGTTGGAAGCCAAATTGACATTCCGGGATAATTTCTTTTTTATAGCAGAAAGAAACTATAAGATCGTTAATTATGGTTTCGAACACTTTGCTTATGTTGGGTAAGAGACTTATGGGTCTATAGCTTGCTGGAGAGTTTTTGTCTTTATCTTTTTTCAGGATTGCTACCACTTTAGCTGTTTTCCATTGGTCAGGAAATAAAGAGTAGTTTAATAGGTTATTGAAAATAATTGTGTAGTTGAATATTAAATTCGTCGGAATATATTTTAGCACTATATTTGGTATTCCGTCTAGACCAAAAGATTTTTTATTATTTAATTTTTTGAATCTTTTATTTACCTCAAATGTATTTGTAAAAATTTTTCCATTTTCGTCTCTATGGTTAGGGTCTTCAGCTATGTTATTATCATTAAATGTGCAAATTGTTATGTTATTATTTTTTTCTGTATCTATTTGTTCCTTGAAAGATTTTGTTTCTTTATTTATTATCTCATTTAACTGAGGTCTGTTGTTATTAAACTCTCTGTTGTTAATACTTGCAAAGTGCGCGCCCATAATATCCAATTTTTCCTGTAGTGTGTTAATGATTACGTTTCCGCTTTTATCTTTTTGTAGTTGGTTTGTATCAATTTTTGCATTAATTAATATGTTGGAATTTAATGGTACTTTTAGTGTGTCTACCTGTGCTATTTCTTTTTCTAAATATGTTATTTAATTGTGGAAACATTGATGTCGATTCTTTTTTTGAGATGCTTGTGATTTTATTTTTCCAGTAGTTATTTATAGATGAAGAGAATTCTAGTTTTAGATCTGTTCTTATGTGTTTTAATTTTTCTTTCAGGTTTTCCATGAGGCTAGTATTTATCCTTGGCCACTTTCTGTTTAGGTGATGTATTTTGGTAAGTATTTTGTTTTTCTGCTTTTGTAGTTTTTGTATTTTTTCATTGATATATGCATTGATTGAGTTCTTTTCTTTTATTTTAGGTATTTCTTTTTGCATTGTTAATAGTATTTTTTCGTTAAAATTTTGAAGGTATTCATTTATTTCATGAACTGTTAAATTTCGATTATTAGGAATTTTATCCATGATCATTTTCTCTAGCGTTTTACTAAACTTTGTCCAATCTGTTTTTTTAAAGTTATATTTATGATTCGTATTGTCCGGTTCTAGCTCCAGTCCATTTTCCTTGTTTATGGATACTTGGAATCTGACTGCATTGTGGTCACTATCGTAAGGTATGTTGTCTAGTTTGTCTCCGTCTAAGTCGTGGAATGTTAGTCTGGTGTCAGCTAGTACTATATCTAAAAAAGAATTTCCGTTTGGGTACGAGGGATATTTAGAACTTAGCATTTTTGTTTTATATGTTATGTTATTGTTATCTAACCAGATTTTAAGTGCAATTCCTCTCGGGTTATTGTTTAAGTTTCCCCAGTCGGTATGTTTTGCATTTAGGTCTCCTGCTAATATATAGTAATTCTCTAATTTATTTAACTCAAGGGAGGAGAAAATTTTATTTATGTCCGGTATAAATTCTTTTTGATTACCGCCTTTAGCATATGCCGCAATTATATACAATGCTTTATCAGTTGGAATATTTAGTTTTATTATAGTTTGTTCGATTATTTTTTCCTTTTCTGTTTCCGTTATCTTTATTTCTTTGTATTTTATAGATTTTCTTATTATTATTGCTGTACCACCTCCGGGTTGTTTTTCAATGCGATCATTTCTTATTATGTTATAATTTTTAAATTTTATTACGTGATTTTTATTTAATTTTGTCTCGTTTAGCAATATTATATCTGGGTTTTGTAGATTTATTATATTCATGAGCGATGCTCTTCTTTGATTTTTAATTATCGAGTTTACATTTATTGTGATTATTTTTATCATTTTCAAGATTTTTTTATTAGTTTGTATTGGGGTGTTATTTATACTATACATGTTTAGTCTAAAAGTTTTTCAAGCAAGGAGGCTATCTTATTTATTTTTGTTGAGTTGTCTTCAATTATTTTTTCAAGCCTAGCTATGTTATTTTTTATTTCTAATATTTCTGTGTTATACATGTTTGTGTTTATGTTATTAGATCGAATATCTCCATCGCTATAATTTATTTTGTTTATACTTGCAAGCGTTGTTTTTTTAACTGCGTCCGAAAAGCTAATTCCTGATTGGACCAATGATTTGTTAATGAGTAAGTTATTATTTTTTTTTGTCTTTGTGATTAAGTTCTGTTCGTTAAACCTTTTTTTAATTTCTTTTATTTTAGGACAGCCTCTGTATGACGCTGGATGTCCATATTCTTTACAGTTTACACAAAATAATTTTGATCTATCTAATTGTGCATGTGCCGTACCACTACACCTTCCTGGCTCATGATTAGTATCGCATTTTACGCATCTGTAAGGTAAATTGCAATTAGACGCTGTATGACCTATTCGTTGGCATTTTTTGCATTGAATTACATCCCTTCTCATCAATTTGTCCCAGTATATCACTTGGTGAAATAAATATTTGATCTTTTTTAAGTTATTAATGTGACTGTCTGGAGATACTTGTATTAAGAATATAGGCAATATTCTCTTTTCTTGAATGGATCTATTGGTTGAGAATCTTGTGATTTTTTGAAATGTGACATTATTAATGTTCTGGGCTTGTAATTCATTAAGGACTTCATTTTCATTATATGAACTATTTAGTCCTTTTAATAATAGTGTTATTGGTTTTTCTAGTTTGTTAGTGTAAGTATAGAATTTTGTTTTACATTCTATTAAAAGATCTTTTATATGTTTGTAATTTTCTATTGTATCTAACTGTAATATATGTTTACCATTATTTATCCTTTTAATATGAAAGTCATTTATGTTTTTTGCGCTTGCCCTTACTAAGTTGGTTGTGTCTTTAGGATCTTGGTACAGAATGTTGATGGGAGGCGGTCTATCCTTTCTCCTGGTTCCTTGGTAAGCAGTCTGCTGGTCATTGGGATGGCCTAAATTATTCGCTTGTCTTCCATTGAGAGTGTTTTTCAGGTGATTGTTCTTCTTTATGTTATTATTTTTATCTTGGCTATTCTTTTTCTTTAGTTGAGTTATGAAATTTTCTTCTTGGCTGTTTGTATTTCTTTCTTCTGTTTCTTGTAATGTATTATCCTTCTCTTCACTAAGTAGTTCGAATCTGTTGTGCATAGCTATAGATGGTACTTTATCTTTATTAGTTGCGTGTCCTTCTAACCGTTTTTGTAATTTTTTGATTTCTGCTTTCAGATTTTGGTTTTCCGTCATCAGGGCTTGATTGGAAGGAAGGGTCTCCACCTCCATTTCATTCGGTTCTGCTTCCTGGTGAGCGTCGCCAATCCTTTCTTTGTTAATGTCCTTGTTACGTGCCAGACTTATATTCGGAATAGGAGCGATCCTGCCACGACTACCCTTTTTTACATTGTAGGGTGTGTATTTGGATTTTTGTGTTGACTTTTTGGATCCACAGCGTAATGCGATAATCTCTTTCTTGTTCACCTTCTCATCCTTTCGCTCAGGAGGCTGGGATGTCTTATTATTAGAGGTTAGGCTCTTACAATCTTTACTTATCTCTTCGGATAGAGTAACCCAGTCATCACAACTACTTGTGATTTTGGTATTTGATCTCTCGGGAACGAGAGAAACTTTAGGTGTGTCGATATCTGACACTTTATCACAGAAATATTAAAAGCTCGTATGTGGTCCCGAATGCGTGCGCATTCGATGACGAGAACTTGACGAGTCGACGAGAACTGGTGACGAGAACTGGTACTCTTCAACGTGATTTGGATGTTGGCTGAATATCACTATCTTTATAGTCAGTTTTATACTTATTATGATACTATTCTTCCAAAATTACTGTTTCTTCCAAAATTCGTCTTTTTTGTAGTAATAAATATCATAAAAATTGTTAACTGGTAATCAATGTCGATCAAAAATTCCTTTCTTTTTTGTTACAATAATAAAAATGCAAAAAAAAGTGCCAACGTCACACGGTGTTCCCAAGCGGTCACCCATCCAAGTACTGACCGTGCTCAACGTTGCTTGACTTCAGTGATCGGACGAGAACTGGTATGTATGGAAGAGTTTATTTTTGGGACGTATTACAGTTTTATATTTTAATGTTACAATAAACTTAAAAAAAAACATTCTTCTTATCTATATGTTTTGTTTGAGCGGTACGGTAACTAGACTCTCGCCGCTACGCACTGTTTTTCGAACTTACGTTCTATCGCAGGTATATTAGTTTGTGTTATATATATATTTTTTTACAAATAACAATCTTAACGCTAGATATGATTATTGTCCGGTTTTCTTGTATTCGACTTTGTTTCAGAAAAAAAGAGTCCCATCTTTTTTAAAAAAAAAAACTGAATATCTTAATAATAATGATAATAATAAAATAAATAATTATATTGTACAATACTATCTTTTTCTCTTTTTTTCTTTTCGCAATATTTGTGCGTATGTGTATGTGTATGTGTGTGTGTGTGTGTGTTGTGGTATTGAATATAATTTTGTGCTAATCAATGTGTATGTTTTTTTGTGTGTGCGTGTGTGTGTATGTGTGTGTGTGTGTGTACAATCTGATGTATTTGTTCAATGTATGCATATGCATATATGTGTATAATTAACAGATAATGTGTAATTAGCAGATAATCTCTAAGTACTATGACTAGTTTTCGTCCCTATTTATATATCCATTAACCACCAGTATTTCTCTTTCTTTTTCTTTTTCTTTAATACCTCTTCTTTAGGGATGGTCATGCTATAACGCCATGGTATAAGTGCATTATCACTAGATGCGTGGGGGGGATATTGTAATTTTTTGTTATTATTATGTCGGGGATAATGATATATTATTATCGGTACATTATAATGGTCTTGTATGTATCCCTTTTTATCTAAGTGTAGAAAGGCTTCTGGAGGTATGAATCCAGTTTTTAGTGTTTGTTCATAATACATTGAGTTCGGGTAGAGTGCTCCATATACTAGGCTATTTTGAGTTATCTTTCCCGCTTGCAAGAAATGTTCACGAATTAAATTTATTACAAAATTATCGATTCTGGGGATTTTTGCTGAGTCATACAATTTTTGATTATTTATGTATTGTGTATAGTTTGTTTCTGCCGATCTATTCATATTGAGACAGGCTCGCAAACACTTTCTTTCAAATGTTCTGATTTTCTCCATGAGAGATGCACTAATGTTAAACCATATGGGGCAGCCATATGTGATTTGTGGTCTTACAAATAATTGATAACATATTATTTTTATTTCTGTATGTAAATACTTAGAATAGAACAGTCTCTTAAGGTGCCAAAAAGTTTTAGTTGCTTTTTTAATCTGTATTTCTAGATGGTCTTTATAGTGCAGTCTTTCATCGAGATTAATACCTAAATATCTTACTCGATTCTTATGAGGGATTTTTTGTGTAATAGACTTTTTGGGTAAGCTCTCAATTTTGAAAGTTTTGTAATTGTTTCTTACATTCTTGTTTGCGTAAGCAAGCGATGGTCTGAACAAAATTGTTTCGCATTTATCTATATTTATTTTCAACTTCCATGTTTCGTAGTAATTTTCTAGGTTTTGAAAAATATCTTGGAGTTTCTGTTGTATTTTGGAAGGCCAGTTGTCCGCCACATACACAATTAGATCATCGGCAAATGCAATTGTTTTGGGATTTTCCGGAGTATTTAGTCCAAATAATTTTAGCATTTCACTAGTATAAATATTGAATAAGATAGGTGAGTTTACCGTTCCTTGTTGTAGTCCGTTGATTATTTTATATGTAGTTTTTGATTTCGTTTCTCCGCTTGCAGTTATTAGTGTTCTGTTTGAAATCATGCTCCATATTAATTTAATTAAATGTTTAGGAAATTTTTTTTTAATTATTTTAAATAGTAGGCCATCAAGCCATATTGTATCGAAGGCTTTTTCTAAATCGATTAAGCATGCACCTAAACATTGTTTGTTGTTGAGTGCCCAGTTTATATCAGATGTTAATCTATTTATTGCATGTATTGTGGAAAGATTACGTTGGAAGCCAAATTGACATTCCGGGATAATTTCTTTTTTATAGCAGAAAGAAACTATAAGATCGTTAATTATGGTTTCGAACACTTTGCTTATGTTGGGTAAGAGACTTATGGGTCTATAGCTTGCTGGAGAGTTTTTGTCTTTATCTTTTTTCAGGATTGCTACCACTTTAGCTGTTTTCCATTGGTCAGGAAATAAAGAGTAGTTTAATAGGTTATTGAAAATAATTGTGTAGTTGAATATTAAATTCGTCGGAATATATTTTAGCACTATATTTGGTATTCCGTCTAGACCAAAAGATTTTTTATTATTTAATTTTTTGAATCTTTTATTTACCTCAAATGTATTTGTAAAAATTTTTCCATTTTCGTCTCTATGGTTAGGGTCTTCAGCTATGTTATTATCATTAAATGTGCAAATTGTTATGTTATTATTTTTTTCTGTATCTATTTGTTCCTTGAAAGATTTTGTTTCTTTATTTATTATCTCATTTAACTGAGGTCTGTTGTTATTAAACTCTCTGTTGTTAATACTTGCAAAGTGCGCGCCCATAATATCCAATTTTTCCTGTAGTGTGTTAATGATTACGTTTCCGCTTTTATCTTTTTGTAGTTGGTTTGTATCAATTTTTGCATTAATTAATATGTTGGAATTTAATGGTACTTTTAGTGTGTCTACCTGTGCTATTTCTTTTTTTCTAAATATGTTATTTAATTGTGGAAACATTGATGTCGATTCTTTTTTTGAGATGCTTGTGATTTTATTTTTCCAGTAGTTATTTATAGATGAAGAGAATTCTAGTTTTAGATCTGTTCTTATGTGTTTTAATTTTTCTTTCAGGTTTTCCATGAGGCTAGTATTTATCCTTGGCCACTTTCTGTTTAGGTGATGTATTTTGGTAAGTATTTTGTTTTTCTGCTTTTGTAGTTTTTGTATTTTTTCATTGATATATGCATTGATTGAGTTCTTTTCTTTTATTTTAGGTATTTCTTTTTGCATTGTTAATAGTATTTTTTCGTTAAAATTTTGAAGGTATTCATTTATTTCATGAACTGTTAAATTTCGATTATTAGGAATTTTATCCATGATCATTTTCTCTAGCGTTTTACTAAACTTTGTCCAATCTGTTTTTTTAAAGTTATATTTATGATTCGTATTGTCCGGTTCTAGCTCCAGTCCATTTTCCTTGTTTATGGATACTTGGAATCTGACTGCATTGTGGTCACTATCGTAAGGTATGTTGTCTAGTTTGTCTCCGTCTAAGTCGTGGAATGTTAGTCTGGTGTCAGCTAGTACTATATCTAAAAAAGAATTTCCGTTTGGGTACGAGGGATATTTAGAACTTAGCATTTTTGTTTTATATGTTATGTTATTGTTATCTAACCAGATTTTAAGTGCAATTCCTCTCGGGTTATTGTTTAAGTTTCCCCAGTCGGTATGTTTTGCATTTAGGTCTCCTGCTAATATATAGTAATTCTCTAATTTATTTAACTCAAGGGAGGAGAAAATTTTATTTATGTCCGGTATAAATTCTTTTTGATTACCGCCTTTAGCATATGCCGCAATTATATACAATGCTTTATCAGTTGGAATATTTAGTTTTATTATAGTTTGTTCGATTATTTTTTCCTTTTCTGTTTCCGTTATCTTTATTTCTTTGTATTTTATAGATTTTCTTATTATTATTGCTGTACCACCTCCGGGTTGTTTTTCAATGCGATCATTTCTTATTATGTTATAATTTTTAAATTTTATTACGTGATTTTTATTTAATTTTGTCTCGTTTAGCAATATTATATCTGGGTTTTGTAGATTTATTATATTCATGAGCGATGCTCTTCTTTGATTTTTAATTATCGAGTTTACATTTATTGTGATTATTTTTATCATTTTCAAGATTTTTTTATTAGTTTGTATTGGGGTGTTATTTATACTATACATGTTTAGTCTAAAAGTTTTTCAAGCAAGGAGGCTATCTTATTTATTTTTGTTGAGTTGTCTTCAATTATTTTTTCAAGCCTAGCTATGTTATTTTTTATTTCTAATATTTCTGTGTTATACATGTTTGTGTTTATGTTATTAGATCGAATATCTCCATCGCTATAATTTATTTTGTTTATACTTGCAAGCGTTGTTTTTTTAACTGCGTCCGAAAAGCTAATTCCTGATTGGACCAATGATTTGTTAATGAGTAAGTTATTATTTTTTTTTGTCTTTGTGATTAAGTTCTGTTCGTTAAACCTTTTTTTAATTTCTTTTATTTTAGGACAGCCTCTGTATGACGCTGGATGTCCATATTCTTTACAGTTTACACAAAATAATTTTGATCTATCTAATTGTGCATGTGCCGTACCACTACACCTTCCTGGCTCATGATTAGTATCGCATTTTACGCATCTGTAAGGTAAATTGCAATTAGACGCTGTATGACCTATTCGTTGGCATTTTTTGCATTGAATTACATCCCTTCTCATCAATTTGTCCCAGTATATCACTTGGTGAAATAAATATTTGATCTTTTTTAAGTTATTAATGTGACTGTCTGGAGATACTTGTATTAAGAATATAGGCAATATTCTCTTTTCTTGAATGGATCTATTGGTTGAGAATCTTGTGATTTTTTGAAATGTGACATTATTAATGTTCTGGGCTTGTAATTCATTAAGGACTTCATTTTCATTATATGAACTATTTAGTCCTTTTAATAATAGTGTTATTGGTTTTTCTAGTTTGTTAGTGTAAGTATAGAATTTTGTTTTACATTCTATTAAAAGATCTTTTATATGTTTGTAATTTTCTATTGTATCTAACTGTAATATATGTTTACCATTATTTATCCTTTTAATATGAAAGTCATTTATGTTTTTTGCGCTTGCCCTTACTAAGTTGGTTGTGTCTTTAGGATCTTGGTACAGAATGTTGATGGGAGGCGGTCTATCCTTTCTCCTGGTTCCTTGGTAAGCAGTCTGCTGGTCATTGGGATGGCCTAAATTATTCGCTTGTCTTCCATTGAGAGTGTTTTTCAGGTGATTGTTCTTCTTTATGTTATTATTTTTATCTTGGCTATTCTTTTTCTTTAGTTGAGTTATGAAATTTTCTTCTTGGCTGTTTGTATTTCTTTCTTCTGTTTCTTGTAATGTATTATCCTTCTCTTCACTAAGTAGTTCGAATCTGTTGTGCATAGCTATAGATGGTACTTTATCTTTATTAGTTGCGTGTCCTTCTAACCGTTTTTGTAATTTTTTGATTTCTGCTTTCAGATTTTGGTTTTCCGTCATCAGGGCTTGATTGGAAGGAAGGGTCTCCACCTCCATTTCATTCGGTTCTGCTTCCTGGTGAGCGTCGCCAATCCTTTCTTTGTTAATGTCCTTGTTACGTGCCAGACTTATATTCGGAATAGGAGCGATCCTGCCACGACTACCCTTTTTTACATTGTAGGGTGTGTATTTGGATTTTTGTGTTGACTTTTTGGATCCACAGCGTAATGCGATAATCTCTTTCTTGTTCACCTTCTCATCCTTTCGCTCAGGAGGCTGGGATGTCTTATTATTAGAGGTTAGGCTCTTACAATCTTTACTTATCTCTTCGGATAGAGTAACCCAGTCATCACAACTACTTGTGATTTTGGTATTTGATCTCTCGGGAACGAGAGAAACTTTAGGTGTGTCGATATCTGACACTTTATCACAGAAATATTAAAAGCTCGTATGTGGTCCCGAATGCGTGCGCATTCGATGACGAGAACTTGACGAGTCGACGAGAACTGGTACTCTTCAACGTGATTTGGATGTTGGCTGAAAATCACTATCTTTATAGTCAGTTTTATACTTATTATGATACTATTCTTCCAAAATTAGTTTCTTCCAAAATTCATCTTTTTTGTAGTAATAAATATTTTGTAGTAATAAATATCATAAAAATTGTTAACTGATAATCAATGTCGATTAAAAAATTTTTTTCTTCTTTGTTACAATAATAAAAATGCAAAAAAAATGTGCCAACGGTGTTCCCAAGCGGTCACACGGTGTTCCCAAGCGGTCACCCATCCAAGTACTGACCGTGCTCATACGCACCATTGTACGCACCGTCACCATCAAGACGCTAACCGGAGAGCTAAAGCGATCAGTGAAGTGCATATGTCCACTTCCAATCGAACAATAACATTATAAATATACATTGTAACACGTTGTATTTATGTGCTAACCGAATTTAAGAATAGTTGATAACGATAGTTGATCGATCCTCTCTCAACGGGGGGAGTATGTTACACAGCAAAGTATAACGTCGTGCACGACAAATAAAAAATACATAGAACGTACAAATTTAAACGTAACATCGTGATGCATCACATCTCAAGGTCAGACGAAAGAATACATAAATTACAACATGCGCACACGGGTCAACTCGTTGTGGCCACAATTGACAAAAGACGTAATAACCCCCACGAGAGCAAACACGCCGCACGAGGAAGTCGCCCCCACGAGAGTAAACACGCCGCATTTTTCCGTCGCGACAAAGTAACCCCCACGACAGTAAACGCGCCGCGTATTATCCCGTCGCGTGAATAAGGTACGATGTCTCAAAAATCAAATTCGTCTCGCGATTGGACGTATATCAGTGCGTCATTCAATACAACCAATAAGAAGCTAGGGCTTCCTCCGCCTGAGGCTCGGGTTTCCTCCGCGTTAGAGACCACCACTCACGAATTCATTCGCTGAATATCTCTCGAGAAACACAGTATTTCGATAAGCTAGTATCGCAGTGAATATAGACCTCGCTAAATCTTCCGAAAGGACTCGTTCAAAAAGACTCGTGTGTGCACCCGCGACCTAGATCGGCTACGGCTCTAGACGTCGTCGCGGTCTGACCACCACGTCCCCAGGCGTTACCTGGATCAGGACGAAGGCCACGAGTACCTTAAGCGTACGAATCGATCAACACGTCCCCAGGCGTTACTTGGATCAGGATGAAGGCCACGAGCGCCTTAAGCGTACAAACGATAGCCACGAGTGCTTCGATTACAGAAATTGATATTGTACAACAACGTAGATAAACTTATAATAAAGTGATTTCTCGAAAAGACAGTGGTGGATGTTAATGTCATCCCGACTGACGATCCACCAATTTTTAAATAGATTTCTAAACTGTTAAATAATAATCTCTAAATCATGTTAAATAATATTAACATTTTAGATGTTACATGATAAATTAGTAATTGTTACATGGAAATTATATAATTTTAATCATTAATGTAATAAATAATTTAATCATGAATATAATTTTAATCATTAATCAATGCGTATGGCCAAAGTCATTTAATATTATGTTTTTTTTGTTACAATAAAAAAATGCAAAAAAAGATGCCAACGTCACACGGTGTTCCCAAGCGGTCACCCATCCAAGTACTAACCGTGCTCAACGTTGCTTGACTTCAGTGATCGGACGAGAACTGGTACTCTTCAACGTGATTTGGATGTTGGCTGAATATCACTATCTTTATAGTCAGTTTTATACTTATTATGATACTATTCTTCCAAAATTACTGTTTCTTCCAAAATTCGTCTTTTTTGTAGTAATAAATATCATAAAAATTGTTAACTGGTAATCAATGTCGATCAAAAATTCCTTTCTTTTTTGTTACAATAATAAAAATGCAAAAAAAAGTGCCAACGTCACACGGTGTTCCCAAGCGGTCACCCATCCAAGTACTGACCGTGCTCAACGTTGCTTGACTTCAGTGATCGGACGAGAACTGGTATGTATGGAAGAGTTTATTTTTGGGACGTATTACAGTTTTATATTTTAATGTTACAATAAACTTAAAAAAAAACATTCTTCTTATCTATATGTTTTGTTTGAGCGGTACGGTAACTAGACTCTCGCCGCTACGCACTGTTTTTCGAACTTACGTTCTATCGCAGGTATATTAGTTTGTGTTATATATATATTTTTTTACAAATAACAATCTTAACGCTAGATATGATTATTGTCCGGTTTTCTTGTATTCGACTTTGTTTCAGAAAAAAAGAGTCCCATCTTTTTTAAAAAAAAAAACTGAATATCTTAATAATAATGATAATAATAAAATAAATAATTATATTGTACAATACTATCTTTTTCTCTTTTTTTCTTTTCGCAATATTTGTGCGTATGTGTATGTGTATGTGTGTGTGTGTGTGTGTGTGTGTGTGTGTGTGTGTGTGTGTGTGTGTGTGCGCGTGTGTATGTGTGTGTGTGTGTGTACAATCTGATGTATTTGTTCAATGTATGCATATGCATATATGTGTATAATTAACAGATAATGTGTAATTAGCAGATAATCTCTAAGTACTATGACTAGTTTTCGTCCCTATTTATATATCCATTAACCACCAGTATTTCTCTTTCTTTTTCTTTTTCTTTAATACCTCTTCTTTAGGGATGGTCATGCTATAACGCCATGGTATAAGTGCATTATCACTAGATGCGTGGGGGGGATATTGTAATTTTTTGTTATTATTATGTCGGGGATAATGATATATTATCGGTACATTATAATGGTCTTGTATGTATCCCTTTTTATCTAAGTGTAGAAAGGCTTCTGGAGGTATGAATCCAGTTTTTAGTGTTTGTTCATAATACATTGAGTTCGGGTAGAGTGCTCCATATACTAGGCTATTTTGAGTTATCTTTCCCGCTTGCAAGAAATGTTCACGAATTAAATTTATTACAAAATTATCGATTCTGGGGATTTTTGCTGAGTCATACAATTTTTGATTATTTATGTATTGTGTATAGTTTGTTTCTGCCGATCTATTCATATTGAGACAGGCTCGCAAACACTTTCTTTCAAATGTTCTGATTTTCTCCATGAGAGATGCACTAATGTTAAACCATATGGGGCAGCCATATGTGATTTGTGGTCTTACAAATAATTGATAACATATTATTTTTATTTCTGTATGTAAATACTTAGAATAGAACAGTCTCTTAAGGTGCCAAAAAGTTTTAGTTGCTTTTTTAATCTGTATTTCTAGATGGTCTTTATAGTGCAGTCTTTCATCGAGATTAATACCTAAATATCTTACTCGATTCTTATGAGGGATTTTTTGTGTAATAGACTTTTTGGGTAAGCTCTCAATTTTGAAAGTTTTGTAATTGTTTCTTACATTCTTGTTTGCGTAAGCAAGCGATGGTCTGAACAAAATTGTTTCGCATTTATCTATATTTATTTTCAACTTCCATGTTTCGTAGTAATTTTCTAGGTTTTGAAAAATATCTTGGAGTTTCTGTTGTATTTTGGAAGGCCAGTTGTCCGCCACATACACAATTAGATCATCGGCAAATGCAATTGTTTTGGGATTTTCCGGAGTATTTAGTCCAAATAATTTTAGCATTTCACTAGTATAAATATTGAATAAGATAGGTGAGTTTACCGTTCCTTGTTGTAGTCCGTTGATTATTTTATATGTAGTTTTTGATTTCGTTTCTTTGCAGTTTCTCCGCTTGCAGTTATTAGTGTTCTGTTTGAAATCATGCTCCATATTAATTTAATTAAATGTTTAGGAAATTTTTTTTTAATTATTTTAAATAGTAGGCCATCAAGCCATATTGTATCGAAGGCTTTTTCTAAATCGATTAAGCATGCACCTAAACATTGTTTGTTGTTGAGTGCCCAGTTTATATCAGATGTTAATCTATTTATTGCATGTATTGTGGAAAGATTACGTTGGAAGCCAAATTGACATTCCGGGATAATTTCTTTTTTATAGCAGAAAGAAACTATAAGATCGTTAATTATGGTTTCGAACACTTTGCTTATGTTGGGTAAGAGACTTATGGGTCTATAGCTTGCTGGAGAGTTTTTGTCTTTATCTTTTTTCAGGATTGCTACCACTTTAGCTGTTTTCCATTGGTCAGGAAATAAAGAGTAGTTTAATAGGTTATTGAAAATAATTGTGTAGTTGAATATTAAATTCGTCGGAATATATTTTAGCACTATATTTGGTATTCCGTCTAGACCAAAAGATTTTTTATTATTTAATTTTTTGAATCTTTTATTTACCTCAAATGTATTTGTAAAAATTTTTCCATTTTCGTCTCTATGGTTAGGGTCTTCAGCTATGTTATTATCATTAAATGTGCAAATTGTTATGTTATTATTTTTTTCTGTATCTATTTGTTCCTTGAAAGATTTTGTTTCTTTATTTATTATCTCATTTAACTGAGGTCTGTTGTTATTAAACTCTCTGTTGTTAATACTTGCAAAGTGCGCGCCCATAATATCCAATTTTTCCTGTAGTGTGTTAATGATTACGTTTCCGCTTTTATCTTTTTGTAGTTGGTTTGTATCAATTTTTGCATTAATTAATATGTTGGAATTTAATGGTACTTTTAGTGTGTCTACCTGTGCTATTTCTTTTTTTCTAAATATGTTATTTAATTGTGGAAACATTGATGTCGATTCTTTTTTTGAGATGCTTGTGATTTTATTTTTCCAGTAGTTATTTATAGATGAAGAGAATTCTAGTTTTAGATCTGTTCTTATGTGTTTTAATTTTTCTTTCAGGTTTTCCATGAGGCTAGTATTTATCCTTGGCCACTTTCTGTTTAGGTGATGTATTTTGGTAAGTATTTTGTTTTTCTGCTTTTGTAGTTTTTGTATTTTTTCATTGATATATGCATTGATTGAGTTCTTTTCTTTTATTTTAGGTATTTCTTTTTGCATTGTTAATAGTATTTTTTCGTTAAAATTTTGAAGGTATTCATTTATTTCATGAACTGTTAAATTTCGATTATTAGGAATTTTATCCATGATCATTTTCTCTAGCGTTTTACTAAACTTTGTCCAATCTGTTTTTTTAAAGTTATATTTATGATTCGTATTGTCCGGTTCTAGCTCCAGTCCATTTTCCTTGTTTATGGATACTTGGAATCTGACTGCATTGTGGTCACTATCGTAAGGTATGTTGTCTAGTTTGTCTCCGTCTAAGTCGTGGAATGTTAGTCTGGTGTCAGCTAGTACTATATCTAAAAAAGAATTTCCGTTTGGGTACGAGGGATATTTAGAACTTAGCATTTTTGTTTTATATGTTATGTTATTGTTATCTAACCAGATTTTAAGTGCAATTCCTCTCGGGTTATTGTTTAAGTTTCCCCAGTCGGTATGTTTTGCATTTAGGTCTCCTGCTAATATATAGTAATTCTCTAATTTATTTAACTCAAGGGAGGAGAAAATTTTATTTATGTCCGGTATAAATTCTTTTTGATTACCGCCTTTAGCATATGCCGCAATTATATACAATGCTTTATCAGTTGGAATATTTAGTTTTATTATAGTTTGTTCGATTATTTTTTCCTTTTCTGTTTCCGTTATCTTTATTTCTTTGTATTTTATAGATTTTCTTATTATTATTGCTGTACCACCTCCGGGTTGTTTTTCAATGCGATCATTTCTTATTATGTTATAATTTTTAAATTTTATTACGTGATTTTTATTTAATTTTGTCTCGTTTAGCAATATTATATCTGGGTTTTGTAGATTTATTATATTCATGAGCGATGCTCTTCTTTGATTTTTAATTATCGAGTTTACATTTATTGTGATTATTTTTATCATTTTCAAGATTTTTTTATTAGTTTGTATTGGGGTGTTATTTATACTATACATGTTTAGTCTAAAAGTTTTTCAAGCAAGGAGGCTATCTTATTTATTTTTGTTGAGTTGTCTTCAATTATTTTTTCAAGCCTAGCTATGTTATTTTTTATTTCTAATATTTCTGTGTTATACATGTTTGTGTTTATGTTATTAGATCGAATATCTCCATCGCTATAATTTATTTTGTTTATACTTGCAAGCGTTGTTTTTTTAACTGCGTCCGAAAAGCTAATTCCTGATTGGACCAATGATTTGTTAATGAGTAAGTTATTATTTTTTTTTGTCTTTGTGATTAAGTTCTGTTCGTTAAACCTTTTTTTAATTTCTTTTATTTTAGGACAGCCTCTGTATGACGCTGGATGTCCATATTCTTTACAGTTTACACAAAATAATTTTGATCTATCTAATTGTGCATGTGCCGTACCACTACACCTTCCTGGCTCATGATTAGTATCGCATTTTACGCATCTGTAAGGTAAATTGCAATTAGACGCTGTATGACCTATTCGTTGGCATTTTTTGCATTGAATTACATCCCTTCTCATCAATTTGTCCCAGTATATCACTTGGTGAAATAAATATTTGATCTTTTTTAAGTTATTAATGTGACTGTCTGGAGATACTTGTATTAAGAATATAGGCAATATTCTCTTTTCTTGAATGGATCTATTGGTTGAGAATCTTGTGATTTTTTGAAATGTGACATTATTAATGTTCTGGGCTTGTAATTCATTAAGGACTTCATTTTCATTATATGAACTATTTAGTCCTTTTAATAATAGTGTTATTGGTTTTTCTAGTTTGTTAGTGTAAGTATAGAATTTTGTTTTACATTCTATTAAAAGATCTTTTATATGTTTGTAATTTTCTATTGTATCTAACTGTAATATATGTTTACCATTATTTATCCTTTTAATATGAAAGTCATTTATGTTTTTTGCGCTTGCCCTTACTAAGTTGGTTGTGTCTTTAGGATCTTGGTACAGAATGTTGATGGGAGGCGGTCTATCCTTTCTCCTGGTTCCTTGGTAAGCAGTCTGCTGGTCATTGGGATGGCCTAAATTATTCGCTTGTCTTCCATTGAGAGTGTTTTTCAGGTGATTGTTCTTCTTTATGTTATTATTTTTATCTTGGCTATTCTTTTTCTTTAGTTGAGTTATGAAATTTTCTTCTTGGCTGTTTGTATTTCTTTCTTCTGTTTCTTGTAATGTATTATCCTTCTCTTCACTAAGTAGTTCGAATCTGTTGTGCATAGCTATAGATGGTACTTTATCTTTATTAGTTGCGTGTCCTTCTAACCGTTTTTGTAATTTTTTGATTTCTGCTTTCAGATTTTGGTTTTCCGTCATCAGGGCTTGATTGGAAGGAAGGGTCTCCACCTCCATTTCATTCGGTTCTGCTTCCTGGTGAGCGTCGCCAATCCTTTCTTTGTTAATGTCCTTGTTACGTGCCAGACTTATATTCGGAATAGGAGCGATCCTGCCACGACTACCCTTTTTTACATTGTAGGGTGTGTATTTGGATTTTTGTGTTGACTTTTTGGATCCACAGCGTAATGCGATAATCTCTTTCTTGTTCACCTTCTCATCCTTTCGCTCAGGAGGCTGGGATGTCTTATTATTAGAGGTTAGGCTCTTACAATCTTTACTTATCTCTTCGGATAGAGTAACCCAGTCATCACAACTACTTGTGATTTTGGTATTTGATCTCTCGGGAACGAGAGAAACTTTAGGTGTGTCGATATCTGACACTTTATCACAGAAATATTAAAAGCTCGTATGTGGTCCCGAATGCGTGCGCATTCGATGACGAGAACTTGACGAGTCGACGAGAACTGGTACTCTTCAACGTGATTTGGATGTTGGCTGAAAATCACTATCTTTATAGTCAGTTTTATACTTATTATGATACTATTCTTCCAAAATTAGTTTCTTCCAAAATTCATCTTTTTTGTAGTAATAAATATTTTGTAGTAATAAATATCATAAAAATTGTTAACTGATAATCAATGTCGATTAAAAAATTTTTTTCTTCTTTGTTACAATAATAAAAATGCAAAAAAAATGTGCCAACGGTGTTCCCAAGCGGTCACACGGTGTTCCCAAGCGGTCACCCATCCAAGTACTGACCGTGCTCATACGCACCATTGTACGCACCGTCACCATCAAGACGCTAACCGGAGAGCTAAAGCGATCAGTGAAGTGCATATGTCCACTTCCAATCGAACAATAACATTATAAATATACATTGTAACACGTTGTATTTATGTGCTAACCGAATTTAAGAATAGTTGATAACGATAGTTGATCGATCCTCTCTCAACGGGGGGAGTATGTTACACAGCAAAGTATAACGTCGTGCACGACAAATAAAAAATACATAGAACGTACAAATTTAAACGTAACATCGTGATGCATCACATCTCAAGGTCAGACGAAAGAATACATAAATTACAACATGCGCACACGGGTCAACTCGTTGTGGCCACAATTGACAAAAGACGTAATAACCCCCACGAGAGCAAACACGCCGCACGAGGAAGTCGCCCCCACGAGAGTAAACACGCCGCATTTTTCCGTCGCGACAAAGTAACCCCCACGACAGTAAACGCGCCGCGTATTATCCCGTCGCGTGAATAAGGTACGATGTCTCAAAAATCAAATTCGTCTCGCGATTGGACGTATATCAGTGCGTCATTCAATACAACCAATAAGAAGCTAGGGCTTCCTCCGCCTGAGGCTCGGGTTTCCTCCGCGTTAGAGACCACCACTCACGAATTCATTCGCTGAATATCTCTCGAGAAACACAGTATTTCGATAAGCTAGTATCGCAGTGAATATAGACCTCGCTAAATCTTCCGAAAGGACTCGTTCAAAAAGACTCGTGTGTGCACCCGCGACCTAGATCGGCTACGGCTCTAGACGTCGTCGCGGTCTGACCACCACGTCCCCAGGCGTTACCTGGATCAGGACGAAGGCCACGAGTACCTTAAGCGTACGAATCGATCAACACGTCCCCAGGCGTTACTTGGATCAGGATGAAGGCCACGAGCGCCTTAAGCGTACAAACGATAGCCACGAGTGCTTCGATTACAGAAATTGATATTGTACAACAACGTAGATAAACTTATAATAAAGTGATTTCTCGAAAAGACAGTGGTGGATGTTAATGTCATCCCGACTGACGATCCACCAATTTTTAAATAGATTTCTAAACTGTTAAATAATAATCTCTAAATCATGTTAAATAATATTAACATTTTAGATGTTACATGATAAATTAGTAATTGTTACATGGAAATTATATAATTTTAATCATTAATGTAATAAATAATTTAATCATGAATATAATTTTAATCATTAATCAATGCGTATGGCCAAAGTCATTTAATATTATGTTTTTTTTGTTACAATAAAAAAATGCAAAAAAAGATGCCAACGTCACACGGTGTTCCCAAGCGGTCACCCATCCAAGTACTAACCGTGCTCAACGTTGCTTGACTTCAGTGATCGGACGAGAACTGGTACTCTTCAACGTGATTTGGATGTTGGCTGAATATCACTATCTTTATAGTCAGTTTTATACTTATTATGATACTATTCTTCCAAAATTACTGTTTCTTCCAAAATTCGTCTTTTTTGTAGTAATAAATATCATAAAAATTGTTAACTGGTAATCAATGTCGATCAAAAATTCCTTTCTTTTTTGTTACAATAATAAAAATGCAAAAAAAAGTGCCAACGTCACACGGTGTTCCCAAGCGGTCACCCATCCAAGTACTGACCGTGCTCAACGTTGCTTGACTTCAGTGATCGGACGAGAACTGGTACTTTGTATGGAAGAGTTTATTTTTGGGACGTATTACAGTTTTATATTTTAATGTTACAATAAACTTAAAAAAAAACATTCTTCTTATCTATATGTTTTGTTTGAGCGGTACGGTAACTAGACTCTCGCCGCTACGCACTGTTTTTCGAACTTACGTTCTATCGCAGGTATATTAGTTTGTGTTATATATATATTTTTTTACAAATAACAATCTTAACGCTAGATATGATTATTGTCCGGTTTTCTTGTATTCGACTTTGTTTCAGAAAAAAAGAGTCCCATCTTTTTTAAAAAAAAAAACTGAATATCTTAATAATAATGATAATAATAAAATAAATAATTATATTGTACAATACTATCTTTTTCTCTTTTTTTCTTTTCGCAATATTTGTGCGTATGTGTATGTGTATGTGTGTGTGTGTGTGTGTGTGTGTGTGTGTGTGCGTGTGTGTGTGTGTGTGTGCGCGTGTGTATGTGTGTGTGTGTGTGTACAATCTGATGTATTTGTTCAATGTATGCATATGCATATATGTGTATAATTAACAGATAATGTGTAATTAGCAGATAATCTCTAAGTACTATGACTAGTTTTCGTCCCTATTTATATATCCATTAACCACCAGTATTTCTCTTTCTTTTTCTTTTTCTTTAATACCTCTTCTTTAGGGATGGTCATGCTATAACGCCATGGTATAAGTGCATTATCACTAGATGCGTGGGGGGGATATTGTAATTTTTTGTTATTATTATGTCGGGGATAATGATATATTATCGGTACATTATAATGGTCTTGTATGTATCCCTTTTTATCTAAGTGTAGAAAGGCTTCTGGAGGTATGAATCCAGTTTTTAGTGTTTGTTCATAATACATTGAGTTCGGGTAGAGTGCTCCATATACTAGGCTATTTTGAGTTATCTTTCCCGCTTGCAAGAAATGTTCACGAATTAAATTTATTACAAAATTATCGATTCTGGGGATTTTTGCTGAGTCATACAATTTTTGATTATTTATGTATTGTGTATAGTTTGTTTCTGCCGATCTATTCATATTGAGACAGGCTCGCAAACACTTTCTTTCAAATGTTCTGATTTTCTCCATGAGAGATGCACTAATGTTAAACCATATGGGGCAGCCATATGTGATTTGTGGTCTTACAAATAATTGATAACATATTATTTTTATTTCTGTATGTAAATACTTAGAATAGAACAGTCTCTTAAGGTGCCAAAAAGTTTTAGTTGCTTTTTTAATCTGTATTTCTAGATGGTCTTTATAGTGCAGTCTTTCATCGAGATTAATACCTAAATATCTTACTCGATTCTTATGAGGGATTTTTTGTGTAATAGACTTTTTGGGTAAGCTCTCAATTTTGAAAGTTTTGTAATTGTTTCTTACATTCTTGTTTGCGTAAGCAAGCGATGGTCTGAACAAAATTGTTTCGCATTTATCTATATTTATTTTCAACTTCCATGTTTCGTAGTAATTTTCTAGGTTTTGAAAAATATCTTGGAGTTTCTGTTGTATTTTGGAAGGCCAGTTGTCCGCCACATACACAATTAGATCATCGGCAAATGCAATTGTTTTGGGATTTTCCGGAGTATTTAGTCCAAATAATTTTAGCATTTCACTAGTATAAATATTGAATAAGATAGGTGAGTTTACCGTTCCTTGTTGTAGTCCGTTGATTATTTTATATGTAGTTTTTGATTTCGTTTCTCCGCTTGCAGTTATTAGTGTTCTGTTTGAAATCATGCTCCATATTAATTTAATTAAATGTTTAGGAAATTTTTTTTTAATTATTTTAAATAGTAGGCCATCAAGCCATATTGTATCGAAGGCTTTTTCTAAATCGATTAAGCATGCACCTAAACATTGTTTGTTGTTGAGTGCCCAGTTTATATCAGATGTTAATCTATTTATTGCATGTATTGTGGAAAGATTACGTTGGAAGCCAAATTGACATTCCGGGATAATTTCTTTTTTATAGCAGAAAGAAACTATAAGATCGTTAATTATGGTTTCGAACACTTTGCTTATGTTGGGTAAGAGACTTATGGGTCTATAGCTTGCTGGAGAGTTTTTGTCTTTATCTTTTTTCAGGATTGCTACCACTTTAGCTGTTTTCCATTGGTCAGGAAATAAAGAGTAGTTTAATAGGTTATTGAAAATAATTGTGTAGTTGAATATTAAATTCGTCGGAATATATTTTAGCACTATATTTGGTATTCCGTCTAGACCAAAAGATTTTTTATTATTTAATTTTTTGAATCTTTTATTTACCTCAAATGTATTTGTAAAAATTTTTCCATTTTCGTCTCTATGGTTAGGGTCTTCAGCTATGTTATTATCATTAAATGTGCAAATTGTTATGTTATTATTTTTTTCTGTATCTATTTGTTCCTTGAAAGATTTTGTTTCTTTATTTATTATCTCATTTAACTGAGGTCTGTTGTTATTAAACTCTCTGTTGTTAATACTTGCAAAGTGCGCGCCCATAATATCCAATTTTTCCTGTAGTGTGTTAATGATTACGTTTCCGCTTTTATCTTTTTGTAGTTGGTTTGTATCAATTTTTGCATTAATTAATATGTTGGAATTTAATGGTACTTTTAGTGTGTCTACCTGTGCTATTTCTTTTTTTCTAAATATGTTATTTAATTGTGGAAACATTGATGTCGATTCTTTTTTTGAGATGCTTGTGATTTTATTTTTCCAGTAGTTATTTATAGATGAAGAGAATTCTAGTTTTAGATCTGTTCTTATGTGTTTTAATTTTTCTTTCAGGTTTTCCATGAGGCTAGTATTTATCCTTGGCCACTTTCTGTTTAGGTGATGTATTTTGGTAAGTATTTTGTTTTTCTGCTTTTGTAGTTTTTGTATTTTTTCATTGATATATGCATTGATTGAGTTCTTTTCTTTTATTTTAGGTATTTCTTTTTGCATTGTTAATAGTATTTTTTCGTTAAAATTTTGAAGGTATTCATTTATTTCATGAACTGTTAAATTTCGATTATTAGGAATTTTATCCATGATCATTTTCTCTAGCGTTTTACTAAACTTTGTCCAATCTGTTTTTTTAAAGTTATATTTATGATTCGTATTGTCCGGTTCTAGCTCCAGTCCATTTTCCTTGTTTATGGATACTTGGAATCTGACTGCATTGTGGTCACTATCGTAAGGTATGTTGTCTAGTTTGTCTCCGTCTAAGTCGTGGAATGTTAGTCTGGTGTCAGCTAGTACTATATCTAAAAAAGAATTTCCGTTTGGGTACGAGGGATATTTAGAACTTAGCATTTTTGTTTTATATGTTATGTTATTGTTATCTAACCAGATTTTAAGTGCAATTCCTCTCGGGTTATTGTTTAAGTTTCCCCAGTCGGTATGTTTTGCATTTAGGTCTCCTGCTAATATATAGTAATTCTCTAATTTATTTAACTCAAGGGAGGAGAAAATTTTATTTATGTCCGGTATAAATTCTTTTTGATTACCGCCTTTAGCATATGCCGCAATTATATACAATGCTTTATCAGTTGGAATATTTAGTTTTATTATAGTTTGTTCGATTATTTTTTCCTTTTCTGTTTCCGTTATCTTTATTTCTTTGTATTTTATAGATTTTCTTATTATTATTGCTGTACCACCTCCGGGTTGTTTTTCAATGCGATCATTTCTTATTATGTTATAATTTTTAAATTTTATTACGTGATTTTTATTTAATTTTGTCTCGTTTAGCAATATTATATCTGGGTTTTGTAGATTTATTATATTCATGAGCGATGCTCTTCTTTGATTTTTAATTATCGAGTTTACATTTATTGTGATTATTTTTATCATTTTCAAGATTTTTTTATTAGTTTGTATTGGGGTGTTATTTATACTATACATGTTTAGTCTAAAAGTTTTTCAAGCAAGGAGGCTATCTTATTTATTTTTGTTGAGTTGTCTTCAATTATTTTTTCAAGCCTAGCTATGTTATTTTTTATTTCTAATATTTCTGTGTTATACATGTTTGTGTTTATGTTATTAGATCGAATATCTCCATCGCTATAATTTATTTTGTTTATACTTGCAAGCGTTGTTTTTTTAACTGCGTCCGAAAAGCTAATTCCTGATTGGACCAATGATTTGTTAATGAGTAAGTTATTATTTTTTTTTGTCTTTGTGATTAAGTTCTGTTCGTTAAACCTTTTTTTAATTTCTTTTATTTTAGGACAGCCTCTGTATGACGCTGGATGTCCATATTCTTTACAGTTTACACAAAATAATTTTGATCTATCTAATTGTGCATGTGCCGTACCACTACACCTTCCTGGCTCATGATTAGTATCGCATTTTACGCATCTGTAAGGTAAATTGCAATTAGACGCTGTATGACCTATTCGTTGGCATTTTTTGCATTGAATTACATCCCTTCTCATCAATTTGTCCCAGTATATCACTTGGTGAAATAAATATTTGATCTTTTTTAAGTTATTAATGTGACTGTCTGGAGATACTTGTATTAAGAATATAGGCAATATTCTCTTTTCTTGAATGGATCTATTGGTTGAGAATCTTGTGATTTTTTGAAATGTGACATTATTAATGTTCTGGGCTTGTAATTCATTAAGGACTTCATTTTCATTATATGAACTATTTAGTCCTTTTAATAATAGTGTTATTGGTTTTTCTAGTTTGTTAGTGTAAGTATAGAATTTTGTTTTACATTCTATTAAAAGATCTTTTATATGTTTGTAATTTTCTATTGTATCTAACTGTAATATATGTTTACCATTATTTATCCTTTTAATATGAAAGTCATTTATGTTTTTTGCGCTTGCCCTTACTAAGTTGGTTGTGTCTTTAGGATCTTGGTACAGAATGTTGATGGGAGGCGGTCTATCCTTTCTCCTGGTTCCTTGGTAAGCAGTCTGCTGGTCATTGGGATGGCCTAAATTATTCGCTTGTCTTCCATTGAGAGTGTTTTTCAGGTGATTGTTCTTCTTTATGTTATTATTTTTATCTTGGCTATTCTTTTTCTTTAGTTGAGTTATGAAATTTTCTTCTTGGCTGTTTGTATTTCTTTCTTCTGTTTCTTGTAATGTATTATCCTTCTCTTCACTAAGTAGTTCGAATCTGTTGTGCATAGCTATAGATGGTACTTTATCTTTATTAGTTGCGTGTCCTTCTAACCGTTTTTGTAATTTTTTGATTTCTGCTTTCAGATTTTGGTTTTCCGTCATCAGGGCTTGATTGGAAGGAAGGGTCTCCACCTCCATTTCATTCGGTTCTGCTTCCTGGTGAGCGTCGCCAATCCTTTCTTTGTTAATGTCCTTGTTACGTGCCAGACTTATATTCGGAATAGGAGCGATCCTGCCACGACTACCCTTTTTTACATTGTAGGGTGTGTATTTGGATTTTTGTGTTGACTTTTTGGATCCACAGCGTAATGCGATAATCTCTTTCTTGTTCACCTTCTCATCCTTTCGCTCAGGAGGCTGGGATGTCTTATTATTAGAGGTTAGGCTCTTACAATCTTTACTTATCTCTTCGGATAGAGTAACCCAGTCATCACAACTACTTGTGATTTTGGTATTTGATCTCTCGGGAACGAGAGAAACTTTAGGTGTGTCGATATCTGACACTTTATCACAGAAATATTAAAAGCTCGTATGTGGTCCCGAATGCGTGCGCATTCGATGACGAGAACTTGACGAGTCGACGAGAACTGGTGACGAGAACTGGTACTTTTCAACGTGATTTGGACGTTGGCTGAATATCACAATCTTTATAGTCAGTTTTATATTTATTATGATACTATTCTTCCAAAATTACTGTTTCTTTCAAAATTCGTTTTGTAGTAATAAATATCATAAAAATCGTTAACTGGTAATCAATGTCGGTCAAAAATTTCTTCTTTGTTACAATAATAAAAATGCAAAAAATAAAAGTTGGCAACAATACACGATATTCCCAAGTGGTCACCCATTCAAATAAACTAACGAATAAATTTATATAGTAAAGCACGTTTATGTGCACAATTAAAATTCAAGGATTGATTGCAATCGCTTTGTTTTCATCTTCTTTCTTTTTCTCTCTGTTTTCTTTATTCAAAACGAAGTTATATTTTTCCAAACTTTTTCCAAAAAAACGGTAACAGAGATTATAAAGAGACGTGATGTAAAGCGAAAAAAGTGCAGTAAACGAACAGATGGTTGTAAGAAATGGTCGGTAATGCCGGTGATGCTGGCATGGCATGACAATTTCAACAACATGGCGTTTACGCTGTGGACACTTTTCGAAGCAACTCTGTTATGTTTGAATGCGATCTGCGTTTTGAACGAGGAAAGATTTCTTGCCAAAGGTCAGAGTAAACGCATTTATTATCTCTATTTATCTCAATCAGTTCATATTAATTGTACATTCTTCAAATATGAAAGAGATCAATGTTATAGGTTATAATTTTCAAAATTTTATATAGCTCCTTTCTTTTCTTCCCTTTCCTGAAAAATTTAAGAATTTGTTGTTTATCATTGGTAATCATCGATAAATTAACTAATTATTTAATCAAGCCCATTTTTATTTTACAGTTGGCTGGGCGTCGTGGCAAAATGTACAAGGATTCGGAGAACCTCCTACTGCTAAGTCGCAAATCTTGAACCTTATTAAGTCGATACGAACTGTGATGAGAGGTAAATATCAAAGATTGATGCCTGCTTAACGTCATCATCCTAGTGTCTCTTTTTTTTCCACATTTACAACGTATTAATTTTCAGTTCCTCTGATATTCTTCAATATCTTGACATTGGTTGTGAAGTTGGTACTTGGCTGACAAGGAAGAAATATATGAAAATGTACGAGTGGAACATGCTGTGTGCAAGTCAAAGTTGTTGAAAATAATGTGTATAGGAAGGGATCTATTAAATTATGTTATTTTTACTTTTACAACTAGTTATCTAACGTATTTTTTTTGTACATCAGATTGCAAGAATGAATTTGTGAGATATGGATTTCTGTATAAAACAAGCAGTGTATAATATAAATATCTTTCTCATGTTTTAGATAAATTATAATATCTTGTTTATTATCATGACCCAAGTATAAAAACACAAGTCGTTCAAATTCACTTTATTTATCGAGATTACTGAATTTACTGAGAGTACAATTATTTATCTATTACGTAATGATTTCGAATCTTAAGAATTGCTTTTGTAATGCAGATTTTTTAATTATCATAATGTTCTTTTTTACCTGCTATTCATTATTGACTGTGTCGATAATGCGATTTTAGACATCATTTATCTGCCGCTTCACGAGAGGTCACTAGAGGCAGTATTTTAAATTACCTTAAAATTCGCAGTTCTGTATCATAGATGGAGTGTAAAGGCACGGATGAAGTGCGAGTTCGGCGAACCTGTCAACAAGTTAAAAAAAAAGAGAGAATTTGTGAAAAACAAACATATTGGAAAGAATAAGAATAGCCAAGCCACGCGTCGTTTAAGTTCGGCTTTATATTGACAATGAGTTTAATTTTTTTATTGCCAAATAGGCTGGTTGGAAATAGTTCCCAAAAGCTGTAAGTAACTTTTTTAGTAAAATTATTTTTTATTTAAAAATAAATGGTAAGTTTTATGTTGTTTATTCTTTGTAAAAACTGTATATATTTGTAATTTTCTCTACAAAAATTATCGAAAGAAAGTCGTTGGCAGTGTATTAATATTTTTATCCTCTTTTATTAATAAAAAATATATAAGCATAAAATTAAACATTTAATTATTAAATACATTGCTTATTATTCATTAACTATATTATTATTATTACATAAATTTATTATTAAATAATTATTATTAAATAATTAGATATTTTTTAAACATCTAACTAACAATAATAATATTACATCAATATTATAATTTCCCATTCAACATTATAAATGTAACAAATGTTGTATATAACATTGTTAAGGAAATTATAACATTGATGTTATTATTAATTAATGTTTGCTACATTATATATTGTTAAAGTAATGATTTTTTGTTAAATTTAAAATATATACATTAAATATCATATATTCCTTTCATAATTTTATACAGATATGGCTAGAAGATGAAAAAATGATTAATTTAATTAATATTGTCTCTCGTTATTTAGTTTTAAGTAAAGCATGGCTTAAAATTCAACTATATTATATATAAATTAAAATTTTGACGCAACGATTTTCGACGAGCTTGCCAGGAAAGCTTGTCTTTAATCTTTCTTTGATCTCTCATTACTCAAACATTATTCGGCCAATTTTTCTCGCCGTTTTGTCACCATTTATGAGTCGCGAAAGGATTAAGCAACCGGTTTAAAAGGACATATATTTTGCGTAATTCTTCGGCGAGTTAGATACTTTATGCATCGCTCAAACAGATGAGCAGTAGCCCAGGTCGTACATAGCTTCCGCTCATTTCCATTTCAATTATTCCTTCCCGGATCATTTGAATCGTAAATCGTCTGGTCAATGGCCAGCGCGTAAATAAATCATTGCGGAAGATCAGGCAATACGATCGGCCGGTGCTTTCCTCCTCGCGGATTTACGAACGAAATAACTCGGGGAAGACGCTCGATGATTTTTTTCCCCAACTTTCTCCCCTACTTCGACTTTCTCAGGATGAAAGGAGCACCTTGCCGAGCATAATCAATGACTATTACACCGTGTGCTTCGCTGTGCATGAGCACGTAAAGACTTGTTAGGATTATTAAACATGACTTGCGCGAATCACGCTCGCACAATCGTCGCAATGCCTGACTACATTTCCTCCTTATATTGCATTTCCTTTTCTTGTTGCCGTGTCGCAAACACGCGATTATTACTTGAGATTTTTTATGATAAGAAATTTTTAATCCTTTATTTGGCGCCACGAAACTTTTTAACGAGGCTAATATATAAATTATTTTTATTCTGTGTTAATCGCAATCTCGTGATTAACACAGTTGTAATGGTGTTAATATGTCTTGGCGACTTTGAAATGTAATTGATTGATTTTTTATTTAAAACAGTGTATTCTTTTTACTACTAATATATTAAATTTAATAGTGTTTTATTAAACCCATTTGAGGGATTGCAAGGATACTTCTCTACTGGTTCTATTTTGAAAGTTATTTATACTGAAAGTGTATTTTTTTAATTAATCGAATGAGTTTATGTTTAAAAAATTGTACTTATTTATCGCACAGATATATGGAATTTTTAATATCCATCTCTATCAATATAAATTAATTTCAATCCCGGTTTAACTTACTTTTTATCTTTTTCTAGTTCTAAGAATTAAAAAGGATATATATATATATATATATATATATATATATTACTCAGAAATTTTTATTTTAATCTACATTTCTCCTAATGTGGTTCTACGGAATTAATAGAAAAAAAGTAAATTAAATATTAATAGTATATAATATACAAAATAATATATAAAATATTAAAGTCAATCTACATTTGTAGAAAAGTAGATTAACTTTAATTGATAGAGATGAAGTTGTAGAGTAATTTTAATTTCTATCAATATAGAGTTCTACTAATTAGAAAGAAACAAAAATTAAGTTAAACCAAGATTAAAGTTAATTTACATTGGTAGAAATATAAAGTGTAGACAAACTTAACCGGCATTCGCTCGATGTTATCGTAAGATTAACTTTGAGTCAGTCGAAGAATGTAAAGCCCCGATGGATCCTGCGTGAAGTAATGTTATAATGGCACGGTTGTTTTTGCATCAATCCCCAGCGGCGTACAAGACGCAATGTTGATCGTAGTTGTGCAAGCGTCTCTCTCTTTCCATCTCTGTCAGATTTTAACGTATTACATCGCAACGTTCATTGCTGACAGTTCAACCGTCCAATCCAGGACACGTGCACCGATTCATCACATACTCTTCACTTAGCTCCACTCACTCGGCAGAAGTACTTGCAAAACCTCTTCGGGGATTCCTCGCAGTTTAAGTGGAAGAAACGCGATGATAGAGCCGTTGAGATTTTGCCGTGGGTGTAGGAATAATTAGTACTATTTCGGGAGTCGACGTAATAATTGCTCGACTACCATCTTTCAAATTAGCTTCCATTAGCAACTCTTATTACTGACAGCGAGAGTCACTTTCGGGAGAGAAACGGTAGCGAGTTTGGCCGATTCATCAATTCTAAATAATTCTAAATTATCCTATAAATTCTCGCAAATTAAAGCTAAGAAGAAGATGAAGAAGTAGATCTTAAATAATTTAAATGAGCTTAATTATTTTTTTATATTATTCTCGCGAGAGAATCTTATCTATCTGTGCCTTTCCCTCTTTCGTATCTCGCCGGGAAGTTCATGCAAAATGAAATCACTCTGTCGACGGAAATAACATGCTAGATTGATTTATCACGAAATACGGCGTCCAATTAAGGTTTGCGCAATGTGCAATCCGACGCAATTCTACATCAGTGTTATGAAAAAAAAGAAGACGAAGACAAAGAAAGAGGGGATGGGAGCAATTCGTTGGAGGTGTCTTCACGATTCTTTCCTCAGACGCGTTGCTAGGGTGATTTATTGTTGGGCAATACGTGCGTATTCCTGAAGAAGAAATTCTGTGTAGAAACGAGGATCGAAAGTAGGTGGAGGAGGACGACAGTCATTGTATGTCGGGTCTATTGTATTTTACGCGGCTCGACAAATCTACTTCCCATAATTGGAACGGCAACCATTGGTACTTCCTTCCTTGATACTTCTCTCCTTTTTGCATAGATCTTTCTCAGATCACAGGCAATAAAAACACTGTGCAATATTAACGGAGACCATTCCGAAATTTTTAAGATTTCCGATCTTTCATTTTCCCTTCGATTAGTAACGCTTTTGAAACTTTTAATCCTCCCAAAGCCTTTGGCAAGATTTGAAAGGCTTCTTCAAATCACGACGTTAAGTGCATATTATTATAATCAAAATATATTTGATAATAATATTATTAAATATATTGCAAAATATGTTTGATAATAATATTATTAAATATATTGCAAAGTATATTTAATAATAACATACATTTATTATAGCTGACGTCAAATACAATTATAGATATTCCGTTTTTCTTATCAGTACTACTGGTGTAGATTCTACTATAAAGAAATATCTTATCAGTATCTGGGAAACAAGTTTTATCTTCTTTTATACTGAATGGCAGTTCTGTAAACGACTTTGCTCTAGGCAATTATTATTTTTGTTCATATTAGAATTAATTTATATCTTCTGAGATTCCCGAGAGAAAATTTGTTGTATATTATTTAATACTTATATTAGTATTTATATTATCTTCTTGATACTACCAATGATTAACATCTATGTCATAGACAGATGTATGTCTATATTTCTACTTTTTAAATTTTTGATGAAGCAAGAAAATAATTTGATCGGTCTAATCATCTGTATGTATATTGCAAAAAATCACGGAAAATCTCGGAAAATATACCATCATAAATTTGATAAAATATCATATTTCATCAATTAATTTGACTGCTTTGTAGCTCTAATTTAACCACATTGAATTAATTTAATTACATTGAATTGTCTCTAAGCGATCACATTTGCCGTATATTTGCAGTGCTGTAAATTAAATAAAGAGAGAGAAATTAATTTCCGTTTTTTTTGCGGTAAAAGCGCAATTAATTTCTATAAATCGCTTCGATTCGTCCTCGCAAAGACAGCGTGAAAGGCTGGCGGCGCGTCAAGGATATAACTGTTGTATGCGCGATTGAAGCTGAATCGTATGCTTGTATAACTGGAGCGTAGATCATCGTGCCACATATTTTTCTCCTTTCGCACGTCGGCGAGCGTCTCTTGCAAAATTCCAACGGAGACTCTCACACCGCGTGCATGTGCGCCTCTCTATCTCTTCGCGTCCTCACCTGCCCGATCTCACCGTACCCCCTGACGCGAAATCGCGCGGCACTTTCCCTGCCGTGGACGTCGCAAGTAACACACACAGTAAGGTCTTTCGGGACAGATAGCCTGCTTGATACCACGCTTTCCTCCGTCTCCCACGGAACCATTTTTAATAGGCACTTTGTAGTGGAGTCATCACCGTGTCTCCACGCGTCTTGCCATCACGAAAGTGCCGGTACGCCGATTTTGTATGTACGACGCGACGCTTCGCTTCTCTTCACACGAATAGTCGTGTTATTACCTTCAGTAAGAGGCACCCGAGGAGATCACCTTTGGAATTACAAAATCGCCCGTTTCTCGCTGTATTTTGATCCCTAGGTTTTTCACGCTCGGCGTAAACGATAACTTGCAGTACCAAGACGTTCACCAAGATATTATTAAATTATGCAGACAATTAGGGAGTCTTTAAATCATGCATGAAGTATTATTTTATTTTCTATTTTTTACTTACACGGCGTCTCTTGTAAAGATACGAAGAAAATTCTACGAGATGTTGTTTTATTTTCTAATTATAATAAAGTGTCTGACCGCAGCGTTTCTTAAAGCTTGTAATTTGCGTGACAAGTAGTTTTTACGTGTTTTATGAAGGCTCTTTTCACGTTAGAAATAAACTTCTGCCGACACGAAAATTATTCCAAACCGCATTTCCCGTTTTGCATCAAGCATTTACCTTTGCCATTCCGCTATAAATTTGCAGTTACCCCTTATCAACCACTTGTCATTCGTATAACGCGGAAATAATCGTGTCGATCGTGCAGAATAGTAATGTCGAGGAAGAATTGTCGAGAATCGCTTTGTAGAGATACAGTTTACGCAATCTGATGGATAGAAGATTGATTGTAACTTCTTATTCATTGATGTTACATGAACTCGATAAAGTCATTCGAGTCGAATCTACTCAGCATCATCGACAATAAGTGTTTCACCTTATTGGCTCACTCTCTTACCTAACCGTTCGAAGCCCACACCGTTTAAACGTAATATCAACATTTTCCCGTTATGTAACGCAATTGGACCTATAATTTATAAAATTTTTCTTACACGCGCGCGCGTAAGCGTCGTAACTTGCAACATCTCTCGCAGGTATACGCGAGAAATCCGGAGAAAACCTGTTCGTGGTCATGAATCATTTGTAAGTTAAAGACTTAATTAGCAAAAAAAGGAAGTAATTCAGTCGATAATGGTTCCGCCAACAAGAAACGGTTTTCATTTTAAAAATGCAGCATTTCCAACCTTCATATCTGTCTCCTCATATAGTCTTTCATCTTCATATCTGTCTCCTCAAATCATTTTTCATTTTTTATCTCGGTAATTAATGATATAATAATTTTTTAATAATTTAAGCTGAAGAATCCGGTTCTGTATTTTTTTTTACATCATTTCTCGCGTTTTGTTTCAGACGTGACGTGCGTGAATGCGGTGAAATTTAGTGTGGGGATTAATCCAGGATCAACCGCACCTCGATTAACTCTTAATTTTGTGCCTCGGTTATTCTGCGGTTTGTGTGAATTATTTCCCTGACTTTTATACAAAGTATTTCCGCCATTTTCGAGCAAGCACAACCGCTCCGCGACGAACATGCGATCGTGAATCTGCGATGGAACACGTCTATTGTTTCCCCGGACTTAAAATTACTCATTTGTTATTCACAGAGAAAATCCTTAATCATTGTAATGATTTGTTGTCGTAAGCGCGCAGGTAACCGAGACACAATGTCGCATTGCATAAAACCGTCGTTGATGAATGTCGCCATAAATGTCTGCGGCTATCTGTAAAACGTATTAATTAAGCGTTTTCGAGGTAGCAGCGCTATAAACGGACTCTTCTCGACCAGAATGATTAACTGAAGATCCTCCGGATTCTTAAGGATACAGATCGAATCGTCATCTCAGCTTCTGGTCTTGACCGTAATCCGAGAGATAACTGTTGCGAACGAGAGAAATGTCAATGATTTAAATATGTTAATGATTTAAAAGTTCAACTTGACAAAATCGACGAAATTTAAAATTGCGACAATACAAATTGAAACGTTCACTTCGCTGAACGATCCGATTTTATTGCTGAAGACAGCTATCACATCTTAGCATTTTAGAGGAAATAGTTGCGTATCAAACCGTACGCGTCTTCTTGTACAGAGGAATCGTTTTGCGGCACGAAATCTCCTCGGAACGTACAAGATAAGTTCGTATACTCGAGCGACTTACGTCACATCGTTGTAATCAAGAAACTCGGAGCTCAGATGTTAATCTCAGGCATTACCCGAGTCGGGAAGAGAAGCGCGAACGTGATCGTGACGGCAGGAAACTTCTCAAACGTACGAGAGAAAAGAAAAAGCGAAATCTCTCCTCTCCCTCCCTATCCTTCCGGACATCCTTTATAGCCAGCCCAGATAATTCGAGGATATTTCACGTCATCTCGACGCAAAGCCACTTTCGAATCTTCACCGTTGGCCAGATCCTTCTTTCGCTCTTTCTTTTTTTTTTCTATACCTTCTTCTCCCTCTTTCTACCTCACTCTCCTTTCCTCTTTCGCAACATGATGCCCTTTTGCGAAGCGATTCTTGCGTGTTCGGCGAGAATTTACACTAAGATGGAGAAGCCTTAGCGATACCGCTGGTTCGCGAGTGAAAGGAGAAAGGCGCTGATCTCTCGAAACGTTGACGAAGAGAAAGAGAAACGATTGGATATCCTCGGGAGATAAGTACGTGGAAAAAAAGTCGACCCGAAGACGAGTGTAGCTTCAGGCGACGATCGTGGGATCATAAAATGTCCCGTGATGAAATCACGATAATCGCGATCATTAGCCGCGATTGACGGTGGTAAGGTGAAATTAGGAATAGCGGGGAAGTGAGCAGCAAATACGCCGGAAGCGAATCGCTGCACGACAAAGAGGAGAAGCACACGGGGTTTCAACGGTGGCGACGTTCTTTTTTTATTCTTTTTTTCTACAAAAAAAGCCTTTATACAAGTACAAAAAGATGCGTGGTTAGAGTAGAGCGTTATGTATAAAAAAATAGTGTGTATTTCGTGGCGTCGTATGTACGTGTTGCTCGACACGGCGGCGTCCGCTTTGTAATCCAGATCGCCTCCTTCCGCCATGGGTGAATCCTCTCCTTCTCATCCTTCTTCTCGCGGACAGTTAGAGGTCGATATTCCTGTGCGAAATCGACCTTACTCTCGCGACATCTTCTCGGGGTTACGATACGGTTCGAGAGCCATTGTCTTCTCTAACGAGCCAGAAATTGGCTCCGAGAGTGTCCTGAACCAAGATCCCGGCGGAAGAGCCGGACCGCATTACAACAGCGGACGCCGCGGTACAGCGACGGTGGAATTTTATTTACAAGGCGCGCTAATACCGCGCCGATCACGTCTTCGGCTTGTCGGCCTCCTCCTCCTACTCCTCCCGCTCCTTCCTTCCTATTGTAATATGAGTGTCCCGGCGATCGCCGGAGATGAAGTGTGAAGTGTGTCTGCGTCAACGACTACGCCTGCCCCCTCTTGACTTATCACTGATCCTCGATTCTTCGCGCGCGGACACGACCGCGACGATTGATGCGATTTTGGTACGATAGACTTCGGCACCGCGCCGATCGTTCAGAAACCATCTTGAACGACCCCGTTTCTCCCGGAAATGAGGGAAAAACAGGGTTAGGTAAACAAAAAGAAAGAAGAACTGGCCACGTTCACTCCCGCGGAACCCCCGGACTTGTCAAAGCGACGACCGTTGGATTCCCGACAAGTCAAGGGGTCCGGGGGAAGGATACTGGTCCGCGTGCGCTCGGCGCTATCCTTCCGGCGGATTCCGGGAGACCCTGACCCGTTGAAGCGACGACTATTTGATCCCCAACGGACCAGGCGCCGTCCCGTTCGTCCCCATTTCCACTTCTCGCACGCGTCTTCGTCTTGGCTTGTCCTGACTGGCCCGGTCGATTGACATCGGTTGGTCGAAGGACACGAAGGACGCGAGATAAGCCGGATAACGCGGATAACACGACGGATCTAGCTCCATTTGGACGATCTTCGAATGTTGATATGCGCGACAATCTGACCCTGGCATCGACGACCTTCCGAGCTACGAGCTCGAGGAATGTGTCACTTTGGGAGAAACTGGTCCAGCGATTTGTAGACAGTCGATGATCTTCTTCCATTATTTCTCAATCTTCTCCGTAAGTCTTTCTATATGCTTGCGTGTTTCGGTTGCGTCTCGGAAAGTAGTCGTTGTCGTCGGCCGGTGCCATTATCCACTCTTTCTAACTTTTTATCTCTCTCATTTTCTCTCTCATTCTCTCGTTCATTCTCTCATTCTCTCTCTTTCTCATCATCATCATCATCAAAACCAAAGTGATGCCTTAGAACGGCGCACCGTAGCTACCGGACGGTCTGCTGGGCGCTCCATAGCTGCTGCTGGGTCCGCTGGGATAGCCTCCTCCTCCTCCTTGGGTGACCTGGTTAAATTGGGCCACTTGGATGGCTTGCCTGATGCCCTCGAGATCGATGCCTACAACACGGGTCTGGTAGCTGGGTGCGCCGTACTGTGTCGACGGGGGACCGTATTGCGAAGAGGGTGCTCCGTAGCTGGAACTAGGGGCGTATCCAGATCCACCGAATCCGCCAGACTGTTGGGATTGTAGTTCCTCCTTCAGGAGAATCTGACGGATCTGCTCGAGCAGCGCGCTGTCCACGGAAGCACCTTCGCTGGTCTGGCCACCGGGGGATACCTGGGTGTAGCCACCACCGCCGCCGAAACCGCCACCGCCGAAGCCGCCGCCGCCGCCGCCGCCGAAAGAGTAGCCTCCACCACCACCACCACCGCCGCTTGGTCTGTTGTAATTGTAGCCAGAGGACACAGGCGCCTCAGCCAGGGCGAACCCAGCCAGACCGACAACCATACACTGTAATGTAGAAAGGAAAGATTTATTTATAGTATTACTTTTACAGTAGAAAGGATTTAATTTAATCTTTTGATGACAGTCTATATGCATAGATATGGCTGTATAGCTACACAATCAAATTATATTACAAATTACAATATATTAAATTATATACTTAATTTAAATTATACATGCACATACACACGTGCGTATACCTCTGTATTTATATTAATATATGAGGCACAGAGAATATCACATATTCGAGATAACGATTTTCTATCACACTTGTCAAAGTATTTAATAGAGTTTTAAATATTCTGACTTTTAGAACAATGTTTATAAATGTTTATAAAGCTTTCCAAGTCACATTTAATTCTTTCTGTGATGATATATATTTCGTCTCTACGTAGTACTCATTTACATTTACGAAGTACGACTTTCAATTTTATACAATTACAATTTTATTACAATTTTATTTTCTTACAATTTTATTTTCGAGATTTTTGAAGAGCTCTTTCAGATTAGATCTAAGTTTATTTATAAAATCATATCCAAAACTTTATATGATAATCATGTGCTGCATAATTTTAAGCAGACGATAAATTACAAAAAAATATAAAAATATATATGTATTAAACGTGAGATATATTTACATTTGCAATGTAAGTAAGAAAAATGGATTTAGATACATAATGTGATATCAAAATTTGCGAATTAGAGATTTATTCAATAGATTTCAAGTTCCAAAATTTTATTTATTAAATATGAATATATGATAATATATTATGAATGTTTCGAGCAAGTGGAACAGTTTCGAAAAATTGGAGACTAATAATTTTTCAGGCAAATATAAGAGGAAGCCAAATTAAAAATTACGATGTTTCGTAATTTTCGCAAATCGTGCGTTTTTAAGTCCTGATTATCGCTACGAGTGTTTTATATAAGAAATTTAAAGGGGGGCAAATAAAAGAGAAAGCACGAGATTGGGTTAATCGTCTGTCATCGATTATTACGAAAATTCGAATCGTACGAAATCAGAGACGAAAAAAGAAGCAGCAATAGAGACAGGAAAATTCGAAAAAAGCAGCACTTTTACTTTTTCTACCAACCAAAATATCGATCACTTAACTCTCTCCCTATACTCTTCCTCTTTCGCGATTTCTCCCGTTCGCACGCATATACCTATGCACTACAATTCCCTCTACTCTCGCTTTCTTTCTCCTTTCTCAGCCCTCTCCCCTCTTCACCTCGCACATTTCGCTTCTTAACGTAAGTATAAGAAAAAAGTGTGCTTACCGCGATCAGAGGATTCATGTCGGCTTCTGCGATGCCGCCTCAGTTCTGTGACTCCGTGGAAAGTACACCGGAGTCATTTATACCCCCGGGAGAAGCAGGGGGATATATGTGGGGCCCCCACGAAGAAGAGACGGGGGCCTCTCGAGTGAGAGTAATTCAGTTGTGAGACGATTCTCTCCCTCTCCTCCCGACCTCGTGCTTCTCTCTTTTGCTCATCGTCGACTCCGAACATCCACCTGTCCTCCTCACCGGAGGATCGCCAATGTACTCGAGATTTCGGATCTCTTGCGAAACATGACCTCTCGATAGTCCCTACTTACGTCCTAGACCTAGACTTATTTAGTCGAGTGTCTTGTCGTAGTGGCAATCCCATAAAGGATTTTGTTTAATTATACCTGCTAAAGGCCAATTTGTGTGTATCTTTTATTATTTTCTATTTTTTTGTTGCTTATCGTGGCAATATATGAACAGACACGGTGACTAGTAAAAGTGATACAAATATATCTTACATTTGTAAGTTGCGTCAGAGAAATTAATTTTTATTCTCTCTCTGAGAACTATCCTTTCACAAATATGTATTACGGTTTATGTATATATTGGAGAATTTTTTTTATTTATTATCTTTGATTGAATTGAAGATATAATAACTGCAGTTTTTTATAAACTATATTATAAATCATTATTATATAAATTATTATAGTCAATTTCAATTAGAAAATCTTTTTTTTTGCTGTAAAAATAATATATTTAATCAGAATTTGTCTGCCTTTGAAAAGAAGATGAAGATACATCTTTATCTATTAATCTTTATATCTATTCTTTCTCAGAATATAAAATAATTTAGTTGTAGCTTGTTGCAGCATCGCGTTACAACATATCGCAAGTTGCTGTAATAAATGCGCTGTACGTGCGTCATTTTGCTAGACTAATTTTTCGCGACAGGAATTTAAAATGCTCGTTATAAGGTCTATTTAGAATGTTACCTTGATAAATCATTATTGCAGCAAATATATTTTTTCTTCGTTAGATAATGCAACCAAATTGGTATCATCACGTATTCGAAAGCTAGATGCGGGTCGATCCAATGACACAATTGTGTTTTTGGTGCGACGCCGTGTTATTCAGTAGCTTCACCACGCATTAATGCCGCAATGTATTCATTTATCTATAATGATATACAATTAGCACATGCCAAATATCTACCCGCGAGTTATAAAAGAATTAATTAACGAACGTGAAATAATTTAGAATTCCTGTATTGTTCATCATATATTATAATAAGATAACTTGTTCATAATAAGATAACTTCTCCTTGCTCTTAAATATCTTTTTAATTATAAATGAATTCTTCTTTGTGTAAATCTAAATATAGACATTGTTGTTGTTATGATAATACAAGCAACAGTTTTAAATATTGATAAAGTCATTTATGCGTTAATCACAGTTGCGGTTTTGTGGTATGTTAATAACCTTTCTCATAAACACGTTATTTATTCGACGAAGCTGCGAGAGCATTATATAATAAGAGCTGAACTTAAATATTATGTAATGAGTTTTCTTTGTTCGCGCAGTATATGGCACCGGATGTGCACCGAACCATTTCCTCATTGGACATTTTAATCGTTCTACGCTGTAGTTCTTTTTTTTCACATCTTATACTGACTTGTTCTTGCAACATAAAAACACTCGAATAATCTGTTACCTCTTTTTGCTACTAATTTTATTTATAATAATATTATATTTTATTAATTGTATTTATTTGAATCAACGAAATATTGTATCCAAATTTTTTTTAAACACATTTAATATTAAATATAATATTATTTTAATCTCTGATAAATAACATATCTGTGTTATATATTTAGTGGATATGATATATCTGCTGATAGACATATTATTAAAGTAAAAAAGAAATGCAAAACTCATTACCAGCTATTAAAGTTGAGTCAAAAGAAGTAACAAATTTATATGAAAAAGTATATTTCAAGAAATATTGTGTAAACTTAATAAGAATTAGCAGCAAACAAATTATACGAAAATATCGTTGTATTAAACGCGTGAAAAATTTTGTTTAAAATACAAGAAACTAAAGTGTTTATGTATAATGTATGTATCTCGAAATCTATCAGGTTTTATATCGATTGTTTAGAGAACGACTGTTTGCAAAGCAATTGATAACAATAGCACAATGGATTCTTCTACGTCTTCTAAGTCACTTCGAAGAAAATTAGTAACAATTTCAAGAGTGCTTGAGGTCACCCGGCCGACAATCATGTCACTCTAGATTCAACTAGTGACGTATCTGCCAAAGGAAAGGGAAATCCATTGGCTCGCGTATAACTTTTGACTCGCACGTATGGCATTTCTGCGAGCAGAGATTTCCCGAAGCATTGCGCAAGTTTCGTGAAAATCTACGTATATCTCACTTAGAATATTGAATAGAAACAGGATCGATTGAGGTCACGTTAGATTTCTCGCAACATCGTCACGTTTCGTTCCCATATTTGTTCCTCTTTGCAAATCCTGACTTTAATTGCCGTCATACTTTATTGACATTGCATAAGTAAAAGGTTAATAAGTTCCTAATAAATATTTATAAATAGGCAAGCCCATAATTAGCCTGTGTGGGTGAAATTGATTGTGAATGACTGGACCGGTTCGCTCGTCGAGAGAAACGTCTCCGGTTGATTAATTCTGGCGCATGTCGATTTGATATGGAAATTAGTGTCCTCTGACCACTTACCTGTCTTACTTATCTCATACTTATATCTGTCATAACACATGTTAGTTCAATCTATAGGCAATTAGTAAGCAATAAAAGACGGAAGTTAATTAAGACAGACGTGATACTATATTCCACGTGGACGATAATATACAAGACATTAAAGAAAAGTAGCGAGATATCGACAGAAATAATTTGCAGCTGTTTGTAAGGATGAGACCTGAACGATGAACTGCACAATCATCCGGTAGAACTCCATCGACTCTTGGTCGCAGAAAAAGAGTCTCAGGCATCAGGAAGAAAAGTACGCGGTTCGCCATCATTGTATCATCCGCGCGATGAAACTTCCGTACGTTCGGATCGACGTAATCATCGATCCTCCATCGTGGTGAGCGCGTCTTACGTGCATCAACACGCGGCAGTGCATAAAGCTTATAGCATATAAAGTTAAAATATTCCCGGTGCATTAACTGCACTTGCCCGGTTAAAGAAAAGGAATGTCGATATCTACCCTGGTAATTTTAAACGATAATGATCTCATACGTCAGATGCCCTTTGATCGTGCGCTGACAACGAATTATATTTTGAAATTAAGAAGGCAACAAGCATACACAGCTTTAGCTAGGATTAATTGACACGTCTATCTCCCGGAATTAGCAATCTAAGACTTAATTCTAGCGACGTTTATAACCATTTGATAGGTGGTGAAATTGCCCTAGAGGTCTCAAACGAGTGACTGTGGTTCAAATTAATCAACATCCAAACTCTAATTAAAAGGGGACTCGGCCTGTTAAATATTCACGATATTCACAATATCTAGTGGGAGATTTGTAGGCGCCTAATGGAGGAGGAAGTCCATTACGGTCTAGCAATGTAGCGTGTCGGCCAGCGCGTCCGGCTCTCATTCTTCGCCTCGGGGGAAGGAGGAAGGGGTAACGGGGGAAAACGGGGGTTGGGTGATGGTACTCGTTAAACGAGAGGGAAAACGCTTTCTTCGGCGAGGAATTTAATTATCCGGCCTGTGAACTCTCGACCCACTTCTTCGCGTGTATACGACCCTGTATATCTGGTCCGTCGTTCCACCTCCTGCTTCCTTCGCTTTCCTCCTCCTCGTTCGATCTGATTCGCCTGATCCTCCTTTGGTTCTTTCCTTTTTGTTTTCTTTTTTCTTATCGCACGACTCGCAGCCCAATTTGGTCCCGCGCAAAGTTCAACGATTACTTTCACGTGTCCTTGCTGTTCGCTCGCTGGTATTTGTACAGTAATACTATTGTACAGTAGTTGGAGAACCGATTTCGGTGCACGTACACATTAACGTACGGGAATATTTTTTAATGGTTGTGCTTTCATTGCGTCAACAGCATTATACTCGATTACGCAAAAATCGCGAAGCAGCTGCAATCACTGACCCTATCGCTGGGATCTACATTCTGGCTTCGTACGACGGAGAGAGATTTTTAATGAGGATGCTATTCACATATTCAGAGACATGAATAATAATGCAATATAAATGTAATACAAATGTAATATAATGTATTATAATACACATAAATGTAATATAAACATTTACGTTTCGTAGCAACAGCATTTAATGTTTTAATAATTCTCTCTCTCTTTTATGTTTTCATATATATATTATAAACAATATATTTTATAAAGATACACACAGATACACATATATGCGCGCGTGCGTGTGCGTATAGATTTGTATACTTATATTATTTTTATTTCGTACTAAACAAAAAGTTTCACCCACATTTTGACACCAACTGCTTATATAATATTTTTTAATCTTTAGTAAACGTAATCAGATTGCATATGGATTAACAGATATGAAGGATTGTTTACAGAGTAATTTTTGCATATATAGATACATATCATACATATACTATACGTATATAAATCTACGATACGAATGTTGAATTTTTTTAAAATTTATAATATTAATGTAAATGTTGAATTACGCAAAGAAAGATTAAAGGTGGCTAAGTTATATTAATTACCTGCTTTTCATATGCAAAAATATTAAGGTAATACGACGAACACTTTTACAGAATAATCTGCAATCTAAGTATTTAGTCATTTAAATAACCCAATGCTATTTTAGATTTTGAATCGATGTTAGAAAATCGTTAAACAGCATGAAATCACTTACATTTCTTATGCGCAGGAAATAAAATTTTTAATGTTGAATAAAGTTGATAAATGAAACTAATGAGTGAGAAAATGAGAAATGAGGGAGAAAGAGTCAAATTTAAGTCTTCAATAATATTACACGAAATATGTTTTATCAGTGATATTTTCTGCACGATCTTTTTGCTGTTTACTGACATCTTTTTTAATGCAAATTTTAATGAATAATTATAGAAATTAATACTGAAATATTAATCTTCTTTCAACATATCGTCTCCCAGATACATAATTCACTGGTAACAAGATACGAAAATGCTTTAATGTTTGAAAGAATGGTCTTAAATCATCGATGTCAATGACAACTATAAAACCAAGATAATACATAGATTGTGTTACTAGTAAAATCTACAGAAGATACATATATGTATGACACTGGATAATTTATCAAATTTCATCATTGATCGAGAGAAAGCAAACTTATGCAGAAATTAATAATAAAAAGAAACGTATGATATTTACGTGAAATGAAAGAGAGACGTGGTATCCAAAGTGGTAACTTCTTAAAGAAAATTGAATAATAAATAGTGCACAACAAAAAATGACGCGTTACAATGCGCGTCACGCGTCGCATTTACTGCCTCGATTGTATTTGACCGTACTGTTTTTCTACAATGATTAATCATCATTCAGAATTCTCATGTTGATCTAGTGACGGATCGTGAAGACTGAGGATTGATGACTTACGAAATCGTGACTGGTCTTGATACTTCCTAAAGTCTCGGAGAAACAAGACGGAGTGACCCTCGTTTCTCTCATTTGTCTATCTTGATTCACTTGTATCTAGCGAGCATTCCGATCATTCAGCAAACAAAATACAAAATTTATATTACATTGATTCAAAGATATTATTTTATAAAAATTCATATTTCAACCATAGAGCGTCAATGCGTAATCTTGAGATCAGTCTAGACAGACTTGTCTGATTTGAAAAGCAACCCAAAGAAAATCCGATAGAATTTTAATAACTTTAAATTTTAAAATTATTAAATTTTAATTATTAAATAGTATTTTTAATAAAATTCTATTTAATACTATTTAAATAGAATTTAAATTTTATAAGATATATGGGATCCCATTTTTACAGGTATGAAGAAAGAAGTTGCTTAATATAATGGAAATATATTAAGTGATATATATTAATTAAATCTCCTGTTTGATCCTAAGCTAGAGAGCTGTGTGTGTGTGTGTGTGTGTGTGTGTGTGTGTGTGTGTGTGTGTGTGTGTGTCTGTGTGTGTGTTTGTGTATGTGTATCTAAATAAATTCTTTTTTTCATTAAATATATTTTTATTAAAAATATACCTATTTGATTTTTTATTGTTTGAAATTAATGTATCAGATATATCTATTCCGGCATTCGTTCTTATTTACGAATTATTTTTAGATGATTCTCATGGAACTGATGATACGAGCGATCGATTGACGGATAGATGATGTATCGATCTTTCGCGCGTCGCGTTGTCGCTATCAACGACTTTGAAGCCTCTCACCGATCCGTCGCGTCCAGGATTTCGATTTCCTGGATCTCGGATAACATTCTTGAGTCTTCCCCCCTCCCGAGTCACATCCCGACATATGCCGCATCCGCGGTTTCTCGGATATTAATGTTGCAGGGTCGCGCGGAACGAAGGGGGGCTCGTCGTGTCGAACCCGGGCTTGACTTTCGCTCGACGAGCTAAACTTCTCGCTCTTCTCTCGTGTCCTCTCCTCTCTCACGTCGCTTCTCTTCCTCTTCTTGAGTACGGCATCGTCGGCTTCCCTCCCGTTCGCATCGCCGAGGAACTTCCTCCCGAACAATTGACGATTGACTCAACTTCGCCGTTACTAGCATATTTCTTATCTCCGGTTTTGTCAGACGCTTATCACGTCAGCAGAAAGACTACACAAACCTGCATAATTGAGTGTGTTGTGCATGGGGATTAAAAACTTGTTTTGACTTCGATGAGTGTTTATTTTATTTTATTTTTGAAATTCACGACACGGTTACGGTTAATAGTTTGTTTTTGTCAAATAAATTTAAAAGCAAAATAAAAAATGAAATTGTTACGTGTCTTTTGGCTTCTTTCTATCCAGAAAACAAATTTTTTTTCAATAAACTTCGATTTTCTAACTTTATTTAACTTAACTAAACTTTATTTACTATAAAAAGTAAGCAAGAAAAAGAAAGGAGCATTTTTCTTTTTCTCATGAAGCGTGAAATCTACCGACTATACTCAATAAAAATGTTATATCACCTTACCCATAATCATTACCGGATTACACACTTCTGCCACGTGCTATTCCTCTCCCTCGAAAGCATTGAACGATAGGATAATTAACTGCACCGCAAGGACCTGATTAGCTTGTTCATCGCAATTATCATACAACCATCGCGTGACTATCACCCGACTGACCACGACTACCGCGTAGGTTACAGTTCAACTTTCACAACTTTTTACATTGGTAGCGAATTTCGCCGATATCTTTTGTGTAAAATTTACGTGCGCGTTGAAAAGCGAAAGTTAATCCTGCGCCTGCGATATTACCTTGGGTAAAAAGAAAGGAAAAAAAAATACAGGAATATCTTGGGCCAAGTTCAAGTGTGAATATCAATTTACCGCTTTGAGAATTCTCTCGGTTTGGAAGAGATATGTGGAAGAGAGATGCGCAAATACTTAGAGAATACTGTATATTTTATCGGAGATAATTCATTATACGGTTTGTCATATAATTTAAGAAGTTGTAGAATCGAGAATTGAAGGTTTGCTTGAATTTTGAGCACGATGGCTGCTGCCGAAGAATAAAAGTGCCGCGTCGTAACGATTTAGAAAGCGTAATCGTCCACCCGGGATGTTTGCAAGATTAATGAGCAGCGCCTTGGGAATCACGATACCTTCGTCGACACGATTTTATATAATCCACCGTTACGAATGAATATAATCTCCTTATTCTAATTTCTAACGTGGGATCGCGAAAAGTGCGGGGGATGAGGAATACCCCGGTTCCCGTAAAGCGAAAAGTTTGAGTTCGCGGCGAAAAGTGAAAGGAAAAATAAAGCCAGGCTTGCACGTTAAGCCCGAGTAAACAATTACTCTCACGAGATTAGCGTGAAGAAGAATCCGCGAGCGAGGGGGAGAGGGAAGTAACAATTCCGGCCGCAGCTTCACCAACGTTTGCAACTTCGGCGACCTGTTTCAAACGAGTGTTTGCACAGCCGCGGATGGCAATATAATCGTGTAAACTGTCCCGTGTAGCTGGCGGTAATATGGCGCTTGTCACATTAGCATGGCGATGCAACTGTGTTTACATCAGACAAATATTTATACTGTTGGATAATCCTCTTTTTATCATGCGACGCTAATTGTCGGAGGAAAAACGTCCGGGAAAAGAACGGCTTTTCCTCCGACAATTAGCGTCGCTAGTAAAATCGACTGTGCCTTCCGCTTTGGATTATCCATTCCGCAGTTTCACGCCGGGATCTTACATAATCGACAGTTCGCTTCCGACGATGCGATCCCAATTTATTATCCCAAATTGTGCTGCTTTTTTGAAGTTTATCTTACATTTATGAAAAATTTACTGAATTTACACAAATATACAAGGAAAAAAACACATTTATGTAAGAACAACCTTCTAATAGCTAGTTTCGCGTGCGATCCTCGAGACATTAATTGTATTTAAATTACTCGCATACACGACTGACGACTGACTACAATCTTATCGTCCGATTATTTTTAATTTTCAACCGCCGTGGATCAAAACGTAGCGATATTCCGATTTTTTCTTCTTGCTTTACCTTTGTTACGTCGTGACGCGTTTAACGCGCACGATTTTCAAGACAAGATTCATTTTCGCCGGCATGCTTCCGAGGACGAGAATAATGCTCTCTTTCGCTAGGATAATTACGGAACAGGGATCCTTCTGTGGCAAGACTCGTTTATTAAAATGGAGCACTCGTTAGCGGCGTTCGAGCCGGCTTTACTCGCCGCGATTACGCAAAATTGCTGACGGGAAACGGAGCAGGTCTACGCGCGTTTAACTGGACTCTCTTGCGCAAGCGGAGAGTGTTCTTTCTCTCTCTCTCTCTCTCTCTCTCTCTCTCTCTCTCTCTCTCTCTCTCCACGCGTAGTACGGTAATTTGGATTACAATGTCCGGCGTGTATGTCGCTTCACATAAGTCGATGTGTGACGTGCACAACGATGCTCCCATCAGTTTTCTTGGAGAACGGAGATACGAAAATCTCGCAATTCTAGCACATTGTGCTTACGCACGCAATGAAAATGAAATCCGAGACGTGTTTACGTTCTTGAGAGATGATATCTTACAAGATTGCATTTATTAAAAGAATGCAAATACAAGAAAAACCCATCTTTATATAAGAATATGTTTTCAAGATTATTTTTGAGATAAACAATTTTTTAATCTTTAATTAATTATCGATTAATTTTATAATCTTTTCTCGCGATACTTTTGCCACTTATACACAGAATGTCCTGGATTGTAACAGTTAAATTGCGCCAGTGTGTTCTTTGGATAAATATAAGATAAAAATGTTATATAAACGTAGATTTATAGACGGAAACTTGGGATACTCTGTATAACATGCAGTGTGAATATTATACAATTGCTGGATTGACAATTGCCTTTTCTCGTTCACCACGTAACAAGGATTCTGTATCTATTATGCATTAAAAGAATTTACATGTATAGATAGTGGACTTGTAAGAAGCTTTCCGGTCTGTCCGCTTGATAAATGAGGCTTAGTCATTAATCATAAAATTTAGCATGAATAAAAGAAATGGCGACATTATTTAACCACAAATATCTCGTGGCGCATGCTACGACTAATAATTATTCAACGAAATTTCTCGGATTCCAGCGGACCGACATGTCCCATTTATTATTCATTTGCGAAACAGTCTTCTAAAAAATTGTCTCGAACATAAATTTGACATCGAGACCTACTAAAGATTAAAGGTTGTGATAAAGAAATTGAAACGCTTAGTATTCAAGTTAAAGCGTCCAGGAGATCGCGATTTTCGATATATTTAAAGCTGTTGTTTAATTAAATGTTCAATTAAAAAAAATTATATTGTCCGACGCTGTTTTAGAGGTAAAGAGAAGAGAGAGTTCTTTTAACTTTCGACACATATATAAAAATGTCGTAATGATGCTTCAAATTAAAGTCGCGATAAAAAGAGATTCTTTTATTGCTTTCCTTGTTTCTCTTAACTTCTAATAGTAATGCCGAGGAAAGCGTATGATCGACCTCTAGCATGAGAAGCGATGGGAATCTTTTCACTGTAATACAGAGGTTTATCTCAGGTAGCTATCTAACGTAACACGTTTCAAGTACAATAAATCGCGTTGTGTAGCGTTCGTTTGCAAGTTAGACACGACATGTGAACGATTGCACAGCACTAGCAAGTGTGGCCTGGTGATACTGTAGCCAGGCTAGTCCTAAAAGAGCACCGTGAATATTTTCCTACGTGAGTAATTATCATCGTGGTATGTGAAAAGCGGTGAAACGCTTCCGGTTCGTATGCATCATCACCGTCGCAATAATAAACGCCGACTTCGTTCTTTTTTTCTTCCGCAAACTAGATTTTTCATTACGAAATGTTACAGATATATGTGGTGATATAAGATAAAATTTTTATTATATATTTTTTGCATTTATATAAAAACACGTATACATTTTTTATTGAAATAAGAAAAATTCCAGTCACTTTTTCTTGGGGATAAATGTTATATATTCTTATATTATTTTTACCATTTTTTAAATTGACTGTATTGATTATTTAATAATTTTTACATACTTTATTGATTTGTGATAAATGTCTTCAGCCCAATTATGAGTGAATTTAAAGATTAATAAAATTGAAGATTAATAAATCACTTTCGTAAGAAGTTCGCAAATTTTATGCTAAAATATTTGCTAATTATATTGGACGTATTATCTCATATATTTTCGTTTTCTTTAACATTTTTATACATGTATTTTTATTAAACACTAATTATTGGTCTCACGCAACTCTGTTCTATCGTATTTTCGGCAACAACTAATTCTTCTGCTGTAATATATTTTTTATTTTCTAAAAGAAGATTTCTACAAGTAGCTATAAGACATAACTGGGATTTTATTTACATACATATCATATGAGACAGCGTACAATGTGCGAAGACAGGACACATTTTCTCTTACATATTTCATGATGCTAAATCGAATAAAGTGGCCGGTGATTTTCGTGACATTAATTTGAAGTTTCAAGATGCTTGTTTACTTAACGATTGAGCAATTGCTTGAATGTCATCACCCGCGGTCCGTCCGCGTTTCTAAACTAATCTCCCGACAGGATTGCGCCTGATTTCGTCAAAGTCCTCGGCCTAAAACTTTCGATGTAACGCGAGTCACGTTGATTAAACATGTGTTACTTTTAAACTACCGAAAAGTTGTACAAAATGTCTCAGAACCCATTGGACGTGGATCTTACAGTCGATCCATTTTCCGAATCGAGGCTTTCATTAATAGATTCTCATTTTGTAACTCTCCCTCGTAACTCTTCCTCGCCAAGTATCTCTTCTCTTTCGCGCGAAGTATCTATCGTTATCTTGAATCAAGTAATTACGATATTACCCGCTTCCACTTGCACTTCATTCGGATCTCACTTTCCTCGAGGAGCAAAAGGAGCGACCTTTGCAGAGGTCACCGAGACCACGCTCGAGTTTCACCGGCATTGCACGCTGATCGCACCGACGCTGATTCCCTCGTGCGGTGTGGGGCTAACTCGCTGCTTCCTTCTTCCTTCGTTCTGACTGAGTTAATAATCGCTCTAAGCGATATTTGTGCATCGGATGCAGGAATATCATGTGAGGTACGTATTATTTTGCGGATATCGGATATTGCCATTATACGCAACTGGGTGCATGACTTAACGATAACGCAGCTTCATTTGCCATTAAAGGGAACGGGGTAAAAGCAGCACGGAGGAAGACATCGTCTTGGGGGGTCTAGGTTCTTTGCGGGTCAACATTCGCGATCGTAGATACGCACATGCAGAGATTACTGTCAAGATATACAAGCGCCGAATAATTAATTTCAAACCCGACTTATTAATGACAGCAGATAAGAGCACTAGACAACTGGATGGAGAGGCTTAATTTTCATACTTGGGTATCTCTAAATACAGGAAGATTTTTATAACAGGAACAAATCCGTAAGTTGAAAAAATTAAATTTTCTGCAACTAATTCCGCGAACTGAAGAATCCCGGAAAAATCAATTTTTTAAGAGTTTAAGTAGCTCAAAATTTATTGTATCCATTGAACCATTAAGAAACACAAATGCTTGGTGTTAAAAATAAATCGAAATAATCGAAATAAATTTCTAATAATTATTATATTTTTTGAACGACTTTATTTTTATTATTTTTATTATAATGAAAGTATTATTTTCTATAGTTTTATGTCAAGAAATTTATATTTTAAAAACATAATATTGTGTGACTTGATTACAATATACTAAAAACAGTATATATTTGTTAAAAGTAATTATTACAATTTTTTAAATTTGTGTATGTAATTTTTAAACACATATTGAGTGTAACTACAAATTTTGTGTAACACAGCACACACGCGCGCGCACACACACACACACATACACACACAAAATGCTACTTTTATTCTATACTTAAAATAAAAACCGTCTTATAATTTTCATTTCTCAAAGTTTTAACATAAAATATTTCTGAAGTAATAAAAATGGTCAATAAAGTATATTGACCATCAAGAAATTACAATAATTAATCTTTTTTGACAGGATTTTGAAACTGTATTATTGCATCACTATCACAAATAAACGCACACGTATCTTTCTCTCTACGACATCGCGATCTAAACTGGCCAAGACTGTACCGGCTCGAACCAGTCCGTATTGCTGGCAGGTAGTCGTTAGATCGACTCCACGAAATGGCGTAAAAAATGGAGGATAGTAATTGCTAGTAATCGTTAGTAATCGTTAATAATCGTTGATATCATAAGAAGGTCGAAGATAATTGAGGTAGTCAGTTATGTGACGAAGTTACAGCGCGCTTTGAGTAAGAAAGATAGAAGAAGAAAAAGAAAAAAAAAGAAGAAGAGAGTTTAGATTTACTTCCTATATAATTTTATTCCTCGATAAGTCAGCGATGTTTTTTTCACCATTAACCGCGTCTTTTCGCAGAGGCGAAACATCGAAACACACCAATGAGGAACTTGTTACTGTATGTGTGCGCGTGTGCGTGTATATATTCATCTTCGCGCAATTGCGCAATCATAAGTCGCTGAGAAAGCGCAACGTGTTCTTCACGCTCTATTCCTCTACTTCGCACGTCGCGTCCGCATATTCGCCGACGCGTTGCACGATTAATTGCTACGGCATGATACTGAAGAGATCCCGCTTTTAGTGGATGCGAACTGCAATTTTCCCGTCGAGTCTTCCTCGATCGCGAACGACGATCATTAGCAGCCGCAATGACGTACGTGACAGGAAAGCAAGAATTAATTTTATTGTTTACTTTCTTCGAAACCTTGAAGAGATCTTTCAATTTGATAAATCGAGCGAGAAAATTAAGAATGATGCAAATAAAAGAGCAAGTTTTTTAAATAACGACAAAATAGTGTCAAGAAGCTTTATGATCCTTCTCCAAGCGTTGTTAAAGAGATTTTAAAGAATTTTGGTAAAAATCCTCGTGTCTCCGTTGTAAATTTCTACAGTCGCAATGCACGAACAATAAAATGATTGTTCTATTAGAAGAAAATAAATATAGCAGACGTTAGTGATAAATAATAATGTCAATCGATAATCCGACTTAACTGGTCGATAACCGATTCGAGCGTACATTTCGCGATGCCTCGCACGAAGCGGTCGTCCGTAACGAGCGAATAATGACCTGGGTCGCTCTCACGCGTCTGCCTCTCAGCTGTTCACTTCCGCTAGTGAAAGGTGCATGCACTGCAGCCGGGAGCTATGATAAAATGCACTTACGTGCATCCTCGTGGATGCGCGCATCGCACGCCACAAGCCAAATGCGTTCCATTAGCGATCGGCAGTGAACAGGAAGGCAGGCTCGTCGGGTTGTCCCAATTGGAAAAATTTATTTTAAATAAAGCGAACTTGTCGGATTTTTAAAATTTCGCAGCATGACATTACGTAATTGTAGCGAGAGATCCTTGAAAAAAAAAGAGAGAAATCGTTGAGAGATCGGAAAGTGTAATCTCAAGTCAAGTTTGTTTCATCGAAATTCTATGAGATCTCTCAGATTATATGAACTTCGACTACAAATCTTTCACTCTTCAAATGCTCCGTTATGCAATTCACATACACCGCAGTCATGTCTTCACTATCTCGCGCTTCGTATGTATCATACGTACAAATCTAAGCAGATGATTTAACCGATTTTCAAGAGAGAAACGCGGGAGGGATTCCTCAATGCTTAAGAAAGTTTATTCTCTAGCCGTTTAAATTGTAATCGCAATTTTCCTCGATTCGTAATACACTTCGAGATACGAAATATTTCATCAGAAGAGAGTGTTCTTCCTAGAGCTAATAATTCTAGGAAGAGCCTCTTCCTGTAATTCTGGAAAATTAACTGTTCTTTCATTTGAATTAGACAGTTTCTGATAAAAATGTTACTTTTTCTGTCATTAAAATAACTTATCTCATTATTCTACGAAACAAATTTTGGACATCGTTGTCGAGCTGTCTAAAAATATCTAGAAGCACAGAATTTTGCTTAAATCAAAGTTAAGTAGGACATTGCAGATGTATAACTCGTTTTATAGGAAGGCGAGAAATCGGAATTTGTCACTGACCTTGATATTAAATTTAGAAGAGGACACCGATTAGAAAAACATTCGCCATTACGCAACGAGAATCGTTCGCTGATTTCTATATCATGCGGCCTTGGAGGATTGATATCAATTCTTTGAAATTCGAATCTAAAAACAGCTGTATTTATCGCAATATCTCAGTTTTATTTGCGAAATTTACTTAAGGATACATTTGCTTAAATTTTGCTGTATATGATACATATAATTATTTTTAATTTTTGTTTAATTAGTTTTAAAATAAATTCATATTACATAAATAAACAAGTTGTTTTTACATTAAAGAAATCAAACAAATTCTAAAATTATCTCGAAATTTTTAAATAATTTATTCAAGTTAAAAATTCCAAATTGTGAAAAAGTTTAAAAATTTTAATTGGAAACTTAATATTTAAATTTGGAATATTTGAATAAAAAAAATATATACATATAAATCTCTTGCTTGTAACAATTTATAAGACAGTAAGTTAATAATCAGCTGATAATAATTCTTATTTATTTTATTACTTTATAATAAAATACATATTTTAATAGAAATAATATTAAGCGAATTTCATATAATTTATATTATACATATAATATTGCTCTATTTTGAGAGAGACAAGAATACATAACATATGATAAATTTTATATATTTCTTATAATAATATGTAACTAAAATATATAATATAATAGTTAAATTATAAGATCAAAGTTTATTAAAAGGTATTTCAATGTGTCTGTAGTTTAAGACTACATACTTATTCAGTTATAAATTACATTTTATGGCACAAAAGTTACATTGTTATTTTTTTATTCTTTTTGAAGTTACTTCACAATTTTTAAAGTTTACTTCTTTGCTTTTGCATAAAGATATTTTACACAAGGCTTGTCTTGTTTTACTTTTCGTAGATACGACATTCGGGAGTAAAAATGATCTTCTTAAATGTCACGTATAACATGAGTAAAGAGATGAAATCGGGAAGACAATCGGCGAAATCTCATCACGTACCGTTTAGTGATTCTAATAGTTGACATTTCTAAACCATTTTGTCGTGTCGTCTGCCAAGTCGTACAACATAAATTTAAGACGATCAGTAGTCTTGCGTCATAAGTGGCGTCGATCCATTTAGTTTAGATATTCATGAAGCACACCGGTGTACTTTGTTTGTGCAACGTATTGTGTTTGCCGAGACATGACACATTTACACACACAATTAGAAGAATTTTATGGAAATAAATATGCATTATCTATTGGAATACAATTTGATGAGCTCAATACAAACTCAATTTGTAAAATTTAATTTGTGAAAAATTACAAGAGAAATTACCTGCAAAAGATTTTACACAGAAGCGGTAAAATTAAAGAGAACAACATTCGAGTCTCGCATAGTTTGTTGTAGTCGCATAGTTTATTGTAGTCAATATATCAAACAATATATCACAATCATCACAGGATCGTATCGGTTTCGATCTCGATTGTTTCCATCTCAGTTGCCATTCTTCTCCTCCGTGTGCAGTGTGCGAGATTTGGCAGCGGTTTGTTTTTGCATTTCTTCAGCCACCCATCCCACGCCTTGAATCCTTCCTGATCGAAGATCTTCTTGGCGCACGCGATGTCGTTCTGTATACTGTCATTCAGGAAGTCTTCGCAGCGTTTATTGCAGATGCCACCTGTACGTCCCCTGGTGCACCACTTGGCACTGTTAATCTGAAGGATACCATGAGAATAACTGGAGGCTGTCTTTGGACCAGTTACTAGAGCCGTGTTCATCCCACTTTCGCTTTGCATTAGGCAGACCCAGTTGCTGATTAAGGTTTTACTGATTTTAGCTCGTTCCAGCTCCTTCGCAGCCTCGCATTGTGTGAGTATCTTCCCCTCCGCCGGCGAACGGATAATTACGATCGTCAGGACGAACAGGATCACCCACGATCCCCTCATTCTTCGACAAGAATGAATATTTGTCGCTACCTGATAGGTCGTATAAAAGACGTCTTTCTCGACCACTTGAATCATTAAGCAATTGCTCGACTGAATCGAATTTGCGAGAAGATCCAACGGCTGTTCGATGTTGCGATGTTGTGAAGAATTTGATCGTTGGCTAATCCAATGAGGCTTAGACCCTGAATACCTTGTGATCTTGCAGGACTTTTGCGTTTAGGAAGACATTAAAAGTCGATGAAGATCTTCTTCACAGTCTCTTCGCATCTAACAACTTTAATTGGAACGTGTTTGTTCGATATCGCTTCTGATAAAGAATTAGCTCCGAGCTACCGGTTGCTCAGGATGTTTTTAATTACTCGTCTCTTTGTTCGAAACCAAGGTAAATTAGTGACTTCGCGTATTTTTTCCGAAGCGTAACGTGGAGCGAAGTGTTGACAACGATCGCACTGAGGATTCACGCGGAACTCTGTCTTATAAATGCACGTCTTGTCACTAATGCCACGACCTTGAGCTTGAGCGATATACGCTATTATCTACACCAACGCCGTAATAAAACGCAAGCCGATAAGACCTTCTCGCCTTCCGTAGTCGCGCGTCGCATCGCGATCTTGCTACGTCTCTGCTTGTTAGTGCGCATTTCCCATAGCTTCCACGAGTAGAGAATTTTAATAACCGATAACAATGACGTTCTCGAAGAGGTTATTGGCTCCCTCTAAGACAAACATAAGATAAGAATAGAATTGGAAATATGTTTCAGAGCTATCGACCTCTTTGAGAAAAACAGTTTCTTCTGTGTAATTCTCTCAGCATATATAAAATTCTTAGATTCTTAGGGATCCTTAGATCATGGAGACAAATCATGAGTAAAGACGGCTTACAAAATTACCTATCATAAAAATGATTTTAACATAAAAGTTTAAAGTATAAAAAATCTGAAACTAGATATTTTACGTTCCGTTTCCTCTTGTTATGACATCGATTAAAAATTTCTAAAAAAAAAATAGATAATTTTTATATCAATTATTTTATACTAATCGACGCGATACATTATTTATTCATAAACTTTGAAAAACGATTGTCGCCAATGTTTATATTTGTTTTTTACGAAATTATCAAATACAAGTAAAATTAACACTCAGCGGAATGCGTTTTTTTTTCGCGCAACTATACGATAAGAATTGTTAAATAATATTTATTTTCTATAGTCTAAATTATTATGTAAATTCTGAATACTCATGGTGCAATGCTCCACATAAGGAAAAGTCATATCGCTCTTCCACGAAGTGGAACATTTTGTTATTATCTATTGTCAAACAAATCGTATAAATTATTGCTACTATGTTTCTAGATCTATTTGTTTTTCTTTCGCTTCATCAAACACCATTCGATAAGCTATCACAGCATGAGTTCTTAAGTCGATTTATTTCTCGAGTTAAAAATCGTTCAAAATCTGTTTAAATACATTTAGAACGTTAAAACTTAAATATTTTTATGATACTTTAATAAATAAATCAAAATAATAAATAAATTGATTATGCGAAATAAACTAATAAATAAATAAAAATATTGATTTAATGTGTGACGTTTTAGATATTTTGTGTTGTCTACCAAATAATTAAAGATTTCGCTTAAAATAATAGTAGCGAAGAAAGATTCGCTGATCTACGTTATATATCTATTTTTTATAATTTAGAGGAATGATGAATATTAAAATGATGACGTTATTATTTGATATTTATAAGAATTTTATTCAGTAAAGCGTGAGTATTATTCCAATTATTGCAGACAGAAGTCTTTTACGTGTAAATATATAAAATGCGAAGCGCACAATGTGACAATTTAAAAGTATCTACGTCTATATCGAAATAATCGTAACAGTTTGTTCACATTTGGCAGTACATGAAATTGCGGAAAAATATTTTATAAAGGCACTATAATATCACATTTACTTAACACTTAAATTTACCTACCTATGCTAACGATTTTATAAATTCATGTCATTACGCTCGATTCCTATAAAACTGTTGGCAATTGCAACTGCAAAAATGACTGATACTGATACACTTATCTATTTTTAGCCTCAATAAAAAAAAAGATTATTGGGCGGCAGAGAATAATATCATCACATAAACTAACAACGAAAACCAAATTACCTTACTTTCTAACGTTACAAATCTATTAGCATACCTGCAGTGACTTTGATGGACCTTTATTGATCGCCAGATTTATCTTCGCAAATCGTAATATCAATCATGTTTCGCAAATTCTTGAAACTTACATATTTTCGATTAAAGCTTCGATATATACATTTCGTCATACAATAAAATATTAGAGTGTTGATTGGTTTTTCATTAGTTTGAGCGACTCATACAACTATACTCTGTATTTACAGACTGTGACTAACGAAATACTCTGGCACCGAAAGTTCAGGATTCGGACAATCCGTTCGTCAATGTTACATTCGCGTCGACGTTTACTAAAAGCGAGTAAACGAGAAAAATATTTTTACAATTTTCCCTATGATTTCTAGTAAAATTGTATCGCCTTCAACGACCGATAGTTCCAATTTAGCAGGTCCATCGTTAACCAGCAGGGTTCGTCTTCCTCTGTCTCCTCTCTTTGGCGAAGCGCAATATGTTCGGGTTACCGTAAATCATGTCGGCTAAAGTCTCAACTCCCGCGTACGTGTCAGCCTTGGATCCCATGCACATGGAGAACTGAAGGCTGGAAAGCTGCTTACTGCACTCTATCTCGTGATACACGTGCACCAGGTGCCTGTCTGCCGCCCTGAAGACGTCGAGATCCGACTTTACTGCCTTTTCGAAGAATTCCACGTCCTCCTTGCCCCAACCCTGAATCGAGAGATCCAGACCACCTATGGTACGATAGTCACTTTTATACAGGGAAACGATTCCAAACCCGTACTGCCTCCAGTGTCCAGAGATCTCGTTTATGATAAACTTGTCCTGCTTTCTGGCATTGCCGTAAACTACTTTGGGATCGTATTGGCTGAACACTATCGGAAAGTATATTCTTCGGCCTGATAGCGTATTCAGGCGAATCCTGTTCAACGCTGAAGCCGTGAACACGATGTCCACGTCGATGAACAGCATCAGATCGTCGGCCTGCATCTTCGATGCACCCAAGTCCAGAGCTCGAGCTCTAGAAAAATCCCCGAAGATCGGTAGAACCTCTATGCTGGCACTGCGATATTTGTACTTGAGCTGTTCGATCAGATCTATTGTTTTGTTAAAGGTGTTTTCACTTTTGTGTTGGTAGAGCACGACGAGCAAAGACGTCTTCTCGCCGTTAGTCAAACAGATATCCTCGTAGTTTTGGAGGAATCTTTGAAAGATCTCGTAGCGCCCCGACAGAGGTAGAATAAAGTTTATGACTTTATTTTGCACCGGATCTTCCTTTTGAAAGTCGAAATTGAGATTTAGGAAGCCACGATGGAGTAAATTATGAATGGAATTGTCGTCTGATTTTTGTCGAGGTTGGATTTCGACACCATTTATTGTTTCACGCATCTCTAATCCTGCAAAAACACGTAATGTTTATTAAATTAAAGTTTGTGCTTATATATAGCTGTTCTACTTCAATAATATTTAAAATCTTTGTAGGTATATCATCACGAATTTCAAACGAAAGAATCTAAAAACAAATTTTTTAAAAAAATTATACATAAAATTATAATTCAATAAATTATAGTTTATATTTATTCTTTCCGTAAAGTAATTACAATTTTGCGTTTTAAGAAAAAATGTAATTCAATAATTTTATTTAGTCGCTTAAACATTAGGGATTTTTTAAATTTTTCCAGTGAGAAATAATGATTAAAAAGATGTCAAATCAATGTCAAATCGATATAAAATAGACTTGATGAATATGTAACATTAACATGAGACAGAGAAATATATTTTTTGGAGATATTAAAAATTAATTAATTAAAAAGAATACTAATAATAAGTGCGAATCGGACTGCAGTTATATCAAATAAGAAATTAGTATACAACTCCGCTATATTCAGTCTCAGCTAGACTCTTGGTAGTTCATTAATATTATTTTTATGTGAATGTTATGTATCTTTCTCATTTTAATTGACAGACTGCGAGCCGAGTAAAAAAACATAATTTTATACATTATGTGTATATGCATTATGTGAATGTAAGCTTACCGATAAAATGTTGATGGAGATAAACGTGCCTTCTGACGGGAAGAGTGACCTTCCTGCCTCGATACTTTCGATAGACCAACAAAAGATCTAATATTGTGTCAGCCCCGTAAGAATTCACCCTTCTGTAACCGTAAAGAGCGGACCGTTCTTCGACAACGCGCCCCCGTTGCCTTGAATAGGAATTAATGGAAGCCATGACCTCTCGAGTAATATCCTCCAAACCTTCTTTTATGTCGCTGTGAATACGTCGCCTAGGATTAGAATCGGTCAAACTGTATTCTAATTTCAAGAGAAAGTCCCACGGGATCACTTCGTCGCTCGTCGCCGGCTTGAACGAACGAAGACTCGCCGGCACACCTGCACAAAAACAAGATTTTATTTAGCGAATCAATGAATTTGACTGATTTCCATTAACACCGCATGTCGAAGAACTTGATATTCTTTTAAATACTCAAATTCAAGACAGCTCAAAAATTTTAAGGAATTTGAAAATTGAAATAAGCTAGGAATAAATTTTTTTATTGCGATATATTTGATACTTAATTATCTATACTTCATTACGCATGATAGTTAAAAAAGATTCCTTTTTTTCTAATTGTATATAGAAAATATGAAAAACAATATTAATACGAGATTTGAAAATTTAATATTAGAGTATAAATTTTTATGTCCATTTATAATTTTTATCAATTCATTTCTAAGAGAGTAGTGTAAGTTATATTTAGGACTTGTGGAATCGTAAAAACGTTACAATTTCGGCGGCTTGGAAATAGAAAGAAACATAAATGTTGTATATATAACATTTTTATAATTAATCATTCTAAAGTTAATCCGAGAGTATCGTTGCGATATATTCGAAAATCACGTGTTCGTACCAAGTGTTAGTGAAAGTGACAGAAAATTAAGAAGTTTAAAAAAGTTGAAAAAAGTTTAGTTAATAATAATTTCTTCTAGGATCTCAATGTTCCTTGAACTATGATCTCGATTAGTTTATTAGTAAACTTTATCCAACTCAAGTTTTTAATTAATTAATTCTAATCGGTTGTAAAGTACTGCATACGAGTTACATATGAGTCAACATGATGGAAAAATATTAAATGTGGAAAACAGATAAATACATCGAATCGTGTTGTGTATCTGTCGTTCAATTCCGTGCTAAACCCATCAACTCACATAAGGTAATGAAGCTGAATAGATGTATTAATAAGAACTGGCTAGAAATGCCAAACTTATTTTTAAAATCGTCGGTCCAATCGAGATTAATGTTCTTGTTTTTGAAATTACAAAAAAAGTATTAAATTACAAGAGATTAAGAAAGAATTATTTCTACCGGTTTTAGAAGATTTTAAATTAAAATCTTATTTTTAAAATCTTTAGTCGTTTTTTGTCATTTTCCAACATGTTGTCATCATTTAATGCATAAATTTTAAGTGGAATAAAAATAAAACTTTAGTATTTTTTAATTCCGTGGAAATAATTTACTTACTTGTTTTTTGAAAATTGAAAGTTTGCCTTTTTCAAATTTATGAAAATTAATTTTTCTAAGAAATTAATTCTTGATTTCGATCCCAGAATAAATTTCTGTCAGTATTGAAACTCAAATCTTTAATTTGACTGTTTCTCAGATTTATTCTGCAACGGGACGAGAGCGAAACGCTGTCGATGAAATGTAACACGAGAAGCTGTACAACGCAGCGATACAAAGTCACGCATTATGATTCTCATCTCCGAGATCGTATATCCGATTTACAATCCCTTTGGGATATTTATAATTTGATACGTTGTTCCGATGGCACGTCGATGCAAGTCACGCATTAAGATGATAGACTAACTGTATAAGTCGCTCATGTAGATACATAGTAAACACGGAAGCGTTAATTTTACAGTAATATATAGTAAAAGTTTTATGACCGAGAAATGTGGGTTATTATCATTCTAAGTGCATTTTATGGTTCGGAAAGTTGTAAGAATAATAAGGGACGACGATAATTTATGAATGTAGTAAGGAAGTACGTAACAATGCGGAATATTCATTAGATAAACAAGTCTTTATGCATATATTTATGATCCCTAGAGGGATCAGCGAAATACTGTTAGACAGACACGCGAAAGTGTTAGTATAAAAAAAAAATGCGTGTAATTGGTAATTAGAATAAGCATGTAATTTTATAACCCATAAATCTAGAGGAGAAATCTTTTAGCATTCTAATGATTCTCACGCTGGTTAACGGAAGATAAAAATAACAATAGAGCAAATGCGTATCGCAAGTGATGACGTATTCTCGGTTTTTATCACCAGGTCACGGAAGTAAGAAATCATACCCAATATGTCTGTGTCGCCGGGATAATCTTCAGAATTAAGATCGACGGGAAAAAGACGTACGCCTTGCGCTATTTCGTAGTTCTTCAAAGTTTCAAGGCTCACTCCCAATTCCTGGGCCATCGTGTAAATGTCTCTGTGCAAGCGAATCCTCTCTTGCTGCAGATCTTGTATTCGCAGTCCCTGAATATTTACAAAGACAATTTTTTAATAAATAAACGGAGCGGTACGACGTCAGAGGATACGAATGAGAATTCGCGAAGCAATTTCCTCCTCGCATCGTTCGCGTTACTTCGCTCGCTGTGTAACGGTTAACAAATTACTTAACAGTTCACGGATAAGTAATGCAGTTTTTTTTTCATGTGATTGTACTGATTACTGTAATTATGATACTCGATGTGATACCAACCCTCATGTAATTGTGCAGCCTGTACATGTGAGGCGGACTTTTTACAGGATGCAAAGTGATGGCACGATGAACTTCCTTCTTCTTGAGATTTCCGGTAAATGCCTGGGCTCCACTGCTGTTGTGATAAAGAATCGACTGCATCTGTGCGGCATCATCATGAGTATACTGTGAGTATGCTATCATTCATTTCGAGAGTAAGCAATGATAAGTAAGTATGAACAAATCATATTTTATCTTTATTACGTGATACGTATTTATTATTTTAAATAATCTCTTTTTACCGCACGTATCTTTTTCTTTCCTTTTGGATTTACACTTATAATGCATTTATTCAATACTCATAAAAGAATCATTAAAACATGACAACCATTAGCTTCATTAAGAAAATCAAAGTTCAATCGCATTTGACTTTATTTATAAATTCATTACGCAACTTTGCCGTATTTTTGAAATATAAATAAATTAAGCAAACTAAATACACAAATAAAATATAAATAAAATAAAAACTAAATATATAATTAGAAGAGCTTATAAATAATGAAAGTATAAATAATAAATGTATTATTATGAGTATATTAAATATATAACAATATATAAATATATTATTATAAGTTATATATATATAAGTAAATAAGAGTCTCGTAAGTATAGATAAAACTCTTTATTAAAATAGAACCAGAATTTCAGTATATATAATAATAATCATTTAAAAATAATATAAATAATTAAAGCAGGAGATAGAATCTTTTGTATTGAAATTGACATAAAATTTGGTACTCGTATTTTTTCTACTCGACTGGTTTTTACACGCTTCACTTGAGGCCGAAACTGATTTAAGAACGACAAATCATTCCATAAATCACGCGCTCACGCTGATCAACGCGATAATGGTATCGCGTCTGCCGATTCCGCACAAACCGGGTATATTAATCCGTCCCGAGTGTCTGACAATGAGCCAGCAGAGTCTCGTCAAACGGCAATTAGCACGCGGGCAAAGAGGAGTTAAAGTACGAATTTCCTGCCTGTGTGCGCGCACTACGACCTAATAATAATTATCATTAAGAACGTCCTATTCGGAACTGCCTAACCGAAACACCACGGTGTTAATCATAATACTGGGTGTGGTGGTTTCTTGTTTCGCAGAATTACGTCTCTACGTTTCTTGACGATCGACAACGAGCATCGCGAAAAATCATCGCGTGACTTAAAGAATAACTGGCAGTTACGTGAAGAAATCTATCGTCCTTTGGACTCCATGAGTTACGCTTTTTCGAAAGACTTGTCAAAGAAAGTGAAATAATTGTTAAAAATTTTCTGAGATACTTTTATACTTTTATCCTTTTTTTTTAAGAATTATGTGTAGCCTATACGTTTATAAGCATTCGGGCATTTTTGACAATTAAATTGACGCTTTACAAACTCCATTTTTACTTAAGATCTCTTTAAAGCTCTTCTAGACCATACTTTATAAAGGTAGACAGCATGCATGTCTAAAAGATTACATCGTATGTCTAAAAAAACCATCTTAAAAACGTCTTTAAAATATTTTTTATAAACATACGTTTCCGGAGATACCTTTATTTTAAATTTCTTTCAAGATACGCGTGCTTTATTAATCTTTTCACGGAATATCAGATCGATTTATCAACCCCATTTAAATTAGATAAACTCCTGTTTTCCCCAATGCCACTAAAGATCGTTAATTTCGTAGAATAAAAGCGCAATATCGTAGTGCAGCGTTATTTATCTCTCCGGTCGCAATAGACGCAACAAAAAGACGCTGCGATAACAAAGGCGTGACCCATTGCCGGGATCGTAAATCCCTTATCGCGTCTTTTGCACGCCTCGATCAATCAATCGTGGCACACATTGAACGCGCGCACGCATTGAATGCCGCGAGCATCGGGACGTATTGTTAAGTGTTTCGACCTTACGTCGAGTGTCAAGACGGGAACGGATGGTCTAGCCAGTGGGTTAGCAGGCTACGATTTATTCGGGTCTAACAAGTGACATCCGTGCACTTTACCTTTCGTCCGTGTCACGACGACGGTATGAACGTGCATCGAGGATCATGCACACCCACGTAAGTGCATCACGACCGTAGCGAGACGATATCATCGCATCCAAAGGAATAATAGAATAATTGTATCAACGAATGAATTGTAATGTTTTTGTTTATACAGGTTTTGCTGAAACCATCGTTGCTCTTAATGATGTCTCTACTACGATTTCGAATTTAATGCTTTTATTATATTTGAAGAAAGAGAGAGAGACATTTTTCTTAAATAAAATTTTATTTAAGTTTATTTTATCTTTCTCCTCACAAATTTACTTTTAAAATTAAATTGATCAAAATTGTTTACACAAATGTTATTTCTTAAATTACACAGTTTGATTTCATATACTATCAGTTATAAAATTTTGTATTTAATTTACATTTTATAAAATATTTGTATATTTTATATTGTCTATTTTTTATATACGTAAATTTAAAACAAGATCTAATTATATTTCTCTCATAATTCTTCTCTTATTTGATTTTAAGATGTTTAAGTTTTATCACGAGAGCTGTATATCCCTTTTGTTCGAATACTCTTTGGAGTTTGCACATCAATTCTACTTGATTATTGCGACGAAGGTTTAAGCACTTCGTGTGGACAAATTGTTATTTAACAAGGTACAGTCTAATGTGAGTACGAAGATGAAGAAGAATGGCTCGATGTGGCCACTGGGTTAGCAGGGTACAATTCACTTTTACTTAACGACTAACATCCTCATCTGTACGTTGCACGCACTATGGACGTATGTAGTCAGTATGATGCAGATGCGCGTGGTTCATGTATTTAAATGTCGACAATGATAAGCCGAGTGCACGCCCATTATGTGAGCATAGCGTTCTGAATCTCGATCAAGTTACGTATAATTTAATTTGGGATTTAACCGGTAAAGAAAATTTAACCCTTAACATTGCGAGATGACGAATCGCTCTATGTGGAAATAGCAACTCGACTATCAATCGATGCGAGAGGAATGTATGTATATTTTTAAAATTAAGAGATAATTCGATCGAATTAAAGTATGTGGAAGTCATTCGAATAATTCTTGTTATCTACTATGATGCAATTAAAAAAGAATCCTCACACATTAACAACCTTGTACAAAAATTCATTTGGTGTTTCTCTAAATTTTTGAGAAACAAAAGAATGATATTTCGAGATCAGAGCGAAGCTGCTTCAGTGTGATTGTATAGATACAAATGTGTGCAATGTCGGATAAACCGGCATTTAATCTTCTTTGCGTATGTGTTAATCAGCAAATCGTTTCGTGTTGTGTATATGTTTCTGCGAGTGCACGCAGTCTCAGAGGAAGAAATTGAACGACCAGAATAGCTCTGATTAAATAATATATCACACTAGTGACAATAAAACGGACACAAAGTGGTCGCGCAATTCATATAAGTAAAAAAAATTCCTTGCGAAACTATCGATGTAAAAGCTTAATTGCTTGAATGGAATGGGAAATGAGAAAAGTAGAAGATTAACATCATAATTAACTTGGGTATTTTAGATCTTATAAAAGTATCTTATAAAATTTCGTTCAAATTGTGTCATTGCTTCAAAATTGAGGAAAACAATGATCGAGATGTTCTCTATGCATAAGAACAAGGTGCATAATGTTTTGGCAATCAGCGAGATAGCATCTAGCATATACTTTTGTCGACTCACGATAAGATAAAAAGTTTTAGTTACGTATATACATGCGATATGACGCACTTGTTCTCGATGATAAAACGAACAAATCGAAATAAACTCTTCAGAAAGAAAAAAATAAAGAATAAAGCTTGTAAATAAATTGTTTAAATATTTTCCCCTCTCTGTGTTACTATTTTTATTCACTAACGAGTGAAAATTATGTATTCTTTTATAAATTCTTTACAGAGATTTAAATAAAATTATCAGCAGTTTATAGATTATCGATTTATAAAGTAAATTTATTATTCCAATGAAAAGCTATGTTTTGAAAACTTTTACTCACAAATAATCGGGCAGTTTACTAACAATGAGTTGGAAAATGTATACAAAATTTACACAGAAATATTATTATTAGGCTATGAAGACCAAAAATGACATCTTTTCTATAATTAATTAAATTGTTACATGTATTCTTGATTTGAAAAATTTTTTATTTCTAAGCTGTTTAAATCCAGAAGATCAAGAAAAGTACGAGACATGCTTTCGTAATTGTTATACATATTTTCTAAGAATATTTTGCTACGATTGGAAAGTAAACTAACTTTTCAGCTTAGAAAAAATTGTCTTTTTAGTTTTACTCGTTTACAAATGAATTTTGATCTTTTTATATGATGATAATACGATCGTACTTATGCTCTCTATAAATACTGTCACAAGAAGAAATTACCTCGTAGCTCCAAGTGCAGGGAATCCCAGCGTACTTTTTCACGCATCTTCCCAGCTCGACGTCCTCGTGCGTAGTGTACAAATGGCGCAGGCAGTACTTGATGTGCGGCACGATCCTCCTCAGCGTTTCTCTGGACAGTATCACCCCCGGACCACCCATGCAGAAGTTTTCGTCGTATTCCAACGATAGCAGTCCGAACTCCTCTGAGTTCCCTCTGCCGGCTTGTCCGATGTACATCGCCCTCCTGGAATCGATGGATCTCAGCAGCGTCTCCAACCGGTCTGTCCTCACGTATACGTCGTCGTCTGCTCTCAAAAACCACTCGAAGCGATCACCGAAATTGCTCCACATGTACTGTAGCATCATAAAGGACTTCTTTTGCGGCGGATAGGTATCGTCCACTCGCGGAAGCGGCACTAAAGGTAGATCCGGGCAGTTTTCGGGAGCTGTCGAGGACTCCGACGAAAAAAAGGCTATCTTGCCGGATAATTCCTTGCCCCACGTTTCGTAAACGGCTTTGGCTCGCGTGTCCAGATACTTTTGAGCCGTCATCACGCCCACAAATACCAGATTTGACGTGGAGTTGTTAATTCGCTCGTCTTTCAACCATAGCATGTTTTGTGTCGTTTTCGGCGATGACTGTAAAGGGGATATGGAGGTCCAAATGGCAATCTGTTGCTGCTGATTGAAGACGATCAGACGGTAGCTGAGGATCAGAAAACCTAGGATCAGACCCACAAAGAGGCCTAGAAAGGCACTGCCGACTCCACGCCGTTTACGCATCACTGGGTGATGTGTCACCTCTCCCATTTGCACTCTTTAGGGATCCCTGGGTCTTCGATCGGGTTCATCCTCATGGTACCCGCTAACGCCGACTCAGGTATAGTAATTAATCCTGTTAGAGGATATCCTCTGGACAATCCCATCGCTTTATCCGCTACAAAGACGGAGAGACTTTCTTCATGATACAAAAAATTTCAACCTGTTGATAAAGATCGTTCTACGTTACTTGGGATTTTCTAAAATTTATTTTTTCAGAATTTTTATGTTATTTTTACTTATTGTTAGTCTGTATATTGTTTCTGTTTTATTGTTTTATTTCTCTAGAAGTAGCATTGCATTTTTCATTATTATGTATATTATAATTTTTTATTATTCCAATATATTTATTTTATTGCAATACCTGTTATGTGTGTGTTGTTTATGGATACAATAAAAATTTTTATATGATATATTATTTAAACTTTTCACTACGATATATTAACTTTTATATTATACACTAGTTGGCTGTAATTTACTATTACATTTTGTTGTAATTTAGAAAATACTATGGTATATAATACTATGATATATCGTTAATAATGCTGCAGACTTTGTATCTTAAATAACACTTTCTAAGAAATCTTTCATAGAAGGCAGATTTTTAACAGAAGTAAACGTCCTGTCCATGAAACATGTTTAAGAATCTTAAACACAAACATGTTCTTACGATTCTACGAGCAATGGATTTGATTTACATTCCATTATTCGTAAAGCAAACTTCGATTGTTTGATCTTCGTTTTTCTTCACAAAGACGACTTTTAGTCGATTAGTCATTCTTTACATAAAACCTTCATATTTAGTTATTCTTAATGCGTTAATATTTACCAATAACTTTACTTAATAGATAAATAAATAGATAAATGTAAAAAAAAATAGATTTACAGCGAAACTTACGTTCCAACTTTTTCTTCAAAGTGCTGAATATTGCCATGTCTTGCATCGTCTTGGAGTAACAAAAGAATGTCCGATGGAAACGTATCCGCGTTTGATAATCTGAAACTAAAGCAAATCAGAAACGATTAAGATGATTTGTCAGATTAATAGTCACGAAAATTGAATTTAATATGTACAACTAAGCGAGGCTCTGAAAAACGAGGTCGCACACGTGCTGGCGATTCAAATCGACGACGTCAGCAATTAATACTCGGACATTTTTCACTATCGAGCGTTGCTTGCAAGCACTTCATTACAACACCGAATAATTACTCAACGAGGGTACACATCGATTTATATCGATCTTAATGAAGCAAGTCAATCAAAATTTACGCTTAAGATTCTATTTGTTCCACATATTAATTACATTATAATTACATTATAATTTATATATAAATTTTTATATATAAATTATAATTTATATATATAAATTTTTATATATAAATTATAATTTATATATATAAATTTTTATATATAAATTATTATAATTTGTTTCATATTAATTACATTTATAATTTATATATAAAAATTTACTGTATTACACATTTTTTTTACTGTACGGCAACAGTTAAGTATCATGTTATTTACAATTATCTACAAAAGCAGCGTATCTTTCCAGTTGGAAGGAGTTCCAGGTCTTAATAAGTTGTTGCAATTATTCGCGGGTCGACGGACATAATGCACAGACTCAAGAAAAAATCTTTCTGCATGATTGGTATCTAATGCCCGCTCATGCGACTTGCGATAACGGAAATGGGAACAAAGCGAGCTTTGTGCATATCTAGAAAGTGGTAAATGTATAGCGGACGGAACGACCTGTCCAGAAATGAGAACCCGACGCCGTTACAAGTCCTCCTACAGCGTCCTCAACTGCGCTGGTTCTGTTATTTTCACGAACGCGCCCAGAAATGCAACGTTCCGTTTACGAATTCGCGTGCACGATTATACTGACACACATATATCGCATGTTTACATTTAACAATCGGTACATTTATGACAATAACATCAACGCGTTCTCTTCGCTGTCATTTCTATGTTAGTCTACATTAATCTTCGCGGTTAAATGTTTGCTGGGAAAATATTTAAAAATATTCTCTCAGCAAGCAATCGCGGACGAAGTTCTGGCGAACATCTTAGTTTAAGAAACAACGAAGTTCCGAGCGATTTTCAGGCAGAGCGAAATTCTGACCGTTTGAAAGGGACGATACATTCCTCCTGGTTTCTTTGCTATACGCCCTTTCTAAATTACATCCACATTGTTATCTCTAATTTATATCCTGCCAAATCGGCGTAGACAAAGATCCGGCGAAACCGGTTTCCAGTCGGCCAATACGCGTATGTATATCGATAAAGTAATTCTGAATAATGAGATACTTTTTGTGATAAACTTTTGCAAAGGTCGACTTCGTCGCAAAGGTCGCATGTAAAATTTATCAATTTTTCTCGGTGGCACGTGTGTCATCCGCGAAAGAATAATTTCAATTTTTTTTTCTTCTCAAGACTCTCGCCGACGAGGATTAATATAATTTTGCAATTTTGTTTAATATATTTAATAACGGCAATTACTCAGAAGCTTGACAACTTCTTCAATATCTTCAATATTCCATCCGGTCGATCCTCGAAAATCAAGATAACTTAGCAGGAGTGGATAATTGAACTTGCGTAATAAGCAATAACACGCGCATTACTAATTCATTTACAGGATCGCTGTCGATCGTTATCGTCGGTTGTTTCTAGGCAAATTCTCGCACGTCCGCTTCCGTTCACACGTATCACGTGGGATCATTAGAGGAAGGGACGCGTAACTTCCCTTAAAAATTCTTCCAAAGGTCAGCTAACTTATACATGCATTATCACAATTGCAACGGAGCGCAATTTGGCGCAAACTCGCCTCAATCAGATCGTTTTTCGCATAATTATTAAATTATCCGCAGACTACATTAATCATTCTTCCAATTATTTTCCGTATCTCGTTAAAGCATATCGCACACACAGTATATCTTACTTTATTAGACACAGCGTATGTATTCCGTTTAGTCTTGCAACGAATCTTATGTTCGCAAATATTTATGCTTTATTATTTTTATTTATATCATATTATATATCATATTTTTATTATATATTTATGCTTTATTTTTTAAATATTATTTTATTATGTGTGTTATACATTATTTATTATAATTATATATTTTTTATTATATATATATTCAAAAATATTATCAAAAGTCACGAATTTTCCGAAAAGATGAAAGAATTCCACAGAAATGTCCACGAAATCGCTGATATCATAGAGACAGGAACGTAAATCTGCGAAACCTCGCGAAAAACCTTGGAAGACAACACAGATGCGTACCGAGTATTGATTACAGTTACTCTTTCCGCTATCACGTGCGAAAAAAAGAAAACAACGCGCGTCAGATGGTGAACTGTTGCGGTCGAAACTCGCGACTACCGTGTCCGCGGAGATTAGTGAGTACACGATGTAATCGCGATTACACGCTCGACTCCTCGAATCCACGAAATCCCGGTGTTCGTCCCGTTAAAGGATACGTTCCGGAATGACGTGCGCGAACGAACGTGTACGTACGGGAGGCAGGAGAACCGGTTTAAACCGAAAGCGGCGCCGTGGTGGATGCCGCTAGATCGTGTGTTCAGAACGTTCGGCATCTAGCTGATTAACCGAAGAAGCAATGAAATACTGCGCGTTTTAGGTCAAGGTGACCCTTTAAAATGAAAAAAGTTAAAGTTGTGTAGAAAAATAGCGAGAAAGAAAGACGAACTGGCGATCATCGAAATGTTGATCGCGAGTTTATACTGATGGCTCCGAAATGTATTCGTGGATCGTATCGAAGAGTATCGTTAGGAAATTTATTGAGTTTAATATTTAATATTTAAAATGTATTTAATCCCGCAAAGATGAAGGTATATGTATATACGATATTGCTGTTAACTTGTTTTAATCTTCGTCTTTTATACTATGTTTTCATATTTATTATTTTATCCAGTCATAGTTCAATTTGAACGTTATTTATATTATTTATTAAGTTATGATCTAATCTCTCTTTCATATTTTTCACTTATTTTTAGCTGAGAAAGACCGTGCAGTTCAAAATGTTCCTTCAATTTTCTTTTGATCAGATGATAATAAATCATTATTATATGTGTACATATATAATATCTTTATTTTATTTATTTATTGTTCTACGACTTTTCTACTTTGCAAATCGAGTCTGATCTAAGTTTATTAATTAACAAAGTAGATCTTCTATATAATTCAATAAATTCTCCTCAATGATTTAAAATAGAATGCTTATTAGCATCGAAAGTTAAATCAATTAATCGATTTATGTATGTGGATTTACTGTTCTAACGCTGTGTTTTAAAATCAACAAATAATCAACACACAGTTTACCGAATTAATAAAAGTATACAATATGCACAGAAATATTATTATCAGGTTACGAAAGTATCTTCCCAGTTTGGGTCGAAAATAACATTTCGCTAAATGTTTGGGTATATGTATATCGGTTCTATTTCACTTATGACCTTCTAAATTGTAAAAAATTAAGATTGAGCATTTCGTTGAGCGTATGTCGCTCAACTTTCTGTATAAAGGCCTATCTAAGTTTATTAGATTTGGCTGATTTTCAATTTTAGAAGAAGTGTTAAAATATATTACAAGAAAGTTTTTTATAGAAAATTAGATTTTATTATTTTAATTTATATAAGCTGATGTGAAACTCTTCTATATAAAATTATAAAATTTGTGTTCTAATTTTGATAATTAATTTCTTTCAAAAACTTCAACAAATACATATGCATGCAACATTTATAAAAGAAGAAAATTAAATTATTGTCACGCAGATGTGTTAGGTTGCCTCTCGCCGTCTTCGTGAATATTATATTGGATTAATGCATAATTATCTGCCGTTTTTTAAACAATATTTATTATGAAAAAAGACATAAAAATTTAACAGAAACATGTTTAAATGATGATGATGATTTTTGACACGCATTTTTATCACCTAAACATAGAAGAATATTTTTATAAAACAAAAGTAAACAAAACGCCAATTTTTACTAAAAAAACGCGCCTACATGAACGGCGCCTACATAATTATGCATCAATCTAATAAGAGCAAAAACATGAAAATTTAAAAAATACTAAGAAAATGTTCAGAGGAAAAATAAAATTATTTTATACGCTGATCTTCTATCCTCGAAGACTTTTTTTATCCTTCAAGTACTCTGCAGTCGAATGGAGTTCTTCAAGTGGCTGGAAGGCGTCTGTTAATAAAACGACTGGGTGTCTGGAAACGCGTTACGGTTAGTCGGTCACGGAAATGTTGGTTTACATTAGCAATGATGAGTACGTGTCGTCGAGATCAAGCCGTCGTCGCTAACAATAAGAGCTTTCGAGAGTGAAAAAGAGAAAGCATTCTCGACAAAGGAAGAATATCTCTCTCGCTAATTGTTCCCACCGACAGCGAGACATGCAGAACCATTTGGCTAACCACTGACGACGGCTGCGACCAGATTGCTGCGGTTGTAACTCGAATCGAGGAGAGACGATCTGAAAGACGGAGAAAGAGAAAAAGACCGTTCGATCGGTAAGCTGGAGATGACCGTAGAGGAGTCATCGACTCCCTCGAGAGACACGGGACCACGGCGAATCGCTTCGCTGTTCATCGGACGATCGTGTTTCATGGTCTAGCAGAAATTTCCCACCCTCGTGGGAACGACTCTTATCGAATTTGGTTTTATCGTGTGCGCCAGTGTAAATGGATTCCTTCGACGCGACGGTGTGAGTGAGCATTCCGAGCGTTATTGATCGGAATTTTATCAAGCATATTCTCTTGCAGTGACTCAAAGTAAGTTCCGCTCCTCTCTGACTCAATAAGCGAATCTAACAGCGATAAAGAGTGATGATTCTCGAGTTTTTCCGAAAATGTCTAATCTAATTTATAATTCAATTGAGAAGTATTGCATATTTTCACATTTTTGTCACATGTCGAGATTTGAAAAAAAAAAAAAACGCTGACGCTGGAATCAAGGATCATTATCGTGAGAAGGTGCACTAACCCCGCGGTTCATTGCAATCGACGTGCCCGCAATCGCCGGTTGAACGAGTCGCATCAGCAAACTAGTGGATTGGACAACATGAGCGGAGAGATCACTGTATCATCAAGAGGTCGATTATAAAAATTATTGAAAACCAGAGTACACTTTTATATCGTAAACATAAAATTCCGTTCTCTTGAAAATGTACGAATGATGAATGTACAACTTCTCATTTTTTCACCTAACTCAAAACATATCACAAACTTATCTAGAAATCTTAGCTGATTATTGCAAAAAAAGGAAAAATCTTTGAAAAAAGATATCCGAAAGGAAAGCAAGTTCTGGAACAGTTTAATCACTTGCAATTAATCTTTGCGGAATTTGTGAGTATTTATTACTCTTTTTCTTCTTCTTCTTTTTCTTCGTCCGAAACTTCTTTTGTTTCTCAGTGTAGAAAAATATTCATTACTCTACAAATTGAAAGGAATATGTTGATTGTTGATAACAAAGCAAATAAAATCATTTTACACAGTGGCAAATTTGTACGTGACTGGCGTTAATTGGTTTAAAGCACGCAACGTTCTACGAAAGAAACGATTTCACCAGCAGACGGAAAAAAAAAGAGATCGAAATACATTTCATTGTATTTTGTTCAGTTATTATCACTCATCACTTCCCATTTTTCCGCGAAATGTGCGTGCGATCAGAGACAAAAATAAACTTCCCTCTAGGAAGAGAAACTTACTTTCAAGACCTCGACCGACCATTCTTTCGTCATTGCCACACATGTCGTTTTCGTCCGCACACGTGGTGTACCTCTCGTCTTTCACGGCGAAAAATGCCGCATTGTGTGTTCCAACCCTCCCGGCGACCATAAACTTCCACAAACCGCACTTAACAGCACTGAAACTACGAGCATAAGTTTCGAGAGTCCTCCTTCACCAATTCTTCACAGGCAGCTTATTGCTGATTAATTCGATACTGACTTATCGTTCACGACTATTTTAAGCAAACTCGTTGAGTCAAATCAAAGCGAAGCCGCTGCTTTTCGAGAGAAAAAATTTAAAAAGTCGCAGTTTTATAAAAAAATGAAGATTTATTTTTTCATAGAAGTTGCTCCAAATGATTTTCAGTCTTAAGACTTGATAAAATAACAAAGTGACACCTTTTCCAATCAATTTTCTCTCACCCACATTTTTTCAAGGCAAACCACTCTTCGTATCAAAATACGCAACAAAAATCACCAATAGTTTGACGAAGAAGGCAAGAAAGGAGCGTATACGTTAAAAAGAAAATCTCGCTTTGTTCCTTTCTTAATTATCAAATTATCACGATGCCCACTGCAGCTCGCAAACGCGACGCGATCGAACACTCGTGGGCTGCGGAGAGGTTTACCGAGATGCGGCAGCTGAGGGTACCCTTCACCCACGCCGGAAACGTGCGATCCGATTAAAAACCGGCAGCCACTTTTCAAATCGGACCGTGGCGTGTGTTGCGAGCAGGATGCCACCGCCGCGACTGAGAGGGACTGGAGTCGGCGGTCACCGCAAAGGCGGACGGAGCGCAGCCGGCACGCACAACAACCAGGCCGGGAGAACCGACACGACCGGATCTTGAAGCCGGCTGCAGCGTGTCGGGGAGCTTTTCGATCGACGACGACCAGCAGCGTCCGCATCCCTCGCTCTGGACCAGTCCTTACCGTCCCGGTTGTCCCCGACCTTCCGGAGACCTCTCGATCGATCTCTCTTCCGGTTTCGACCGAGCCTTGTGGATTGTATTTTGAACGGCGAACGAATGTCCTCGTTGCGTGACACGATTAAATTTACACAAGTTTAAATTTACACAAGTGCGATTCTTCGCACTTGCGTAGTTACGTCTTTGAATTTATTATACGGATGTGAAGTTAATATTTTTAGCAAAAACCTTGAGGAGAATTATTATTTATGTTCTTTTGTTAATTTTTTCACATTGACCTCTGGTATTTTAGGAAACTCAAAGTTAAAATATTGTTAAAGAAGTTGGAATAAATGACGAAACGAATAAAGTTCCGTCATTTATTCGCGTCAGCATATAAAAGAGCCCATTATTTTGTATGATTTAGGGTCAAAACAGAACCGACGTCAGCGTCTCGATGTTTTTGCTAATAAAAATTTATCTTTTTCTTAAGGATTAATGTTATTTGCTTCTCGTTTGTTTGTTCGGTAGAATTAAACAATTGTGTTCAATGGTGAATAATAGAAACGCTTGTTCTCCGCATAAATCCAAAAATTAACAAGTTTCATTAAATCCAAATCGAGAAAACTTCTTTTGTTCAAGTGTGCAATAAATGTGCATCTTTAGAAAGACAAATGCGACAAACAAGGGATATCCTGATATCTGCGACTGATAACAAGTACAAATAAGATCTCTTCAATCTCTGCTGTGATTATAGTAAACAGCCGGAAGCCCGTTCAAGTGCCGTTTTATCCGCCGAATTATTATCTAAAGTCCTTTGAATTGCAAGAATCTGAGAATTCCTAGCGACACAGTAGCGATCGAAAATTTTGTGTAATAACAAAATTTGCAAAATGCAGTCATCGATCACCGTGCGATGAGTCACTTTCGTTAATCGTTCGAAGCGCATTTCGTTTTTTTAATGACACAGCACGTTCCCGAATTGGATCATTAGAGCGAATCATTAATCCCCCGTTCAATTCGTAACAGAAATAAGCAATCTCAGAATATTTAAATAAATATTCAACTGATCGCTGATCGCCTATGAACCACCGTGTAATCTTCTATTGATGGTGATCTATCGATTCGAATCAGCATCGATTGACTGAATCTTTAATGAACCGGAAAAGTAGCGAATTGAAAGATGTACTAAACATCTAAGGCTCCAACATCTTCCGTGTTTTGATACTTGATCGAAGTAGATAATAGTGTTTCATAATACAATTTCTTCCGGTTGACTGTAATGATCCGCTTTCTTGATCGATTGAACGTGATTCTAATCAATATTTAGTTAGTGATTTAACAATTACTTATTGATATTATAATATTTAATTAATTATATTCACATATATTATATTATATTATTTAATTAATTATATAGACATAATTAAGAAAAATTAAAATTCTGTGTAGCGAATGAAACTTAGCGATTAAATTCTCACTTAATAAAATCATGTTTTAAGGAAATATAAACAACAATTGCACTCTTGAGTTTTAAGAGAAATAATTCATATAAAATTTATTAAGATTGTTTATTATAAAGTTGATAGAAAAGTGATGAGTTTATTAAATGAGAATTTAATCGCTAAGTTTCATTTGCTGCACAGAGTTTTAATTTTTCTTAATTATGTGTATATAATTAATTAACACATTTCAATTTTTCATCGACCCGTTTGGGGGCCAATTATATTGATTGTTAGTTAACACTACGTTTCGACCTCTGAATAAAATTGGCCAGACGAATCGATGAAAAGTTGAAATCTGTTTACTTTTATTCACTGGCAAAGAAAAATTTTTGAAATAATTAAGATTGCTTATATATAAAACTTATAACGAAGTGACGTTTGAACGAACTTCGTTTTGCTTAATTGGGATTTGATCGCTAATTGCTGCAATTTTAACTTTCAGCAACGCTTGCAGAAGCACACTCGCAAATTCTCTTGTGATTCTCGAGTGCATCGGTAGATATTTGAAAGGAATAAATCGAGCGCCGAATTCATTTCCATAACGGGCATCGCGTTCACAATTCTTCGCACACATGTGCGTGACATCATTGCGAGTGCCTGCATCGTTAAACGCGTCCACCCATGTAGTAAGAACAGTAAAAGCCGCCGTTACAGGCCGCAATGGCTGTGTGTCTGTAAAGCAGGAACTTCCGTCGAAATAGAAGCGAATTGAACTACCTTTACGCTTCGTGAATTTCGCATTATCTCTCATTCGTCGCACTCGATTCTTGATAGACCGGAACGATCGAATTAAGACACGAAGGAGCGATGTGTAGCAGTGACGTGTGAAAAAGAGTGCGAAACGACGTGTCGTTGGTTATTATCTGGAATTACGTATACGGAAGCCCTACTGATTGAGCTGATAATGATAGATCCGAGTATTTGATAAGCAAATCTTGTAACAACGATAGGAAAGAAGAGAAAAAGAGTAGAAAAAAACAGAAATTGGATCTATTAATAAAAATTATGTAAAGAAAATCCTTCTTCTAAAAGTAAATGATTTGTTACATTAAAAAATCCAACTAACTTCGAATATTATTTAAAATTGGAAATTTACAAAAATTTTGAAGGGTTTTTGAACTTTTGAAATGTGTAACAGTCTTAAAAAAGTTTCTTTCTACGTGTAATATGGAAAATGAATTGAAATAATAATAGAAGGAAGAAAACGTATTTTTAAAGCATTCAAGAAGAGAATTCTACGACTTTCAATGTCTTCAAAATTTCTTTTAGATTCATTAATATTCCAATTGGCCGTATCGAATTAGTGGGGGAATCGAGTGCCAATTCAAAGGAAAGAAGAAGAAAAAAATATTCGGAAAAATTTGAGATATTTGTTATATTTGAAATAATCGAATTACTTAAATTTTGTATTTCAAAACATAGGAGAAGATCTAAGTCTTTTATTCTGATAAGTTTAGTAATAAAAACAAAGAAGCTATTGCTATTTTGTTTAATAAATTTTTTAGTTATTTAACTTAATTTAAATTGTAATTAAAAATCTAATTATGAATGCAGAACATTTAACAAATAATATAAGTACTTCTCGGAAAATTTGTCTTATTTTGGAATAAAAATAACAGCTTTTGATAAATCGGAGTTTAGTGAAAATATTGGAAGAACTGTGACAATATATATTTAAATTACGTGTGCAAAATCTTTCTTTAATTTTTATAAACTTCAAACATATTGTAAGACAATTAATCTTTTTTTAATTTTTATTGTTTTATTGCAAGTTTCGTGTTAGAAACAGATTGTTATATACAAATTGCGAAAGGAAACGATGAGTTTCTTGTTGTATGTTTGAAATTCTTGGATTCTTTTTATCGTCAAGATTATATGACATTACTGGTTTCCGGTCTTATAATGTAAACGACGACAGCAGTTATCTTTCTATGTAAATAATCTATATATCTTAACGAAATATCTAGTAATATTTCTTGCAAGTTCTTCAATATTATTTACAATGCTTTTATACAATGTGATTTGAATGCTAATTATTTTTATATAATGAATCAGAAATACATAATAAAAATTAATACAATACATATTTTATTTATTTATTATTGTTTTAATGATACAACGTGTGATACAATTGCGCTTTCTTGTAAATTCTGCAGAGAAAGTGCTAACTACAGAATACATTTCCGCTTCGTGAACATCGTATGAATGAGATAATTCACTCGTATATTTATCATCCTTTTATCAGACAAGTGAGTAGTTTCGTTGTAACAGTAATTCGAAGATATCAAATAGCAGTCTAATAGTTACTACAATACATGTATAATACGATTGTCGCGTGCGAATCTGGAGATAATTGAGAAAAATTCTTTCATCGAATATCATATATATTTTCCAATAAAAAAGAAGGGTCTCTATTTTGTTAACCATTTTTGACGCTAACATACTTTTGTTTTAAAAAAATATTATATATATCTATTCTTTTATATATCTATTCCTTATAAAACTAACAAATTATTCGTAATTTGCCTTTGTATTCCTTTATATTCACGACTTTCAGATTTCAGAACGTTAACTGAATGTCTGCTGACAGAAACTGATGCTCAGAGCACGCGAGTTTCCCAGAATTCTTGTACCGCTACAAGTGCTTATAAATACGTACAGTTATAAGAGTAGCAAAGGTTACTGTGCAACAGTTATTATGTTATTTATGGTATTCGTGAATTGATAAATAAAGTTCAGCGAAAGGGGAGTTTGCTCAGTAAAGGGTCCTCCAGAAAAGTTAAATTAATTTTAGATTACCCAGTAACACCAACTAACAATGACATTACATCAATGTAATGTACTTTTAATTAGTGTTTACTGAGTGTCCAAGAATGTTATATATATATATATATATATATATATATATATATATATATGTATGTATTATATATATAATACATATACATGTTTTATATATAATTATATATAAGATATATGCATATGTATTTTTTTCTTCTTTCTATAATTTCTGTTTGTATTACAAGAAAAATAATAAGAAGAAGAATTAAAAAATAATTTAAGAAATAATTTTAGCATTATTTCTTTCAATCTTTAAAATTTGTAGATACGAGGAAAATTGTCCATAATTATACAAATGTAATAATTACATGTAAAATATAATACATAATTATATTATACATCAAATATTATACATAATTATATACAGAGTAGTGTATAATCTAATCGCAATTTTCTTTTTTATAAAAAATTGTTTTTTTAATTATTTTTTTTTATTATATTTTTATGTATACGAACAGAGATTATACAAGAGAAAGAAGACACGCGCGCACGCACGCACACACGCACACAGAGACATATTATATATATATATAATTACATTTTATATATAATAATTTATATATAATTTTTTAAATTGCATTTAAAAAATCAATTGCAATTAAAATTCCTATTTTGCGTTGTTTGTATTTCAAAACAAAATAAATCATAAATTTTTAACAAGATATACATATATTAATGATTAAAAGTTTGTTCGGTACTAATTAGTTGCTCTTTAAATGTTTATAAAAAAATTTTAGATATTTGATTATTTATACGGTGTTCGGAAAAACCGGACGAACCAGGGGCTCCGCCAGAACCTTGCTCACGCTGCAGCACGCTGCAGTGCATCACCTGTGTTGCATGGCCTGTGCAACATAGGTGGTGTAATGCAGCGATATTGCAGGTAGAAAGGGGCGATAGTAATGTGTGACACTTGTCACACATTGCTGTCATTACTTTCCACACACATTGTTCGAGGGACTTAGAGCCTTCTTTCGTACATACGGTACATCTTACAAAGCGCGAGCAGCGCCGCGCTCGCGCTGAGCGCGCTCAGCGTAAACCAGCAGCGCTCGAATCAACAACAAGTTAAACCTTGCGGCCGTCCCCTAATTGTTTTTAACCATTTTTTGGACCTTTCTGGGATGTTCCTTTTTGATCGTCATTTCCTTCAGAAGGAACCGAGAAGAACATTCCAGAAAGGTGCAGTATAAAAGCACATGCGGAGTGGGGACGGTCGCCAGTCTACGGAGAGCAGTCGAGGTATAACGTGACATATACATTTATATTTCAAAGAGAGAGAGAGAGGCGAGAAAAGAGGAGTCCAGAAGCACAAAACGAGAATAAGAGAACGTATTGTATGTAATCATAAATATAAATAGTGCACATTATCTTGAAACAAACGGTAATAAATAAGACAATTCGAATTATTACGTCGCTCGTAACGCGGTATCACCTGCTTCGACCGATCAAGCAATAAAAACACTTCTGAGGAGCGGTCAAAGTTAATTAAAACGCTCGATGAAACTGATAGTGCACATTATCTTGAAACAAACGACAACAGATAAGACAATTCGAATTATTACGTCGCTGTTTTATCATACGAGCGGTAAAGTCGTGATCAATCGTTGATACATCTACATCGACCGATCTGAGTCAAATTTTTCAACCCTCCGCTCGTCGGTTGGCACGACTGACGCGCGACCGTTTTAGACCAACCGCCTTTCCAACCGCTTTCATCAGTTTCATCGAGCGTTTTAATTAACTTTGACCGCTCCTCGGAAGTGTTTTTATTGTTTGATCGGTCGAGACAGGCGATACCACGTCACGAGCGAGGGTCGTATGACAGCTAGCAACCGAGACTAATCAGCGCGGAGGCGTCAAATTTGAAATGTAGCAGGTGACAAGCTAACGAACGTGTGGCTGACGAATACTTTGTTTTGCACGCTTCATGCACGTCGACCCGCAACTCCGTCGGGATGAGCGCGACGCAGGACGAGGACGAGCGTAGAAAACGCTCGCTGGAGGCCGGCAGAGAAATGGCAAGGATTCCTATTTGTTTTTCTTCATTCTTTACCAATAAATCGTCTCTATTGCAGCTTGCTTCCACAATTGGGGCAATTACTTGTTTGTTTATGTTAAACAAACTTTGCATCCTTCGCGTCCTGTTTGTTATTCTTATATCTTGAGGGGATGCTCGTGGAACGTTCTGTATCGAGAACGTCTTGTCCTTTGTCACAGCTGAGAATGTAATTGTGTCTTTGTTGTTGCAGTTGGAGAAGTACAAGGCCAAACGGTCGAGCAAAGACAAGGGTGGAAGCCTGGAGCATGTGGAACAATCTGACGACGAGTCTTTGCACAATGAGAAGTCCATGCTACATAAGGAGTCTGGTGTAAGAGGAAAAAATAGATTGTGTGTCTGAATGTTCATTCAATTTGCAGTGTTTCTTTACATTTTATTTTTTTGATTGTCATATTAGATAATCGAAGGCATATCCTCAAGGGATATAACACATAGCAGTGTTAGTATAAGCGAGGGAGAGGCCGATGCTGACTTGGAAGGACTGGCGGGGCGAGTCGCAGAACTTGAGGAATTATTGCAAGGAAAGGAAGCTATAGTTGGGGCCTTAAATGCAGAGATTGATCATTTACGAGCGGAGACTTCCTCTCCAAACTCGTCGCAGAGTCAGAGCAGCAGTATACATGGGAGGGATATTATATCTCTGTATCACATAAAAGTATGTTACATTTCTTTGTGTAGATATAATTTTCTTTTAATGTCAAGTTATAGAACATGTATTTAGGAGACCATTGCTATAATTTTTATGATATTCCTTTTTTTATTGTACTTAATAAAATTTTACTTCTTGCTTTTATTAATAACAGCAGTTACAATTTTAACCTTAATGATAATCTAGATAGGTTATAATTTTATTTATTTTTTATATTGTTACGAGATAATTGGCACTAAATAATGTTTTTTATAAAACAGTTGCAGGAGTTTGAAAAAGCAGTAAATCAACGTGACAACCTGATTGAGCACTTAACATCTTCTTTAGAGCAAGCATTATCTGCTAGAGATTCTGTAACAGCACAGCTTAATGCTCTGAACTGCATGCAGCTCAATAATCCTGTGATAAACAATGTGAACTTGCAGCAAAAGGTGAGTAACGCGCTTCATATTTTTACATTTAGCAATCACTTATAATCTTGCTAGATGCCGAACATTATTGTGAATAAATAACAAAACGAATACAAAAACTAATAATAAACTAATTATATATAATGATAAAAGAGCCACAATAGGGTGCTTGTGTATATCATAATATTTTATTAAAATGAAAGTGTAGCATATGTTTCAGTCTGTTAGATCGAGATCTTCAATGTAAAAAAGTTAAGTGATAAGATTAAAAACTGATAGAAGATATATTTGCAAACCACTTTATATATTCATCGCATGATTTACAATTCTTGTACCCTCGATAGAGAAGAAGAAATCAAGTAATAAATAATCAATTAATAAAAAGCTGATTTTAAAACTTCCAATATTCTTTATGTGATGTCATGTTTTCTTTTATGTTATTAAACTGATTTTTAATAATATTAGTGACAATTTCTTGACATGACATTCTATTATACTATATATCTATATTATATCACATCTTCTACTCGTTTTTGTAGTCTTATACTTTTTATATTGAAGATGGTTTAATAATGACGAAAATGTATGCTAAATTTTAATAAAATATAACACAAACATCTCCCATTGCGTGTGTGACTTTAAACTCTCTTTTTTCATTATTGCGTATTTTATTACAAATATTTTAGATCGAGAGTCTAGAAACAACAATGAGCGAACAGGAAGCATTAATTCATCGATTAAATGCGCATTTGACGGACATTCGTAAGCATGTGCAGACATTGGAAATGGAGAGAGAAACGCGAAATACAGAAATCAATGATTACAAAATACAGATAAATAATTTAAACGAGCAAATTCGTCTTGGCGCCGCAGAAAAGAATCTGAATATTGACCAGACGTTGGAGCAACAGAAACAATATGAGGCACGCGTTGATAAAATTAAACAAGACATGCAGCTTATTTTGAACAAGTTTACCACTGTGACGAACACCAATGCAATGCGTCACCAACAAGAGCTAAAAGTAAGCATTTCATGAAGATTCTTTTATATAATTAACAATATAAGTTTTTAGTCTATTTTATGAGTATTTTTAGCGAATTTTAGAAATGACGTAACGTCTATTCATTTAACGAAAATTATCAATAAACTATTATAATAATTTAAAAAAGTATTATGTGTGACTATATTGATTTCTTCATTCCAATATTGTATTTATAGGAGTTAACTGCGAAGAATGAAACTGAAATTATGAACATAAAAGCCAAGCACGAAGAGTGCATGAAAATATTAAAAGATGAAAACAAAATGTTTGCTGATCGTTTGAATAAAGAATTACCGGACTTAGAGAGCAGGCACGCTAAGGAATTATCCGTCTTTCAAACTCAGTTGGCCCACTACAAAAAAACTGTCGAGGCGTTAAAGCTTGAATTGATGAATCACGCCGAGTCGCAGAAAGTTGCTCAGTCGGAAGTTCACCTGTATAAAATGAAACTCGACGAATTAAGATTTGAAGCGGAAAATGAACGACGTATGCAAAATTTGCATTTCCAGAAGGAGAAGGAGTTGTTAACCGAACAGATCAAATTGCATAAAATTCAATTAGAGGAGATGACCTCGAAACATATCGCGTCGATGAGTATCCTGGAGTCCAAGGAGAGTATTGAGCGATCGCTAGAGCAGGCTTTATCGAATGCAGCTGCGCTCAAGCAGGAGAACGACACGTTGAAATTCAAATTGGATGATCTGTCGTGCAGATATTCTGCAGCACAGTCGATTATCGAAAACAGTCAAATGCACGACAGAACTTTGAGCGGTAAGCTATACGAGATGGAGAGATCCTCATCGCGATTTGATGCTACGACCGTAAGTACGGTCAGTGAATTAGGAGACACTATGTATAAAACTTTCGACGAGGAAGCTATTCAACATCAACTAACAAGGCGAAAGCTTGAGGATAAGATGGAGATGGAAAGGCTGTTAGTCGAGAAGATTCGCGTTCTCGAGACAAATTTGACCAAAGCGAATAACGAACTGGAACAAGTTAATATTGCGAAGAAGACATGCGAAAAGCAGCTGAAGGACATGAAAAATACATGCGACAAGTTACAGCAGGAAGTTAATTCGTTGAGAGAAATCAGTCATGCGACATCTCGCAGTGTTTCTGTCCAGGAATCTTCGGAAAGCGTTCTGGCGAATGTCGAGAGCGATTCAGCTCGGCGAATAGATGATCAGCAGCGAGAAATAGAGAGTTTGAAACTATGCTTGGAGCAGAAAGAAACGGAGAACGTGAAGTATAAGAAGGATTTGACTGAAATGACGGAAAAAACAAGGAAGATGGAAACGGAATGCGACAAATTGAGAAATGGCTTGGCTCAGGCGTGGTCACAGTGCGCCGAATTTGAAGAAAGATTGAACCAGACTCTGGCGATAAGCGATAGCAGTAAAGTTAACATCTCCCTGAATAGCACAATTTCATCCAAGTATCTTAAAGAGAACCAGAACTTGGATGATGTATTAGATCAAAATGTAGGAAATCAGAAGAAAGTTTTGGATCCAAATGCCGGCATGTTAACGGATAACAGTTATCTGAAAAATAACGAGAATTTGTATAAGGAGCTACAACAAATTCTAGAGGGCGAGTCGAGTTTGGACGAAGTTAAGTTAAAATTATCTCGTTATTATGTTCTATGCGAGAAAATAACCGTCAATAAGACGCAATCAGCGGAGAGTGTCACCTTGCAAAAACAACAGGACAGCGAAGACTCGCTGCAAAAATCTTTGGAAAACTTATGGGCGGAGAAGGAATCGCTAATCCAAGAAATTGAGGAGATGATAAATCGACATAAGAAAGAACTGGAATCTGTTAAAGTGGATTCTGCCAAAGAGATTAACAGACTACGCTCGTTGCTGCAGAATTTCAAGGCAAGTCATTTTTATTGTAATTCGATCTGTGGAACAATATTTGTGTCTATATGTTTTACATTGTTGAGCAGGATTGTATGTTTTGTTTTAAAATATATATTTTTGTTTCTTAAGGATGGTAATGCAAGCCTAAATGACTTGAGAACCGAACTCGAAGCACGCCATGCCAAAGAGATGGAGGAACTGAGGACATACTTTGAGCGGAAATGCTTGCAGATGGAAAAACAGTATTCCGAGGAAGTCTTCAGTCAACAGTCGAAACGGATTTCCGATAATGACAGCGAGACCGAAGAGCTAACAGACGATCTGTATTTTGGTGGTGCCGGAGATTGCTTGAACGTGTCGAACTCTCGAACGGTTACACCTACTGCTGTCGAGGAATCTCTGAGGAGTAAGATTATAGATGCTGAAAACCAAGTACGTCTCGAGACGGAATATGAGAACAGCATTCAAGCATTACGACAGGAATTGGAACACAAAGTAAATGAAATTCAGAATATCAAGGCTGATCACGAAAAAGCAATTGAAGAACAGAAGGAGTTGTATGAGAGTCAAATCCGCGATATCGAGACGAAGCTGGAGCAGGCATCGATTGTGCCCACTATGCATCAGGTAAGGAAAAATTGTATGCGTATCGTGAGTCCGCTTTATTAATTAATATTAATACTGATGATATATATAATACTAATAATATTAATACTAATTTGTCGGCAACAACAATTCTTGCCATTAATATGTGAAGGTTCATGTATAAAACTAGCATGGTGTGATCAGTATGCGTTAATTATCATAGTACATTTTAATTATTATAGTACATTTCTTATCTCAGTGCAATGTCCATGATCTTCTGCGAACTGTAATGTCTGTGCTCTCGTATTTATTTATTGTAATTTATTGCAATTAATACATTCTTCATTACTGTGCGGAGCAATAAGAATATAGATTATTTGTGCTGTTTCAATAATTTATGTTGAAATGTGAATTTACTTGTGACTAACATACTGCTGTGTGACTTCCTGTTTGCATGTAGTATTGTCAAACAGAATGGGAAGCGTTGGAGAATGGTGAATTGTCGAGTCTGCGTGATGCATATAATCATCAACTAGAAGAACAAATTGCGATAGCTAGACAGGACATTGTCAACGCTCTTCAAGAACAATTTCAGGTAGATGTGGATCATGTGTAAAAACTGGATTAAAAATGAAGTACAAATGAATAACAACATAGATTAAATTTGATCAAATCATTTCTTATTATGTTCTTGAATAGATAATTTATGGACGTTGTATTGTATATGTGTTCTCGTACAAATTGTGGCTAATAAGCATCTCGATATATTTATGGTTTATTAGGAATTATTAGAAGATGTTTATTATAAAGTCTGTTATAAATGTGCAGGCACTATTGTCGGTGGAGGCTGACAAAGAAGATAATTGGCCGGCCGAATTATTGGAACTGCGAGATAAATTTACGTGCAACGCTAAGCAAGAAATTCAGGAATTAAAAAAGATGCATGGCGCTGAATTAGCTCGTTTGAAGGATGAACACAGTTGCATTGTAGCACAAATGTTTGAGCAACATCAAAAGGAAATCGCCATTCTTAAAACGAATACAAATGACAAGGAAGAAGTTAGCTGTGTCGGAGTATCAGAAAATATCATGAAGGAAAGGTAATTGATAAAACAATATTATTTTATGATTCAACTAGATACTAGAAAAGATATATAACAAAGTTATTATATATACATATTATATGATATTATAAGATATTATATATACATATAACATAGAAAACTTAATTCTTTAAATATTTAATACTGAAAATGTTTAATACTGAAATATTTATATAATAGTTAGAATTAACTTAACACATACATTGAAAATTAAACTAAGAGCTTAGAATCTTTTATACAACACAATTCTTCCGTTCAATAGTTCCATTGTTTATATATATCTCGTTTTTATCAGGGACAACTTATGGAAGGCATGTGTAATTCTTAAGAATCTAATTGGAGAATTGGTCAACTACTTTGTTATCTGTGAAGAGGAAGTTAATAATACTTTGATCAATGAAGTTTTGAAAAGACCCTTAATAGAATCTGCTTTTATCAATGAAGAAAATTTGAACAAGAGCGATAGCACCATTTTATCCAAAGCAGAGCACAAGGATCCGTCAAATCAACAGATCAAGAGAGTTCATTTTGCTCCACAATCCAGTAAGATAACTTCCATTGTTAATAGCGACAACAAAACATTACAAAGTTTAGTTGACGAAGACGTAGACGAGATACTAAGAAAAGAGCTGAAGGCTTGTTTGAGACGCCTCAAGTCTGATAGCACACAAATTCTCAACCTTTCGTTATCTGATGGCGAGGACAAAGTCGTATTGTCATCAAATGAGAATCTTTTAGCAAGTAAAATTAATGAAGAGCTCTCCTTGAAACTAAACCATGCTGAGATCTTGATAATAAATTATCAAGAAGAAATAGAACAATTAAAATTACATATTTTGGAACTGCAACGAAAGTTGATTAGCGCAGAAAGCAAAAAAGAGGTCATCACAGAAGGATATGGCGAAAGCGATCTTTCTAGGGGTGAAATTGTGTTGCAAGATTTTTCGCAAGTGCAAGAAAAAGGTAATTGTTACCTGATTTTTATGTAAATTAATATGTAATATATATATTAATATATATATTAAAGATAAATAATGTCATATATATTTATATACTTGCACTTTTAATTTTTTAAATGATAATTATTAATTTATAATTTCAGCATTTTGGATAAAAAATATTTGGACCTTGCACTGAATATATAGTTGTTGATTATTTTGTTGATTATTATGTTTATTATTTTGTGTTTCAGTTATATTTGCAGTTTTAATACTCATATTTTATATTTTTTACATTTTTCTTACTATATTTTTATTTAAATTACAGCTAGACATGTGTTATCTAACGGCGGCGGTGACGTATCTTATTTGCTGCAGTTAATAGAAGAGCTGTGCAGACAAAATGATAAACTAATAGACGACGCCAGGAAAGAGAGGGAAGATCTGCAACAACAGGTAAAATCGTTTATCATGTTTACTCGAAGTGCATTGTTGCATGATTTCTAATTATTCGACATTGGTATGTCAGTACGGTGTATTGAAAACAACTTGTCTTTGTAATTCATTAAGTCTAAACACTTCTGTATCTACGAGCTTCGTGTTTATATTATTCATATCGTACGTGTTTTACCGTGTAGCAACAATTAACACAATCATTTTTGTATGGCACGTTTTTTTACACAATGCAGTTGTGAAAAAGTTTGTTAGATTATACATATATCATCATTTTAGTATTTCTTTGAATAAATATCAGGATTAGAGAGAATTGTATATTATGCACATTATACAGAGTGTTTTAAGAAAATGGGATATTTAAAACTTTTAAACCCGAAATTCTTGGATGTGTCATTTACTTGAATCTTAATAGATCTTTAAATCTCTATGTATTCACTTGTATTTAAACTTTAATTTTTATTGAAATGTTGTTTTCTACATTTTTATACTTCATTATTTTTAGATATTAAAATTCTCAGTTTTAAGCTTTAATTAATCAGATTTCGAACCTTTTTTGCAATTTAAGGTAAATTCACTTTATTTAATATTCACTTTTCTTTGTACACCCTGTATAAAATAATGTTCAGTATTCCTCAATAAGTTGTAAAACAGTTAGAAATTAGAACATCATTTTGTACATATGGCAAAAGTACTATTCGTCAGTAAAACAAGTATTTAATTAATCAATAAGAGGCATCTTCCAAATCAAAAGTGCAGAGCTTTGTGAGGCAGGTTTTTAAAGATTGATTGGCGTTCTATTGTCTTGCCAGCAGGTACCTTTAGAACCTACTCCTACCCCATACATTCACAGGGTTTGCTGCAAAAAGGTAAATTATAGAATTACTAATATTATTGTAAACGCTCCGTAAGTTCCAGATCGGCTATAGTAAATTAATTAATGTATAATATCCCGCTACAATTAAGAAGTGTAACGAGCTTTTATTAAAATCTCATTTTAATATTTGTCCATTGTTTTAGTTGCACATATATTTATTATAGTGTTACTAAAATATATATATAATTATTATCATGTTTGTTTATTGCATGTTGCTGCAAGATAATAATTGCCTTGCATGCTATATTGTAGACATCTGAATGTGTCATATCACTAAAATTAGACATATTTTGTCCGTCATGGATTTTTTATTTTATCGTTTATTTATATTTGCCAAAATGTTATGTTAAAGAACTTTTGTAACTCCAATTTTATCATCACATTTTTAAATAGATATTTGAATATATTTGGCTTTTACACAAACTTGCTTAAAAAAAATAAGATTTTTCTATTTTTCATATTTTAGATGCTTTAGTTTCCAATAATGAAATAATTTTTTACATTATATAATTATATTTATGCCTTAACATTGAAATAATTATTATTACTCTTTGTTTTACTTTCAACATCTGTGATTGAAAGAATTTGGTATTACTAACATATTTTTATATTTTATCGCTTTTTATTTCATTTTGTACTATTATTTTACTTTACTATGAATGGGGCATGAAGCCCATAACTAAAAGTACTATTGAATTGTGATTAATTTCTTATTAGAGAATATAATCTCTAATGAAACTATATACAAATTTATCTTTATTTTTATCTTTAAAATATTTAGAGAGCATTGACTAATTTTATAAATCCATTAACAGAATTTTTTACAGTTTGTAAAGGTCAAGGGCCAATAAACAAAATAAAACAATTTCTTCATATAATAAAAATTAAAACTAAAAAATTAAAAAATGACAATTATTTAATTTTTTTTACATATAGATATGTAGCTCTCTACTTATATATGTATTAACTATGTTTATTTTTACATGTGCAAATGACTTAAATAATACGGAAAATAAACGATTCTAAGTTAATTACTTGTGTCACATGCATCTGTTGCGCGTGGGACACGATAATTATCTCTAACTAGAACCACGTTTGTTTAGATTGAGGCAGCGGACAAGCAGTTACGAGCGACGCGTCGGTTTCTGGATGAGCAAGCGAGCGAGCGTGAAATGGAACGAGACGAAGCTGCAAAGCAAATTCGCTTTTTGCAAGAACAGCTCAAGGAACGCGAGCGCGACAAAGAAAGAGATATGCGTATCACTTCTGAGGTAAAACTCTCGTTGGATACTTTATTTTTTTCTAAACATGACGAAAAGAATTTTCTTTGAGTACACGATATGCTTTTATAATCACCCGCTGTGGTTAGCTTTAAGATTTGTTATTTCTCAGTTAATCCTTAATTAGTTAATGTCGATTGACAAAAGATATTCATATTTGCTAAATACTGTCTTAAATATGTCAAAACTTTTTTTTTATATGTATGTCCTCGGAAAAATTTTAAAGGCAAATATTTTATCTTTAGTCTTCAAAAATGTTAGTAGTAATCTAAAGGAAATACACTAAAAAAATAATATAATTTATATAATTTACTAACTAAGGATTAATTAATTTAATACAGACTTTCTTAATTCGCTATGGTAATTACTGCACTAACCAGGAAATTTCAACTGGCATAATGACTGTCATTTCCAAACTTAACTATAGGTTTCTGTGGTTTATTTAAAGTGCAATACTTATATATTGTATATATAACAGACTTAAAACTGCTGGAAAAGACTGCACACAATACTGATTCATGAAAAGTGGATTCTTTGTATAATTTATTTAATGAAAAAATACTAAATAATATTCTATAATAAATCCTATCATAAATGTGAATTTTGTAATTCTAAAATTTGTATTTTATAAAATATGCACTTTGACCAGCAGGTTCTTTTTAATCTAAAGATAATTCCTTTGAAAACAGTATAATGTAGAAGTAAGTTTAACTACCAATTAAAAGGGTTATCGTTCGGAAATTAATTGTATCGCCAGCAATTAATTAGTGTCACGCATCACAACTAATTGTATTAACACAATATTTTTTCTGCACTCTGGTTTTGGTTTCTGTTTGTCGCACAAAGCAGTCTGAGCTATCGTCTGAAACAACTTCAAACATCCCTGAGCTTCAAACGACTGACATCAATGCAGCTGTGAGTGTTGTATTTACTTCGATTTTTTTAACTTTTTGTACGGTTTTTTCATTATCATACAGTGGGTGAGAAAAATACCCAAATGGCTGCAAAAATGCTTTGATAAGTTGTGAAACAAATTACTATTTATCTAGTTATCTATATTTATATAACTAGTAAAATGTATTTAAATACATTACAAATTTCTTGAACGATAAGCGCTTAAATGTGACGTAATAAAAAAGTTCAGACTACTTATATAGATAGAATTATATATCTTATTTATTTATCATATTTCATATATTCATCTTGAGTAATTTTTATTTTTAGTCATAATATTTTCATATGTACCTAGTCATAATTATTTTTCTTATTATTAATTAAATATGTAGTAGTATTTTTGTTTCTTACCCACTGTACATTAGCTTAAAATTATTATAAGTAAATATGATACAGTCCACATCTCCCTATGCTTTATACGTTGGGTCACGCTTGATTGGAAATGTAGGTGATATCCTGTAAAATCGATGCGTCGATAACTCTCATATACATATATATATACATGTGATGATTTATGATCTAGGTGGAGGCTCTCGAATCTCAGATGAGAGAGATGTCGTCATTAATGTCTGACACCGAGGCCAAGAAGTCGGAGAAGGAGAGTGAATTGAAGGCCGCGGTGGATAAAATATGGGTCTTGCGAGAAATTATTGCTGATTTAGAGCAGCAGTTGCAAGCCAAGATTGAAAAGGAAGAGTCTTTGCAAATGCAAATCAGTCAACTGGAAACCGTGATAACTGCGCAGACGAAAAATCAACAAGAATTAGTTCAAGAACTGGATGCAATCAAATCTGGTAGTGAGAATAGACATCTAAATGAGCAAATTAATCACTTACAAGTAAGTATAAAGTGAGCAAATGCATAAATATGCGTGAAAATGGTTACGGAATAACTATTTGTGTTTTAGGAGGAATTGAATAAGCATAAGTTAAGTTCAGAGCACTTCAATGTCAATTCGTCCGTCTTGAAGCAGATGAAAGCAGAACTGCATGAAATGCAAAATCAATTAGACAAGAGAATTCGAGAGATGGAATCTGCGCACATGTGCGGTTCCAATCTAAGTTTGAGTCAACCAAGCGAAGACGTCTCGATCAGGGAGCAAATCGACGCAACGAGATGTTTAACTCCGGATGATCCGTCCTCACCGCCGATGCTACCGCTGGATCAAGTACTGAAACTAAAGGATAAAATGCTGAAACACGCACGCGCCGAGGAAGTAGCTTTCAAGAGGATCAAGGATCTGGAAATGCAGCTGACAACAATGAAAAATCAGAATGAGGAATTATTAGCGGAACAGGAGATCTTGCACCAGACGGCATCCGAGCAATTGTTCCAGATCGAAGCGATGCGCGGTCGCTTGGAGCAGCACAAACAGAGCGCGCCTTTTGCTCAGAAACAAGCAACGTCTCGTTTAGAATTGCAATTACACGAAGCTACGACAAAATATCATTCCTTGGAACAAACCATTACTGACAAAGAGATAGAATTGAAGGAATTAAAAGCCCAGCTTGAAAGAGCTAATCAGATGTTAGCAGAGAAAGAAGCTGAAATGGAAAATTTTTTGCAATCGGAAGATGGCGCACTGCAAAAGATCGAGCGACTAAAAGATCAACTAAAGCTCGTTCAAGAAGAGAAAAAAATGTTACAGATAAAACTTGGAACGCAGGAACACACTCAACTGGAATTGCCGCAGCTTATCGATACCATGCTGGCGGATAAGAACGAAGAGATCGATCATCTAAAGGAACAACTCTCCAAAAAGGAGAAACAATTGAATGCTTATTCATCGCTTGCTTTGGACGACTTGCAGTTGAGGGAGCTAACGAAACAAGCGGAGGCCAAGAATAGCGCGCGAACGTTGAGCGATATTCTCTCCATTCATTCGGAATGTGAGGAATTTCCTGAAGCTATTCGAGCGACTAACACAACACATGCGACATCACACAATATCTCTAGCTTCAGAGTTCCTACGTCCGCATCGAAGAACACGTTACATAATACGAACAGTCTCAACACTTTAGAACTACCTTTGCTCGATGTGGATAAGGTGGACGCGCAAGTACCACCATTGGATTTACATTCCCATAGTTACAGTAACGGGAATGTCGGTCACTCGGAAATGCAGCGTTCCGGAGAGGAGTCAAAATTATCATCTCCCAGAAACAACGATATTAGCGAGGATTCCCGACGAGCTGAGGAATTATTCAATGAAAAGGTAAAGGAAATTGAAAACTTGTCGAATCAGCTGCAAACTTTACAACAGGAACTGGACTCAAAGTCTAATCTTTTAAACAAGTACGAGGCGGAATTAATCAGTTTGCAAAACTTGCAGGACGAGTTTAAAGAAACTATCGAAAACTTAATGCGAGATAAAAATTTCTATAAAGGACAATACGAGTTGGCTCAAGCGTCAGAAAATAAAATCAAGAAGGATTTAGAGGAAGTAGAGAACATCCTGAAATTGAAGACGGACGAACTCGAGGATCATAAAGATAGGATGCAGGTGAACGAAAAGATAATTACAGAATTAAACGCGGAAAACACGAAGCTAAAGAAAGAGATCGAAATAAGGGAAAAGAATCAGATGAAAAGGAGCAACTCTTTGCTGCAGGATACAATCCAGGAACTGCAAAGATTCAAGGAGCTCGTCCTCAATAAAGATATTGCCTTGGAGACTCTTCAGACGCGCAATATTGAGATCGAGACCGAGAACAAACAACTATACGAATTTAAGACAAAGGTTCAGGCGCGCGAACAAGAGATCGTCGAACTGCAAGACGAGATCCTACGGCTAACGGATGGTTTGAACAATCGAGATCAGGTTATTCGTAAATTGGAGGAGATTGCGAAGCGAATGAGCGACGTTCAGTCGGGCACGTCCTCGCCGTCGTCCTCTAGCAACAAGGACCAAGAGATCCATCACCTGCAGGAGTTCCTGAAGGAAAAGGACAAGGTAATCAGGCAGATGAGCGATGATAGCAAGAGTCTGCATCGAGCACTAGAAACCATTCAAAGCAAGATGAAGGAATCGGGTAATATTGTGGAACTAAGAAGAAAATTAAAGGAAGAACGCAAGCTGAACGAGGAGCTGAGAGACACAGTGCATAGGTTGCAGAAGGAGTTGGAGGATGCTTCTGTGCGACGTTCGCAGGACGATAGCGATATCGAGGACATGGTTCAACGAGAATTGAATCTCTCTGCGCGATTAGATAAGCAAATTATGCAGGTAATTAAAAATGACGAGGTCGTGGATGGAATAGCGACCGAGGGTCATCATCAAAAGACGAATGAAGTATGCAAGGATAACGAATTACTGAGGAGATTAAAGGATGATTTAGAAATCGAACGAGATATAATGAGACATCAGATTGTCGAGTACGAGGATCGTATCCTGCAACTGAAAGCGGATTTGACGGAGGAGACGAAGAAGGTGATTAAGTTGGACAAGGAACTTATGTCAGAGAGAAACACGGTGAAGTTTTTGAGGGTGCAGATAGAAGAACATCGTCGAATGGCGGAAGTAGGACGAATACAGGACACTGAATTAATCGAGTTCTTGCAGACAAAGTTGAAAGCCTCTCTGCAGAACGAGGAAAAGCTTCGTAATGATCTAGCAACGATGAAACAACAGCAGATTGATCTAGATTCACAATTGACATCCATGAGGAAATTGATAGAAATTGAAAACGCCAGTGGGAACTTGCCGAATTTTACTGCAACCGTGCAAAATGAATCGAAGAGGTACGTGTCAATTTTTAATTTATTTTTAAACCTTCCATACTTTTATATATTAGTTTATCTGTTTATAATCTTTCTTCAACAAACAGTGATATCTATGCCGATAGAATTACATTTTAAACAAAACAAGAATAACCGCAAGAAATTAAAGTTGTTTAGAAAACAATATTTTGTTTCCTAATTTCTTTTTTTTTATATTTAAGAACGAACGAAAGTCTCGACGAAAATCGCGAATACAATGCGGAACTACGGGAAAATATAAAGAAACTAGAGAACGAGATGAGTAAGATGAGTAAGTACCAGAAGCAGTTAGAGATCGCAATGGAAGAACAAGAAAGATTAATCAGTAGTCTGGCGTTAAGCAACGGACTGAAAGAGATCCTTGAGGCAGATCTACGGAGAACTACAGCGGAGCTGAAAGCGCGAGAAGAGGACTGTAATTATCTGCAGAAGCAGCTGAAGATGTTGACCGAAAGCAAGAAGCAAGATCAGGATCCTGAATTGGACGAGATCAAAGAATTACACAGGGAGATCAATATCGCCCGGGAAGTTAGGCTAGAGCTGGAAGCCGACATAAATCGTGCGAAACAGGAATTAAAGGAATCCTCGAATCGGGAGCTGAAACTTATGCGCACAGTAGATTCCTTGAAAGAACGAGAGACGGAGCTGAATGCGAGATTAGCAATCTCAAAAGATAAGGAGAGGAAACTCAAGGATTTAATTGAGAATGCCAAGGACGTCCCCGCAAATTTTATGCAGAAAATTAAAGAACTGAACGAGACAGTCGAGAAATATGCTATGGAAAAGATTAATCTTGAAGATAAAATCGGCAAGCTGAGGGTAGATAGGGAACTGTTGACGCAACGTGTGAAGTTGTTCGAGGGGCAGCTGAAAAAACTGAAAACTACACAAGCTTCGAATCAGCAGCAGGCTTCGGTTCCCATCGAAAGGGTATTCTGTTTATTTGAATTTAATTGTGATTAAACTTAAAATAATTCAATTTTTGTAACTTGAAACTAAAAGAACTTGTTAACAGTAGCTTAATTTTTCTATTTTTTGTATAACAATCTGTTTGTAAAGAGATTAATTGACTACAAGTATGTTGCATAATAGAGATACACAAGCAACATGTATGAATTTTGTATTCCAGTTACAAAACTTCTATGGTAAATATCTACGAATGGACAGCAGACGGAAAGCGTTGGCGTATCAGAAGAAGTATCTGCTATGCATCGTCGCCAGCTATCAATATTGCGAGGAGAACACACTATCCGTGCTCGCGCAATTGACACAAGATCAACGTTCTTATGTGCGACTGTTTCGCAATAAAAAGGTGCGTTTCAGGATCGCCGTGTTCACTATAATTAGTATACACAGAATGAAATGGTTGATCCAACGTTGGCGAACGGGGAGACGCATAGGTGCTAACGCTATCATAGGTGGTACCGATCAATTGATTGATTTGCCACCTATCCGGAGAGTGGCATCGAATCATTCTCCACCTGTGAGAGAAAGAGCGACAAAGTGAGTAAAACGATCAAACATATCATTTTTATGAAAACTATAGAAAAAGTTGATTATATCGGAAATTTTTAATATGTATATAAAAAGGATAAGCATATTATCCAATAAAAAAGTATGCGTTTCTAATTTAGAAATATTATTATATGTTCCATGTCGTCCAGTTTTTGTTGGAGAAAATATTAAAATTTAAAATCAAACTTGTCGAAATGCTTTGCTAAAATGCCGATTCGAAATGCACTTTTCACGTTTTATCTTACATTACTGAATTGTATAACTTACATTATTGAATTGTATGTTTCAGTGGAGGTAGCAGTTTTATGCTCGGGCAGTATTACCAAGAAGCGAGAAATTTCCAAGAAACATTCGATTCAGTCAAGGCAGAGTCTAGTACTAGTCATATTATCTCAGAATAACATTGTATGTATGTTTAAAATATGTAGAAGTTTAGCTGTACAGTGTTAATATTACGAATGTCAAGTTCACGAATATCATATTCAAGTAGTATACCATACAGTTCGCGTTTTTTAAAATGGTTTATCAATAATTCCGCAATTTTGAATTCTTTTAGATTTTTTTACAAGTAAATATTTGAAACATGATTAATTTTGGATCCCTAAGTATATAAGTAGATTTTGACATCTTAAGATTTTAATTAAATAATGAAATTTGATTACAATTTTTCCATCGAATTATAAAATTCTTGAAAATTGTTCTATGAAATTCTTTTATTCGGACACACTGTGCTTGATTCGTGTTTTTTAAGCGTCGTAATCTTTGCAATGTGAAATTGTCCGATTTTACTTTATCGTTTGTTATAATATACTTTTTATTTTTGATAAACGCGTTCTGTATTTTGTGACTAAATAGCAATCGTCGACGATCTGCATGGGATTTCTATTTCCGTTCGACTGCACGATTTGCATCGCCCGAATTAATCATTGGCAACTAATGGAAAGAATGTAAATTTCGTCAGCTCGACCGGAAATAATTGAAACTGGGCATTTATACGGACTCTGTAATAGACTGACGGTTTTTATATATTTTTAACTCACTACCATTTTCATGCGAGACTTTGATTGACGCTATCTTTCTCTTGTTGATCCTGGGTGACGCAATCTCAAACTGTCACTTGTGAATTGCAAGAATTATGAATAATGAAACGTAATTAATAGTAAGAAGAATGTGTGTGCATGTGAAGTAGGTTTTAACGTTATAAGACACATGAGAGGCTTTTATCGAACGTTAGCGAAGTAAAAGCAATTTCTGTGGAAATCGTAATCGCTTTGAATCAGACATTGCGTTTACTTGCGACATATTGTTATTGTGAAGTTATATAGATATGTTATATTGTAAGTATATAAATACATGAACCTGCGTGCCTTGTACGCCGTGAACGGCGTCCATTATTTATTTACCAACGGATTGTAATAAGCTTTTTATAATATCGCAAATTGCATGTCGTTTTCCTGATGCCTATAATAAAGGATCAATTTTTTTAATATATCTAACTTTTATTTAAATATAAAAACCACAATGTCAAACAGGACAATGCTCGTCGCTCAGAAAGAAAGCAAAAATACTTTTTAAAGCATAATCAATCTCGATTTGTCATAATTGTCTGTACGTGTATTAATTAGTCGGAGAAAAAAATTTTCAGCATCTTATCAGATGGTGATCTCTTTGTACGTCAGATATATAGGACCTACGATTTAATACCGACTTTGAATGGCTTTCTTTATAGAGAAAAGTGCTCGTAGCAAGATACTCTCCGTTAGGTTTGCCGAGAGGTCGAATAAAATCCGATTTTTAATCGGATTTAAACTCGGATCTTCGGCTTATTAGATATATATCTCTTTGTGCCAAGGGGAAGAAATATGATTACGTCTTTTAATGTGTACATATATATATGTGTGTTTATATTTCTAAAGCGCTATATATATATTTACATATATACAATAGAGTGTATGATAAAATATATAATAATCGACTAATCGGTTCTCATTAGCACGTCATAACTCTAAATCTAATCTTTATCTAAAGATACGTAATTTAAAGTTTTAGATATTTATATATCTATAAAGATAAGGCTTGCTTCTTGCTAAAATGGTAACTTATGTATTTTTTCCTGTTTTCTTCAATATTATTATAATTTTGATAATTTTAAATTTCGTTAACTGTGCGTCGATATAGCGAGATGTAAAAAAGATTTGAAACTGAGCTTGTGTCAAAAGAACAATATTATAATCTGATTATTTGCAATAGAATCAAGATACTTTCTTGTTAAGTGAGAAAATTACGTTTTAAGCAATTTTACATCGCGTAAGAGAAATTCGTTAGGAAAATTGAAGGATTAGCTCCCCTCAGACGTATTTCGAGCGTTAATGTTAATAATTACTTTCACATCAGCTTATTTATATCTATAATGCATAGTGTAAGTTGGAAACTTGTTCGAAATCCGCTCGATATCTACCTGCCATTCGAGAAATAGGTGAATTAAAAAGAATTGTGGTAAGAATTTACATCCTTGTGAAGTCACAAGCTTCTGATCTCTATAAGAGAAGACTAGCTTTACGTGTCCTGTATAAATAATCTCCACTCTTTTTCTATCTATTTTCGTTCTGGGACGAAGTCATTTGGCATTTTTACTGTTATAACACCTTATCTAAAATTAGACTGTGATAAAGCGATATTTTTCTCTTACTTCGTATTATATTTAACGAATACAGTTTGGTTAAATTATATTCAGCCCTAAAATTTAGGATAAAAAGAGAGAGAAGAGAATCTAAAAAAGTGCTAAGGACTTGAACTTCTAATTTCGAGAATATATAAGATATTTATCTATCATCGAAGACGAGTCTCTCTCTCTCTCTCTCGCTTTCGTTCCTTTTAACTCGCCTATTTTTCTACCGGATCGATCGTTTCACGAGCTAGGTAATGCCCGTTAATTTTAGCGAATCTTATGACTCGAACATGCGTCCTTAAAGTTCGTCGCGTTGAACGGCACGAAATAGTCGTCGTGCAGTTGCCTAACGATGTTCTCTATCGGGCACAGCTTGACGCCCTTCTTGCCCGTCAGTTCCCCGTCGTCGCTGACGTAGGTGTTCGCGTTCCTGCAGAACGGTATTCTCGGCGTGAGATCCCGGCCGTTGGCGACGATACGGAAGTAGAAGTCGCTGGCCAGACGATTGTCGTTCCGCGGATTGATCTTGTAGACCTCGATGACGAGTCGCGAGGCGTAGTGGGTCGCCACGTCCGAGACTATGCCGAGGGCGGTGGCGAGGTACTCCAGGGTCTTGTCGTGGCCGGAATAGAGGACGATCTTGGGTCTGGCCTCGGAGATGATGCGCAGCATGAAGGTGACGATGCCGCGCAACATCCCGTACGCCTTCAGCAACCCGTACTTGTTGCGGCTGCTGCTCTTGGCGACCTGCTTCGATTCCCAGTCCGTGTAGGCGAACAGCCCGGTAACGTGGTCGCTCTTCACGCACGTGCGTTGTGTGTCGAGGTCCGCGCACGGCAGCGAGGCGCCGTGGCACACGTACGTTAACAGCGCGTCCCTCAGGGTGTTCGGGTCGCAGGTCTGCGCCTGATCCGGTAGCTCGAATACGGCGCTCGCCGCCTGCTTGATCAGCTCCCCGACGGCCGGATGGGATTTCAGATGACTGGACGTCTCCTGGGGAAAATGGAAGTAACGTGTTTAGTAACGTCTTTAGAGAGCTCGCACGTGAACGATTCCCCCGGAGCTTTCCACACGAATATTTTATTGTCGAACTGAATTATTCTGTTGATACCAATAACTGGGAAAAAGGCTTAACAACGGGGGAGTTCACCGATAGAATTAAATGGACCTTTGTAAAGAGATTTCGTGATTATGCTCGTCAAAATTACAATCGAGCGACTCTTGAACTTTTTTTTCAACAATTTTTTTAATAATTAATTTTCTAATTGAAGAGATCCTGAACTTCTCCATGTTAATAAGAAAATTAATTATTGAAATGTTTCAGTTCCTTTGAGAATTTTAGGAAAGATCCATATTCGCGTATGCATTAAATATGCGATATGTGTCTCCACGTGTCACGCACGGACAGCGAACGGGAATTACAGGGCAAGATTATCCTAGAAAAAATTATTATCGCATGCAAGTATTTTATTCCGATGACGCGTTGAGAAATCAGCGTTTGCCAACTTACAATGACCTAGATAATGAATTTATTTCTTATTGGATTTCCTGAGAAAGCAGGGGAGAAGAGCGATGTTGATGCAGATTATTTAACATGTTTCTGACGAAACCGGAATGAGACGTCAGGTCATTAAAACTTCCTCAGAGGACGGGAATAGCGCAAATGTAAATTTGTCGGAAAAGATGGAAAGACAAGTCCGTTTTACGTATATATCTTAAAAAAAGTATGAAACGAAACTGCGCAAGAGAGACGTATTTCAATTACTTCCCAGCAAACTAATTAACAGTAACATTACATCAATATTAATATCCTATTCAACAATATAACTATTATTTATGTAATGTGTGTTCTATTACACTCATGTTGTTGAGAGAAAATTATAATATTAATTAATATGTAATGTTATTATTAGTTGGGGGTGCTTGCCGAGTTCGCATAAAAATTACTCGAATTTAAAAGATGATATTCCGAAACGAACGTTTCAGATTTGGGAGCGATTGTTAGATCGCTCGAATTTCACAGGAAACAATTGTCACTTCATCTCTCTCGTCGAATACGCAGGAAATCTACGAAGCGAACGGAGCTTTCCCGGAGCTTTCGTTCCGTGCATATTTACCTTCAAGTGCTGCTTCAGGAACTTCTCGGCGGCGGGACAAGCGCACTCGTTGCTGCAGAACGCGTAGCTCTGACTCTCCTGCAGGCTGATCCTCGCCAGACTCTGAAAGCCGTCGTTCTCGAAGAGCGCGTAGAGCAGCGCGACCGCGCTCTGCACGGTCCTGCGGTAGGAAGTGCTGTAAACGATAACGTCCTTGCCGAGAGAGGTGCCGTTGCCAAGGTTGAGCCGGTGATAGTACGCGTTCCTCAGCGTGACCCCGGTCTTCAGCAGCTGCAGGACGCCGAGGGTGGTGAGCTGGCCGATCCTGCAGTCGCGCGCGTTCGGCGGCAGCACGGGGAGACCGTGAAACGGGCCCAGAAACTGGGCCCAGGCGGCCCGCGAGTAGCTCGACGCGTTCTGCACGAAGCTGACGTAGTTCTCGTAGATGGTCTCGAGCTCGCTCGTGGTGCCGAGCTCGCCGCCGCTGCAATTGATGCTGCTTATGTTCCGTATGTGCGTGAGAGGACCCCGGTCGCCGTGACGGATAAAGATCAGAATGCCGCTCAGCGTCAAGTTGCCGTCGAGCTTCCCTGTTGAAAAGCGAGCGAGCGTGATATTTTATTGCGCGTTGTGCATGCAATCTCGTATAATAGTCGTATAGTAATAAATAATAAAGATAATTTGGAAAAACTCTCGTGCGTTCTGAGCGCACGGTTGTGTAAGAAGAAAGTGATTTACATCGATTTCTAGCTCTAGGTGAGTGAGATCAAACGGGATTATTGACTCCCATTTACCATTTATCGTGATTATGCGCGAAGAGCTTTGACAATCGACTTCTTTGATACTTTGGATAATGTTTAATATGATTGATGAGAGAATTATTGATTAATGATGTAAAAGTGTCGGTCATCGTGACTGGAATATTATTGTTACATTTTCGGTTGCTTATTACTTTTTATAAAAGTAGGATAATCACATATGGTACCTTCGGTGTCTGCGGCTATCTCGTGCGGTAAATTGCAGAAACGAAAGATCTTCTTCGTCTTCGCGTCCGATTTTAAGTTCCTCGGAAATTCTCGTAGCGACAAATCATTGTTTGGGACTCTTGTTTGTACCGAAGTTTTCTCATCTACACCGATATATTTGTACATACCTGCACGATGAAAAAGAAATATCGTTTATAATCGACAACTTTTAAATCGACGACAAAATCTTATTTCCATTAATTTTACTCATATTATCATTACGATTTATATCATCAGTTTTCGAAAAGGACAATGTTCTCCCAGCGTTTTTATTTACGTACTATAATTTGTCTTTTTCTAATATATTTTAATTTAATTCTGGCGGTATATATTAAAATAATTAAATCTTGCATTTATAATCGATGACAAAAAATTTTATTTCATGTCATTTTACTAATATTATCATTATAATTTATATTATCAGTGTCAATTTTAAAAAGGACAAGCATTCTCTAACATTTTTATTTATGTACTATAATTTCTTCCTTTCTAATATATTTTGATTTTGCTATACTTATATATTAAAATATATATAATTAAATATATAAAAATAACTTGCATCTATAGTTAATGGCAAAATCTTATACCATGCAATTTGACATTATTATATTATCATTATAATTTATATCATCAAGATTTTAAAGATTATATCATCATTTTTAAAAAGGACAAAATTCTGCTAACATTTTCTTACTTATGTACTATAATTTCGCTCTCTAACATATTTAATCCGAGAGTATTAATATTAATATTAAAGTAATTAAACTTGCATGTGTAATCGACATCTTTTAAATCGACGACAAAATCTTATTTCATGTAATTTGACTTATATTACGATTTATATCATTAGACACGGTTTAAAAAAAAGAATGTTCTCCTAATATTTTTATTCAAGCACAATAATTTCTTCCCCAATTTGACTTAATCTGACATATTAATATTAATATAATTAATCTGACATATTAATATTAATATAATTAATCTGACATTAATATTAATATAATTACTTTCGACGAATCCATCAAAGGAATAATGTTAGTTTCGTTCTCGATTTATATTTCGGTGAAAATCTAATATTAATAAAATATCTAATATTAATAGTTCTTTGTCGAATAGATCATGATAAATTTGTTTCTTCTCGACGGTCGATTTAACATACGTGTCAACGACTATGATTGGACACTTCCCTTACTTTACAACAAAAAGAAAGTAAAATAGTCGTCGCTTTGATGGTATCTGATTAACGTCCAGCTATACGTTGTTGAAAAACCAAAGCGTTCTATTATTACGGTTTTATTATTAAAGCCGAAGTGATAACGAGTGGAGAAGCACTCAAGCAATCTACGCGGCAGTCACAGCCACATATGTATACCTACCCCACATTTAAAAATAAAAACTCGTGTCATGGATTAAAAAATTTAAGCGCCCCGCAGGGAGAATTCGACGGATAAGTGTAAAATCCGTCGAAACGGTTATATAAACGTGGTGCAGGAGGGAGGGATAATTCCCTTTTTCCCGTATTCGAAACCCGATCAATCTCGACGTGAGTCCAATATATATTTTTTTTTTTGCGATGCAAGACGCAACGAAGTCTCGTTTGTATCATCCATCGCTGATGGATACCTACGAATCATTCTACCGTGGCATCGAGATCGGCAGAACGCGATTCGAAATTACACCGATTTCCACGGTGTAATTTACGGTATAGAGAGCAAGGTCGATCTCTACAGCATTTAGCGGGACCGAGCGCACATCGCCGCGAGATGTTATGTTGTTTGCGTTTACCAGCGACCAGCAGAAAGATCCACACGCTCAGAATCACGTAGCAGTAGAACGCCCTGTGCTGGTAGGAGAGCCGGACCATTTCCGCGAACATCCCTCGGCGGTATTCGGCCGCGGGGGACCGATTTGCAGGCCAGCAAACGGTAACGGCGTCCCGACGTCAGGACGACGACGATGACGGCAACGTGGAGCGACGCGAGGACGAGGACGCGACTCGATTTCCGTCCCGCACGAAGAGGCCGAACGAGACTGCATCTTCAGACACCCTTTGACCAAACTTTCTGCATACTTGTGGACGGTCCTGCGACAAGGGACTGCGTCCGACCGGACAATCGACGACGACAACGATGAGGGTGACGAGGATAGCAAGAGAAATCGCCGACCTCCCTGCGGCGCGTACGCCCGAGATGGAACTGCCGGTCCTGACATGGCGATAACAGGGGTAGATTTGCGAGGGTTGTCCCAGGCGCAGGCGCTACCACGCCGATTACCCTCCGCTCAGAGAGGAGCCGACCAGAGTTCTCCACGACGGGCTGGTCGGTCTACAGGGTGGCTCACCCGCGACGTTTATCGACCTTCCCTTATCCGACGCGGTTATCGAATGCGGTGGTCTCCGGTTGCACGGCCGAAGCCGGTCGGTTATGCACTCTCCGTCGAGACCGGGAGAGTTTTCGTCGCGTCACGGAATATTAAAAATAGATCTCCGGACATAATAATGAACTTTCTCTGACAATTACCATCCGACCTAAGAGACGCGAGAAAGGACAAGATGACGAATTACTTCTCCACCATGACCGACTTTTACGGCCAAATGCAATCTAAATATTATTTCACACAGACATTTCTTATAAGTGCGTCTATTTTAACGTGTGAGAAACATATATTTATTTTTTTCCCTAGCACACTGGAGTTATCACACGGAGAACAGTAATTTTGCTGTTGCAGTGAAACTGTCACTGCTGGTACTACTGCATATGACAATATGACAAAATTTCACTATTATAACTATATATATATACTATATATTATAACATAACATATAATAACTATATATTATAACATAACATATAATTATAACATATATTATAACTATATATTATAATACTATATACTATATTATAACTATATATAATAATTTTTTAAATTATTCGACATTACAGCGAAACGTATTTGGCAGAACAGACATTATTTTGTTCTTTTAACTAAATAATTTGTTAATGTAGCAAAATTATTTTCAATTTTAATAACATTAGTATTCTTAACAAGTGCATTGCTGACCAAATAATAATAATAACAGTAATAATAATAATAAAGAAATGTATTAAGCAGCAATATAAAATATGCTGTGCCAGCAAATTATTTTTCTCTGTGCGTGTATCCATACGGTAATTTTCACGTCGAAATTATACAGCTGTACATTTTTATTTCGCCTCTTTGCTGATCTTAATAAAAGATAAGTATTTTCAGGACGTCGAATGGTTAAGATCACAGCGTCATCAACGCACAAGAGCAAAGTAAAATGAATGAAGAAAATAAAACGGCTTCAACAATAACAGTTTCTATAAAATTATAAACTGCTCACAGCAAATCGCTTATCGAAGCTTGTTATTTCGTTAAAAGGATTATCCCGCATTAATTTCAATGATAATAATCCCGTCTCGTTTCCTTCGTGTACTCAAATAGCGAGTTAAAATTATCGCGTATCAAATGTTGCAATCAGATTCTTCAATCAGAATTGAGCCGGTTAATTTCGAGGTTGCCTCGATTTTCGAAATTAACCAGTTTAGGTGTTTCGTGTATTCCGGTTACACACAATCGTCCTTCATTACAATTAAATACAGAATGCTCAATCGTCGATCCAGAATATCAACGATTGCCTCGGTTTCGAAGTTTTTCGCGAATCCGCTGCGTTTTTGCGGCTGTGCCGCGAATAAGGTAAAACGCGTGAAAAGCAAGCTGACGATAAGCCCTCCCGGGATTGAGCCGAGGAAAGCGGATGTTGTCATCCAGTGGCTTCGCCGCGCTCTCTCGGCTCGGCCTCGTAAATATATTCCGTTTAAGACTGATGGCTAGATTGTTCCGCAGTTGACGGTTAGTCTCGAGGTTCTCATATCGAGGTAGTTGATGCGACGTTACATCGGCGCAGGCCGAGTTACACGCGAGTAATCACGTCCGTCTACCGACGTCTCGCCGCATCGCGCCGAGCACGCAACTGTCATTCGTAATTGAACGCCCCCGCGGCATTGCGGACTTAAACGGTCCCCAGACGAGCGATATTCTTTGTTAATAAGAAATTCCTCCCCCCTCCCCTCCCGTCTTCTTTTCTCTCGTCTGAAAGCGGTGACTCTCGCTAGAGAGATGTTAGAAGCTAGAGCCTTGAACAAAGAACATAATGCGATCAGTGAATTGATTAGAACATGTTGATTTAATTTCTTTCTTGAATGAGAAAATGGCATTTTTATTATGTATATTTATTTTGGTATTTAAATAGAAAGAGAAACATTATTAGTGAGAACAAATCAGTTTTATGAATCAGGAGAACGTTATTTGAGATTAATGATACGAGATAAAGTGGAAATAACGATTTCTCGCTTATCTCGTTTTAATTTGCAATGTAACAATTCGAACTGTCAATATAATCATTAAAGAAAAATTTTTCAAATATAAATTTATTGTTTTGCACAACAATAAAAAAATAAGTATTGCTATATTGAAAAATTAAATAAATTCATGAATAAAGCAACGTTATATAATACCAAAAATATATGTATACAGGATTAAACAGATCAAGTGCTTGAAGAATTACAGAATTGCAGTTACATCGCAATTGGAATTAATTCAGTTTGTACATGACAATAAATTAATGTTCTTGCTTAAAAAATGTTAGATACAAAATAATAGAAAATTTATCTATTATATCTTATGGTGATTTTGAATTATCTTATTTGACAACTGATTTATAAAATGTATTGTATGTTAGATCTTTTATGAATATCAATTATGAAAAAAAAGAAATAAAACAATGTTATAAATAGTATCTATCAATCATAAATAGTATTTATCATAAAACAAATATATGATGCAATATTGCCTATTATCTAATATCTATATTGCTTATTGTCTAGTCTATGATTAAGAAACAACTTGTTGCAAATATTCATATTCTACATGATTAAAAAAATAGTGTTATAAATAGTATTATATGTTATAAATAGTATATGTTATAAATAGTATTATAAAATATGATTAAAAGACATAAGGAAGTCTATGTTGTGCCACTCGGTACATGATATAAACCGACAGATATTTTATCTATTTCCATCACACATTTTTTTATCATTTTTTATCAAATATTTTAAACAGGAGTATCAACACATATAAGTACAAAATCCACATTATATGTGCAAACACATAAATTCAAGAAGCTCAATTTTTTGCAGTATATGCGACATTAATTACGATAATTCTTCAACAAAATAAAGTAAGCAGTTCGTGAGAATTAAAGATGTGCAACATCGTATTATATATATATATATATATATATATATATATATATATATATATATATGTACAAGTAATATAAATATGTATTTTTTTACACATACACTATTATATATATATATATATATATATATAATAGTGTATGTGTGTAAAAAATACATATTTATATTACTTGCAATTCAGCACGTCAGAATTTTTTAATTGTCTACGTTAAATAGTGCTCTAACTGTCACCGCCTTGGCATTGGAGAGTGACCGCCATTTCTCTTAGTTTAAGTCTATCGGCGAGTGAGAGAGGAGCATCCGGCAGTGATGTAATGCGTATCATCGTAAGGAATAAATTTGTAGCAGGCCACGCATGCCAAAGCATTGTGCGACATATCTCCAGACGCATAGCCGTCATTGCAGCATCGCGGCATCGCGTCACATCGCTTCGAAATTCGTGAGCAGACTTCAAAATCTCTACGATGTGCAATTGTTCCACATTGTCATTCGGAATCTTTCCGCAACCTGCATCCTCAAAGATCGCTGATGCTTGAATGAATCTCATTCCATCACGTTATCGTTATCATCGTCGCTTGCCCACGTGCCTGATCTCGCAACCTCGGCAAGATCATTACCACGGAATGTCACTGCGGTAATGATAACGAGCACCCTTGTAACGAGATACGCAGCATGCAAAATGTTGATTTCATGAATTCGTGATTTATTTGCCTCGCAAAAGCTGTTTTTTTCAACTTGATATTTTTCAACGCATTTTTTCAATAATATGATTGAATGTCACAAATTACATATAGATGTAGAAAATTAAACCAAATAAGCATTTCATGGTAATGATTGTAAACAATGAGGATTATCATTAAATATTGTAAATCATAACATTATGCTAAATTTTAATACTAAAATATATATTGTATTGAGTCAATAAGTTTGTGCGGATTTTATCTAGAATTTGAATTACTAAAAATTACTAATTAATAAATTAATGAATTAATTATTATTAATAATATTATTCAAAATTACTAATAATATGTAATTAATAATTAATAACAAAATGCATTTAAGTTTTGTTTAAAAATCAACGAATTTATAGGTCAACTCAATATTATTGAATAATTATGTATATTAAATATTGAATGCTGTACGTTTAAATACACGAATTATTTGCTCTGATATAGAATGAGAAATTATTACAAGAAATTTTATATAGAATAGATTTATAAGAAAAGATCGATGTAAAAATTAATAAAACAAGAAAGACTCGACAGCTTTTATTTTATTTTTACAATTTATTTGTTCCGCTTTTATAATACAGGTTTTAATAATTTTTTAATAAAATTGTTAAAAATTCATTACTTTCTAATTTCAATAACTAGTGGAAAATAATGAAAAAATTAGACAAAAATTTGTAGATTTTAAAATCTAAAACTCATAAAATTATCAAATTAACAATCAATATCAAACCATATAAAAATCTAAAAATTTGTTGTTTTATAAAAATCTTTTGAAAAATTCGAAAATTTTAAAAAGAGTAACGGAATAAAAATTTATTTTTATTTCTAGAAAATTTCTAGAAATTTTCTTTTTTCACTTAATGTTTATATGATAGCGCATTCTCAAATGCATTTTCTCTCTTATTAAAAATAGAGATAGCTTTTCTTTTCTTTTGGTAAGAAGAAAATTGTATAAGTGATATACTTAGATACTTCCTTCTAGAAGAAACGTGGGTCAGTTTAATCATTGTTTTTGACTTAACGAATTGTCTACTTAAAGATTCTGAAACATGACCGAGTAATATTTTAAGCCCACAATCTGCATCGTAATCGACGGACGTACGCTCTTACTGAAATTAGTGAAACTCAAGCGGACGAATGACAAAAGCGAGTCTGGAGAAACTAGATTAAATTGCAAAGTGCCAAATTACATCTCTTAAGGGTGCAGCCGTGAAAGTGTCGGCATTCCATGGACTTTGTAATATTTTAACCATTTCATGATTAACTGATTTTTACAATGTCGTTTACACAACAATTACTTCATTCAGTCTATTTTTCTTTAATAAATTATACTTGATGATTTTGACTAATACTTCCCTCCCCAATTTAAAATAGTTTTGTTCACAGAAACTGTTCAATCGCACATACGTTTAATTGTGCACGCGTAATTGAGTCACAATGAAAATAGTATCTAATACTCTAAATCACACGCGCGCGCGCGTGCGCACACACACACACATGTTTAACTTCTTTAATAATATGGTTAATTTATCTATAAGGTGTATTCTTAAAGGTACAAGAATGCGTCTTACACTCAGAATTATAAGAAAATTCTTGGAGGTATTTGGGGTATGACATAGTCATTAGGGATCTTATTATAGAATTCATCTTATCTTTATTTCCAGTATACGAGTATGTTAATTTTAACTTATCTATAATATGTACTCTTAAAAGCAAAGAATGCATCTCATATCTTAGAGCTACAGGGTGGTGCACTTAAAGTCAACCAAAATACAGTTTTAAATTCTTTATATATTTAAAGTTATATTTTTAAAAAAATTCTGATAAACATATAAAACGTTGTTAAATTAAAGTCTTTTTTAAAAATACTGTTTATTTAACATACCAAATATAACCCAAATGTCAACACAGCACACAAAATAAAATTGTAAAACATACTTGGGGACAGATTATATATGTATCACCCTAGGAAAATTCTTAAAAGTATTTAGTACCGTTAAGTCTATTATTAGAATCCATTCTATCCGTAAGTAGTATTATAGGTATGTTAATTAATATTTATGTATAAGATGCATTCTTAACGGTACAAGAATATGTTACCTATATATTACCTTTCTTATCTTAAAGCTATAAGAAAATTCTTAAAGGTATTTAACCGTAATCTGTTTGTAGCGGTTTGTACCATTTACATTTAGGTACACCATTTAGGTTTTGTTAGTATAATATTACACTCTTTTAATCTCGTATAAGATCAGGGTTGTGAAACATGATTTTTCTCAGAAAATTACCTAAACAAATAGATAACTCGAAGATTTGACGATATCAGAATGATAAATGCATTCCTAAAAATTTTCAATTTGTAAAAATATCAGATAATGAGATTATCTTTGAAAAAAAATTCTGATTGTTGGACACTTGCTTCTATTTATCGGTCTTTTTTTCGTCATGGTAACGAAATCTTCCTATCTTGTAACAATATCAAAGAAGATACCATTTGCATTTGATCCTTTTATTATATTGTCCTTTTTCCTTACGAGATAAATGCATTCCTAAAAATTTTCAATTTTTAAAAATATCAGATAATGAGATTATCTTTGAAAAAAAAATTTTTTTTATCGTACTTCCTTTTACTATAAATTGAAATAATATAATCCGAGTTATATAATTAATCCGAGAATAAAATTATAATCTGAAAATATAATTAATATAATAAATTTTACGTAAATAAAAATATTTTTAATAATAATACAACGATAAGTAAAATAGGACCGAACTGTATCAAATAATTAACTATATAGAATATGCTGTTTTTAATTCGCACTGGGATCTTGGTAGCATAGTATAATATTTCTGTGAATATTGTATACCAAATTACCATATCGGCGTGCCGATTTTTTGTCGGTCTTAAAATACAAAACTTCACAAAAATATTTTATCCTTTCAATATTCATCGAAATTTTGAAACAGTTACATTTCCAAGAGTCCCAATTCGCACAGTTTAGCAATCCAAAAATATTTAAATTAAATATACAGGTTTTTTTTAAACACGACATTTTATTAATAAACTTCGATTTTAGATTACTATTTAATGAATTTTGTGAAACGAAAATGACTTGATGAGCGCGAAATTGATGAGCAAGACACGTTAGATAACGGATAAAATCACGTTAATTTGTAACACTGAATAAATCTTCGAGGAATTTCCCCAGAGAAATGGATATATCCGCAAATATATATACATGTATATATTCGTTATCACGGAACGATCGAGTTAATCAAGCGCGAAAACGTGACGTAAAAGGAAACGCCAGGTCGCGGAGTGCAATAAATGCGTTGCGGTGGCTGGTCTTTCGGCTTGGGACTTTTATCCCCCGTCGTAATCTGCAAGGGGTGGAAGGTCAGCCTGAGTGTTTTGACATGGCAAGATAATGTATATATTTACAGTTTATCAATTTTCCTTTGTTGATGCCTGTCGTGCCCAGTTCATTTCGTTATCATCAACGTGCACGCGCGCTCGGTATGGACCAGTTTGCGCGTTTTTATGCCACGCCGAAAAATAAAACCGCGAATCACACGAGGTATCACGGATGTTCTGGTCGTTCGCCTAACGGTAACTGAAAAGGGAAAAACAAACTAATGCGCGATAAGGAGCGTAACGATAAAGAAATCGAGGCAACTACGGAGTTACTTAATGCAAAATGACTGATAATAGTGTGTCAACAATGTACGTATAAAAATATTTTGATAATGATGAGGAAGAGGAGGGAGGGAAACTTTGAATGGAGTTTACCAATTATTTACTCGCAGACGACTGTCCGGAAAAAAACATTTGATATTATTAAACGTTAATTAAATCCCCAGGACACTGCTCATTTAATTTAAATTTCTGCGAGAGAAGGAATCGAAATTTATATTTCAACATTTATGTATAATAAGAATATTAAAAATTGTCAAAACAAATAATTGTCGATTGGCACAAGAAACATGTGTCAAGGCAATCTACTATTTAGGAAGAAGAAAACAATATTTATATATAAATATTTATCACATATTAATTTTTTTTATAAGTCGGAATATTATGAAGTATAATTTACATTTAGTGAAAATAATAAGTATTTTTTTCATAACAAACTGCACTTTCTCTTTCCCTCTCTTTCTCTATTTCTCTCTCTCTTTTGAAATTTTAATGTTGCAAATTTCTAGATAACTCTAAAATTCTAGATAATCTTTCGCCGTATCCTTGACTGATTAAATTTGCTTATGCGAGATTATCCGATCTTGGATTTATCTTCACTGAGAAGGAGAGAAGTGTGCGAAATGATTTCGCGACCGGAATGCCGTTCCCCCTCAAGATATCGGGCAATATACGGTAACATCGGTCAGTTGTTTGCCTGGCGTAACGCGCAACACGAACGGAGTAACAAAGAACCGAATCGATTACGAACGGGTCATTACGTAAATCAATGAAAGCGGGATTCGTTTTAACATTACTGCCTCCGTGACGTTTTGCGAAACGACGACCGTTTATGTGGATGCGCACGACCGGCAAGGAAGTGTCAAACTAGATAAGCGCGCGGCCACATTCATTACTTCCGTTTACCACGGATGCGGCCACGCTCCGTGCGTTTGAGTCGCATCGCCGAGAGAAGATCAGCTCATCTCCGAGATTGTACAGGACGGTTCACAGACCGCCGTCCACCCGTCCCGCACCTTCGAGAGCTTTCTTCCGTCTCTACCTTTCGAACGACACCGATTAACAATCGTTAAATAATTAATTAATTAAATAATCATTAATTACACAATTAATGTCAAGTAAAGTAAAAAGAAACTAAACCCAATGAGAAATGATAGTTGAAAAGATGTCGAACTGATGTCGAATCTTTTCAACAGGGCGGTTCATAGACCGCCATCTATACCCGTTTCACACCTTCGAGAGCTTTCTGCCGTCTCTACCTTTCAAACGACACCGATTAACAATTGTTAAATAATTAATTAAATAATTGAATAATAATTAATTACATAATTAATGTAAAGTAAAAAGAAATTAAATTTAAACCCAATGAGAAATGATGGTTGAAAAGATGTCGAATCTTTTCGACAGGGCGGTTCACAGGCCGTCGTCCACCCGTTTCGCACCTACGACAGCTTTCTTCCGTCTCTATCTTTCGAACGGCACAATGATTAACAACTGGAGCCGTTAGTTAACCGTTTATTACACGCATTGTGTAAAATAAAGAGATTGAATAAACCCAGTGAGAAATGATGGTTGAAAAAGTATAGAATCAACGCATCGAATGGACGTCGATTTGACGTGATGTCGATCATCTCTCACTGGGATCACTTCTCAGGAAAAAGAACTTGAGAATAAGAGATTATTTATTACTAATAATGTTTCGCTTCCGGTAAAATGTTAATGCGAGCAAAGACGAGAACGGGACGTCGTCCGCTCTTAATAGATATCAATAAAGGACATTAATTAAAAAAAAAAAAAGAACAGGGGGATTTTCAGACAGCTTGCAGATTGCTCCGCAACTTTCTTCGGCGAACGGGGAAATTTCGATTGGGATTCGGTCGAGGTATAATTTTTCGAAATTTAGCTTTTCCCCGTGACGCTTTTCGCGCGTGGAGCGTACGCGCCTCGCGGTGAGCGGACGAGCGGAGGAACGGAGCGGACGCGCGCTCGGCAGGCACGGAGGGCGAGCGTGAGCAGGTACGAGCAGAATCTCGAGCGACGCGCCGAGCAGTTCGTATCCCGCTTCCGCCGACAACGTTCGGCCCGCGCCGTTCGCCTTCACGCTCGCCTCGGCAAACGAATTCTCGATCGTCGATCATGACACGCGGACGGACGAGGACGTGCAGGTGAAAGAAGTTTTTCCCGCGCCCCCTGCCCGTCTGTCCGACCGGAGAGGACACCAGAGGAGGGAAGGACACGCGAAGTGCCACCGCGAGGAGGAAAGAGGATCGAGAAAGGGAGAAACGATCGAGAAAGAAGAAGGGATCGATATCGGCTCGGATACCGCCGGCAGATCCAGTTGGTGGTGACAAAGCTTATTGTGGAGGGTTTGTGGAGGGTGTTTAACGCGCTTCTCCGGGGACTGACTCGAGGAGCAAGGTAAATTGTCCACCGGCGATCGAACCTGACGACTTGTTGCATTTTTTTTTGCGATCTTGCAACTGCAAGTGCGCGAGTGAGCCTGAGAAGCGCTCTTCCGCTTTCTCCTCGCGCTTCCCGTTAGAATCTTTGGTCTCTCTTATCAACGTCCTTTTTGCCTAAATCGCGAAGGAACGCGATGAGAGAGGTGCGTTTGCGAGAACGTAGAAAATAACTGTGTGCTTTCGCAGATGTACTTATATTCTTCCCTTCGACTCCTTTGCGTGCGCGACATTGTGAAAAAAAAATAGATAAGATATAATTGGAGGAAGAGCGAGAGAGACGCAGAACTAATACAAATGAATTAATACAAATTCATGCGCAATTAATGCTCAATATTAAATATACCGATTTGCACATAATGCAACTCTTCCTCTCGGCTCAACGTCCTTCACTTTTGGAATTTGGAAAACTATATGGGTTTACGTGCTCGCGCACTTTTGAGGAGAGAAAGCAGAATAGAAGTGATTGTAGAAAGTGCGGAAAATGGACTTACCGCAATTAACGAGTTTTTTAGTTAATTGCACAATGTATTGTTCGGTAAGCAATGACGCTTAAGTCGAGTCGTAATCGTCCATCGTCAAGCCGTCCGTAACGCTCGTTACAATTTTATATGAGGATACAATTATCTACTGGTGTAACCAGAATAAAAACGGACTTAGTATTCGCGATCAAATTGGCGATAGTCGAATTAATAATTTTTCGTTCTGAGGTTTGCGCGAAGCTGAAGACCGGCATGGAGGATGACGAAACAAAGCTGTATCTTATATAGAATATATTTCTAAGTTTGGAAAAATTAATTAATGAGTTAATTCGCATTTTCTCATTAAAGACTCTCTCTCTTTCTTGCGGAAGAAGGTTTTCTTCATGTAAACAGGAAGTGTTTTTATTATTATGATTATGTTATGTCCGCGAGTTTAGTACAAGCCTTAGTCATCGTTTACGGTGTTATAAGCCCCGCCGTCGACTCACTTTCGTGTTAACTCATTGTCTCAGAACCACTTATTATCTTATTAGAGGCCATTGTACCGTCTCTAAATAATAAAATGACGGCGGTCGTAGTGGGAATCGGTCGTTTCGAGGTTCCATGGAGTCGGATTCTGTGCAAGTGGTGCGATCGCGTGTCGCGCAGGATGTGCGAAATTAAAACGTCCTCGCATCAATGATATGCGAGACAAACTTTTTATGAAACAAACTTTTGCAACTGACGCGCTTATCAAAGTCGCAGAAAACGAATTGTCGATGAGTTCTTTCGTACTTTAACAAGTGAAATAAGATCGATAAGTATAATAAACAATTTGGCTAGAGAAATATGCCATTTTCAGTCCGAGTTGATTCTTGATAGCCTAATAACAATATTTTTTGTGAATATTACATACTTTTACCAACTCTCTTACTTTAAACTTTGGTAATCGTGAAGCCCGAAGAAACCGGTGTTATCTGCAAAAAATTTACTGCGTCATATATTTTAATAATATAACAAATTATTGAAATTTGAATTGAATTTATAATTAATTACAAATATAGTAATTGTCACTGATTACTTATCAGCTTGTAGTAGTAATGTATCACCTTGCTGCTTGCGTAGTAGTATATTAATTTGAACGTGAACTCAAAAATGTCAATAAAAGTACGTGTTTGTTTTCCTCTTTTTTTCTACTTAAATGTAATCTATACCTAAACTGTTAATTAAACTGCAAATAATATATATTTACATCATAATCTGCGCATTTCGCAGAGCGAAGATTTCAGCCGGTTGTAAAAAAAGTATCGCTCTCCAACAACGGGTCAATCAACCGCGCTGTTGATATGTTCCTTGAACATCCCCGTCCCCGTAACAAATTGTTGACCTCGGAGGGTCGGTGGGGAATTGCATATTACTAATCGGCAAATCCGTAGCGAGGGGACGCTGATATTCGCAAGGGCCTCTTCCATCGATCATTTTCGTCGTACTGAGAAAATCATTCTAGAAGAGCAGTGTAAAAAGTCGTTGCGAGATATCTGTCGCTTTCGGATTTCAGATTTTGCACTTGCAAAAATTTCTACATTCTCTTCAAGGCGTACAACGTGTCGAGCTTTTAATTGAAAACAAGCATATTTACCGACGAACTATCGAATTCGGATAAGATTTATTTCTGACACATTTGCGAGATATGTCATAAAATTAAATCGAAAAGTCAGATTTTGCGTGATAAAGAAACCTAATAAATCGCTGAGAAAATAGTTTCGATTGGAATAGAGAGATATATGATTAAGCCAGTCGTATAAATAGCAAGAGATTTTGTAAAAAATAGGGATATTTATACTCCGCAATATTTTATATTAAAAAAACGCTAGACACAAAATGTAGCAATAAATCAAAACGTCAGCCAGCAATTTCAATGCACCGACCATTCCGCAGCAAGCGTGATAGTAAAGACACAGTCGCGTTCACTAACATCTGCTAGTCGCTCTGAATTTATCGCGATTTATTCATCGCACGTCCGCAAAATTCGATTACCATCATCCGGAGATAATTGTTTTTTTTTCTTTCATCACGTATCGCCGTGCAACGATTCTACACTTCGACCAGTTCTCCGGACGCAACTGGAGCGAGTGCGAAATCAACATTTTCGCGTGCTATCTCTCCGCGAAACCGGAGCCGCGAGTCGGACGAGCCAGAGAGCGAACGCGCACGCGTAAATTACGATTATTACGCGCGGCGGATAAGGACGGCAGTTTTCTGAGGATCCGAATGGACCGCAACGCGCAGCGATCACTTACGCAATTTATTTAAATTGGAGAAAAGCGAGTGTCGGGAAGAGAGAGGGCCCTCCCTCGGCCGTCCGGCACCGTTGCTTCGAGGCCCATCGCGCGTGCACCAACACGTCGCCGTCGACCGATTCTCCGTAACCGATAAATTAAACACACGGAATCTATCTCTTCCGGTTTGAAAGCACGCGACTCTATAGCTCCGCGCCACGTCGACGCTGCCGGCCCGTTTTCGTCGAAAGAAATCGAGCGAGCGATCGAGAGGCGCGTTACGCTGCAGTCATCGTGTCGCTCGCCGCTGGCAAACCGTCGTTCCCCAACGTGAAAATGTCTCATTGTTCCGGCTGATAATAATGATTCAAATGATGAGTCAAATTGTAAACTCGGTGTGATTTCATACGCGCGAAGCTCTTAATCTCGCGAATTTTTCTTCCGTAAAATAATCGCGTCCTCTCACTCTTTTCCCCTCCCTCCGTAAGTTTATACGCCGTGTTAATTCTTAATAGCGCTTTGTGTAATCCGTGTTTTATTTAATCTATTTACCAAGCAGATTGAAAAACATCGGTTACGTTTTCAATATTGACAGTAGCGCCCTTAAAGTTGCATAAATTATAAATATGTATAAATACTCGTTGGCAAATCCAAAGTTTCTATAGCTGATTTCATAAAGAAAATCAGCGGTCTTGTGATTTATATTTGACAACATTGTAAACATTTATTGCTTTAGAAGTCGCGAGTAAATCAATTTTATAAATATTCAATTTTGCGCAAATAAGCATTCAAAAAAAACACTTTCAGAATTCTTAAAAATTGAAGATATTTCTAAAGCTAGTTAAACTTTTGCTCAATATATAACTCTAGGTCACGTCGGTTGTTTACTTGATTTTAGATAGATAATAATCTCACTATTCATAAATTTATGTCACGGTAATAAAGTTCACTGTAGAGAGCAACATAATTCACGCTCACATGCATGAAGCAACCGAGGCGTCAACTTTTTCTTAGCGAGAAGTGAGTGCCTCCTGAAGAATTTCTTTTTATCGAGACGTTGTGATCGAGGATTTACTTTATACTTTACGCTACTACATAGACGCGATTAAATTATATCTCGATAAATATTATCTCCATAATTAAACCGTCAATCTGAATAATAATAATAATAATAATCTAAGGTGAATACTCGACAAGGTGAGAAATTTGCGTGTTCTTTCTTACTTGCACGTTTTGTTTAAAATATAATCTTTAAATTATATATTAATAGTGCCGAAATGTACAATAAATGCATCACTTCGTATTGTTCAAAGTATTCAAGGATTCAAAATTATGGATTGGATTAAAAATTATGTTTGAATTATATATGTAACATAAACACTTATAATTATTCGACTTTTGGCTCTGTTACGCGCGGTGAAGGGAGGAAAAATATTAAAATAAATGTAGAATAAGTCCATGTTCTTTGTCAAAAATAAAAGAGCCACTTTATTTAAGAGTCTGAGTCTACAGATGTAAAATCTCACGCTAAGTCCATATATCCGCGCACGACCGTGGCTATATGAACTTAGTGTGACTTTTATATCTCTAGACTCAGACTCTTAAAGTGGCTCTTTTATTTTTCACACTCACTCTTCTCTCTTCTTCGCATCGAATCTGTCCTTTATTTATTAGTTGTTTACAACATCTCGAAGGTTTGTCATCTGTTAATTTTCAGTCTTCTAGAACGTTAACGTTTTCTTTTCCTAACGCAGTCGAAGTTTCTCAAATAAATAAATCATACGAAAGTCACATGCGTATAAATACACAATGCCTTATCGTTGCAATTATAATTTTTAAATTTGTTCTTTACATGCGACTGAATGATAACTTGGCTTTTAATTCATGTAAGTATGACACGCGGGTTTTATTGTAACGATGTAATCACTACAGACTAGATATTTTACAGAATAGATATTTTATGTTTCACTTCGTATGCCTCATACTGTTGTTTGCAAATAACACACTTTATTAAAATAATTAATTGTTTTTTTCACACACACACACACATACACATAGTATATTGGTTATAATTGTATATTACATTTAAATTATTAAAACAAAGTTCATTGACTATTTCTAATTATCCTTAAGTCAATATTATTATTTTATTTATTAACATCTTATAAACAAAGAAGACATATAAAAAAAAACAAGAAATAAGAGAACAAAATATCAGCAAGAACAATAATGAAATTAGTTCAATGCAAAACATTTGTAAAGCAATAATCAAAGCAAAGAATGCACTTAGGGATGAATATTATTTAAATAAGAATTAATAAATAATTTTTTAATTAAATATTATTATTATCTTATCTATAAACTTAAAATAGTTTTCATCAATAACTTTTCCCAAATGTAACCTTCCTAAGTAGCACATGCTGATTTATGAAACATTAGATACGTTTGGGAAACATACTCGTATATAAAATGCATATGCAGAAAACTATTCTGTATTAACTGAGTTTATTTTTGGAGCTCTTCGAAGTTCGAGTTCGAATAGTTATGAGCAGTTGTTATTTATATGTTGTCTTCGATCTTCAGCCATACTTGCAAAAAGTCAACAATGTCAGAAAGATTGAAAAGCGTGCAAAAGTGTGTGTTCCGGTCCGCTAGTACACATGTGACAACGCGCTTATAAATATATGCGCGACACACGCGAGTTATAAAAGTTCGATATGTACATCATTTTAAAAAATACAACCTTGTCCCGATTTCTTGTAATGATTGCTCGTAACGATGACCAGGTTGACGCTATTTTGCAATAGTTCACGGCTTTAAAAATAAAAGAAATAACAGAGAAGAAAAAAGAATCGACCGAACTGTGCTCAACCCTTTCACAAACACTAGAAATGCTGACGAAACGCCGAAAGTGTAATACTTATTACGGATACGGAGTGAATCAATATGGTTATTATATAAATTGCAACTTCAAATATTCTAAAACGATATACGCAATTGTTTTCAATACTCTTACGACTGTATTTTTACAAGGTACAGGTGTTTCTGATTGCAATTTATGTCGATTTGAATTTATTCGATTTATTCTTCAACCAACTTGTGGAATTGATTCTTCCTCAATGAAAGTATCCACGAGAATGGGATCATCGTTTTATTCCGACTTTCCAACTTTCAATATTGCATCATACGATTCAACGTATAGCAAAAAAATCTGTGTATTATATGTTTTTTTTTTCAAAAATGCACATGATGAAAACGAAAGAATAGCAACAATAAATAATTGCATTAAGATGTTGGAAGAATACAAAAGAGTTAAACTTCCAATTAATAAATTGTTCGTGACTCTGTGCTCGAAAATGAAGAGCTTCTTTATCCATTAATAACTAATCTATTATCTATAGCTACAATAATTATATAAAATTAGCTCAACATACCGGAAATTTGAGGTTTTGAAAAACGAAAAACATTCTTTTCGTCTTAATCTGATTACCACGGAAAGATTTCTTTTGAAAATACCACAAGGGATTATATATATTCCTTACAAGGAATAAAATCTTTGGAATTTACTTTTCTCTTGTATTCTCTTTTAAGTTCTAAATCTTAAAGTTTTTAAAATATAAATAATATTTCAAACATTATGAAGTATTAGGATAGAAAAGTCACCACCCATCTCAATGTTTCATAAAATTGTATTAAGATATAAGTAAGTCTTATCTTTAACTCGTAGATTTTACACTGTCTTACTTTCTATTTTCATCTAACTCTCTCTAAGTATTGATTATACTTAGATACATAGTTACATCTTTAGTAATTATATGTAGCCTACTTCATAATCGATCAATAATACGAGTATAAAGCGTTAATTCATCATTTAATGAGTTGTGACTTTTGGTCTACTTCTGTATATATGTATGTAAGAAAATTTCATATTATGCACACTTAAATAATAATTATAAAATAATAATAAATTATTTTATAATTATTAAATAATAATTATAAAAGTAATAATTATAAAACTTAAACTCTAAAAACCTTTTAAAATAATATTAGCAAAATTTTTATTTACTTTTTACAATTTAGATGAAAAAATGCATATATGAATAAAAATAATTTAATTTAAACTTTTTAATTTTTAATTTAAGCTTTTTTTATACACAAGTAACAACAACGTGTTACAAAATAAATATGTAATTTTAACGTACAAAATATCCTGCGATCGTAGGCTTATGATTTCTTATAACCTCGATCACACATGAGGGATTTTTGAACCTTGGATAATCACTTTTAAATTACTTTCATACACACACACACCTACAAATATTTTTGTAATATTTTTATATACACTGCTAAAAAAAATTAGCGAAACACAGTTTGAGGTTGTTGTCCTTCCTCGACTTTGCTCCGTCCTTCATATTGCCCAGTCTCTTGAAATCGTCTACACATGCAGTGAATGACTGCAGGAAACACTTGAAACATGTTAGCTATGTGGCGAAACGTTCGCCCTTCTTGAAGAAGGTAACCAGTTTTACTTGATTAAGATGCCTCATTACTTGTATCTTGATCAAAAGATCTCAGAAATGACATATAATAATTCCTTTGTTAAATGTCTTGTTTCATGCATGCGTGAACACATGTCGATGTACGCTTTGCATTTTGGGAGTCTTCTCACGTGCAAGTGAATTCCTCGGTCACGAACCATGATTTTTAACTGCTTGCAATTTTTTTAAATTAATTATTAGGACTATAGGAATTTATTAATGGTCAATTTTCCAATCTTCCTACTTGCATTATGACAGATGTTGGAAATTGTATGTTCCGCTAATTTTTTTTCAGCAATATAGTTTTTACATTTAAAATTAAAATTAATTCCCGACGAGAAATAGTTTACGGTGAAGGATAAAAAATTGTGTTATTGTCGCCATGATTGCGGTGCCGTGATTGCAACGCCGTGATTGTACCGGCTTGCCTTCGGAAGAAAATAGACGGACTTGTCGGTTCTTGAACAAGTTACCGCCATTCTGGACACTCGAGATAATCCCCATGTATGTTACTTTCGTAATTTTATTGTCGAAGCTGCATCTCGACCAGCATGGCTGTTGCATACCGGTTATTTTTCTTGGCTATAAATCTCTGTGTGTCACTCTCACTTTCGTTTTGCGTAAGGTATATCCGGGATATATCGAACGAAATGAAGTCATTCACCGCGAGAAAACCACTTAAGAGTTCAACTATTAGAAATCACGTAATCTTTTTTATGAAATTGCGCGATCATCACGGGCAAACGGAGAAGGGCTCTGAAGCTTTGTCTAGAAAAGAATCGAAGGAGAATCTAGCGTTTTCATTGGTTTTACGAATTGAGAAACCTGAAATTTTTATGGACTCTTCAACGCGAGAATCTGAGATCTTATATTAGCCCTCCGTTAGTCGCGATATCTAATAGATATCTAATAGATAGACACATTCAGGTTACAGCGTTTGTCTTAAGCTATTACTTAAGCTATTAACCTTCTAAGTTTTTCAAGTATTTTGTTCCATTCTAATATGGAACTTGTCAATTTATTCTTTATGTTTTTTTCTATGTACTTTAATGCATGGTCTATTAACCAAGTGCTAGTGAAAAAAAATTGTTTTCAACAAGTAGAGAAAAATAATAGGAAAATTGATATGTCTGTACCATACATTTCGACCATTCATAGATGAAAAAATAGCACAACGAACAGAGAGTTAAATCAAGCGATGAAAAAGAGAGCTTTTAGGCTCTCCTACAAGGTCTCATATTTCTGTGTGCATCTTTTGTACACTTTTTTCAGTAAACTACATTGTTATAAAAAAAGAAAAAAACAAAATATGGTATAAAATGGTATACAAAAAATTTAAAAAAAGCAACAAAATAGAAAGAAAAAAAAGGAATAAGTAAATAAAAGTAAATTAGATGAAATTTTATGAAAATAAAATAAAATTTCCAAAAGAGAGAGAAAGAAAAAGACAGACGCGTGATCGAGGGTGCTAGGGACGTTTAGAAAGGGTCACGGCGAGTAAGAAGAACGAAAGTGCCTGTAGATAACGAAATGGAAAATTCTCTCCTTAGTCACGGCATACTTTCACATCGACACGCTGCACTTGCTTATCGTTAAAGGCAGAGAAGAATCGGGCGTGCGCGCGTGTCCGTTCTTGGGCACGTGCGTAAGCATTTACGCACCTGCGTCGCGAGCGCGTACGTGAAAGGTATTTCACGAAAGGACAGAAGGGAGACCATGACTGCTAATCGCCGTGATTGCGACAAGCGGGAATGCTGCTGGCGTCGTTTATCATTAATTATTAATATAACGATCGCGAACAAGGTAAATTGCAATGATAATGATAATATTACGTTCACCGGTGATACAATATTATACGTTCACGGGATTCAATTCACGGTGATAATAAATCCTTTTCGTAGCACGCGTATCGTAAAATCACATCCATTATAGTCGCGAAAAAAAATCACGACTCGCTGGGTGACGCGTATTGAATACAGTGCTCAATCTCGTACGCGTTGTTAATTGCATGACAATTGACGCGAACTCCAGATGTTACTTTCAAATGCGAATGTTCCAAATAAATCGTTTCCCGTTGACTAATGAGACAAATAAAATGATAAAATGATTTAAATAAACGAATAATGACGTAATGATCGTGTAATATTTCAATCGCACAATGGCCGCGTGTGTACTTTATCGTCATTAAAAACTTTGATTGGCATTCAATTTTTCTCTGGCTCTCTCTTTCTCTGTTACGATTTATATTTTGACAGTAGTAATATTTGTGGCAAAAAAAAGGATAAGCGCGCGGTCCGTAGTTACGTCAAATATAATAAATAGCGATCAAAATCAATATTGCAGTAATGGTGGGCGAATGGAAGATAAATTGAATTGAATATTAAATTAAGAACTCGTTCACCGATTCACTTTCAGACACTTGAGCAGTACTTTGCTAACTCTAGCTAGTCTCCAGGAAGTAATTGCTCTTATGCTTGAATATACTTTCCCTATGTTGCCGTAAGTTTTTATCCATATAATTTCATTCCCCCTGAGTCCATCGGCTATTATTATAGTAATATTAGAAGGCAGTGCTAGGAAAGTTTTTATTAAGCAAAACTGATTACGAAACTCATGGAGTTGACAATGATTATCAATAAATTATACTTCTATCAGATATATAAATTTAATAAACAATAAGAAATAACATGTTTAATAATAAATAAAATGTGACTTGTCTTTGTTGCTTTTGTTATTAAAATAATTTTCTTAATGTCACACCGAATTAATAATGTCAATTATTCACCGTTCGGTTTGTTTTCGGTTGTGTTTCGATAAAAAATGTACGTAATGTAACGTAATATTTCACTCAGAATCAGAAGATTTCGGAGAATAAATTTGAATTCTGCAAAATTAGAATTCTGCGAGCGAATAGCGTTAAGGTATTTTACATTTTTAATAGTTATTTAGTATCTCAGTATCGTTAATTTTATTCATTTAGTCATTTTAACGAATCGATAATAATTTATTACCTGAGAATCTTACAAATTTATTTTTATGTAAAAGAAATGCATTAATTATGATAAAGGATCTTTCGGGTCAAGTTCAACTATTTTATCTATTTTTAAAATATTATTTTTGATTATATCATTATATAGATTATTATTATGCATTTTTTTTAATTTATTTTTTTGAAGGAACATTATTATTAATATTATACGCGTAAAAGATTTTTACTGTACGAATCCATAGCTTTCCCAGCTTCATATCCTCGATTTCAGACGTAATGTAATTTTAACTTTAGATTTGTAACATAGCAAATTCTTGTTATCACAAAATTTTAGTTTCATACAGTCCTATCAACTTTATCATATTATATCCTTGAAAGTTTTCTTTTCATAGATTCTAGTGACACCTTGATGGTCACGCAAACTTCTTGCATCGTTGATTTTGTATTACGTATTTTCTTTATTTTCTTATTTCATAATATTTTAGCTTGTCATAGGTCTTTGGCACTGCTTGACATTGTTTTACTTCAACAAGTATTTAACCCTTAAGTGTGCAACTTTCATAGCATTCTGAGATTTTTTAAACAAATAATGATTGCTTAAGGAATCCTGAGAGAGAGAGAGAGAGAGAGAAAGTATTTAAAAAATTCTTTTTTATTAATTTAAACCCCCTCTCTCCCCAGAAGAAGGGCCTTCCAGAAGGGAAAGAAGAGCTAGAAGGATCAGAGAAAATCCTTTGATATGCAAAGCTGCGGGTTTTTAGTTGGAACTAATAGAGAATACATGGAATATCGAGAAGTTTGCTTTGCATATATGCAAAGTTGTGCACTTAAGAGCTAAAATTTAATGTAAGTTTATTGTAAAATTTATCGTGACTTCTTTCATTTGGTTTTAAAACTACGATATGAAATATGAATGTGCAAATTCCAATCTCAAAACGGTTTCTTCTTTTTCCACAAATTCTTCTATATCAGGCATCTCAGCACCGCGCTGCAGGTTCTACATTCTGCAAATTCTCTCTAAATACGGAAATTATTCACGTTCGTGTATGGATAATATTATTGGTCGCTAAAAACCGAGTGATTTGCTTCGCTCATAATTGTTGATAAAACTTGAAGAAGATAGCGAGTGTCCTAGTGACCTAAAGATAATAATCTGTCATAACAGCATGTACTTCGAACTTCCGCTGCAGAGCTCTTAGTTTATAAAGAAAACACGATGATACCGATGGCGGTAAATAAGACCAAGCAGTACCAGGCCAGTGCGATTAATACCACTACATATTAATACCAATACATAGATACATAGTAATACATAGATTATTACTCAGTAAAGTCTATTGTTTTATTCTTATCTGCCACCTGATATGACTTATATATATAATACAATACATACAATATATATAATATATCATTTTTAAAAAATATGTAATTTATCTAATGGTTACTATTTTCAATTTTCTTTTCAAATGAACAAAATTATTTCAATTACATTCGTCATTAGGACAATGACTTTCAGTCTGAATAACCTCGATTATCGAAACTATTTATTCAGATCAAGTCAAAGTTATTCATACCGACATAAATCGTGGAGCTCGACTCTAATAAAGAAATGCGTAAATAGTATACAAGATCAGCTTTTTTTCATTATTGGCTTGAGAAAATCAACATTGAACGCACGTAAATACGCATGTAAAAACCCTTTTCCCACTTTGCACCCATCGTCGAGGTCAGCGTCATTCGGATGCAACCGGTAAAGCCGAGACAGCATGACAAAAGCAATTGTTACGCGACGTTATTCAATCGCATCTAAATAGGCAACAACGACGGTGTACGGCAGGTCGGGATTACCCAATGATAGCTTCAACATGACTTTCTCCATGCGAAACATCTGTGCACCGATGGCACTGGCTCTGAACTTCTGCTTATCGATGACACTCTTTTTTTCCTTTTGTTCTAATGTATACGACGGAAAATTCTCGAGCGGGCAGAAAGTCACTCCCTTGTTCAGCGAATCTATAACCACGACCGATGTTTCGTGTCGCGAAACTCCTGGTTCAGGCTGGTCCTGAACTCCTTTCTGAGGAGATTTATGCTCCTTCGCCGGGAATCGATTTATACGGAAATTTATGAAGAAGTTTGTGCGATATCAATGCAACGATTTCACAATAAAGCCTTGAAAGAAGCTTTTTGTTCCGACTATTTCGACATGGATTCAAGATTTTACCATCGTGAATTCTTTATTTAGGTGTAGCTTGTTAAAAAAATATATATTTTAATTAAAATATATTTAAGATGTCAGGATAATTCGATACTTTTGATACGACTATATGTCTTCGTGAAAAAACTTTATCTTTTTTCAGCCTGCGGTTGATTGACGTATGATGATGATTAAGCATCACGAGTTCATCATAAATTTCTATACGCAAAATGAATCAAAAACCATCTCGGATTTTCAAGGTGAGAAGACGAACGTGCGTGAAAATCTGACGAAGGTGATTCATTCTCCTTCGGTTGTGTCATGTAATCCCTTATGAAGGCACCATCGTCCCGTGAAAAAAGGCTTTGTGTTGGAACAAAAGATGTAGGATTTTCGTTTTGATGGGCTTCTGTTTAAAAACCATCCAACCATACTTCTTCATTAACCAAGGGGAAGCATCCTCTCTCTCTCTCTCTCTTTTCTCGATTAATTTTTATGTTTCGACGATAACAAAGCTAGCGGAAAAAATATTTATATTATTATGGCTACTTGAATTTAATTGTATGTAACTTTAAGTAACTTAGGACAATTTTATTGCAATCGTTTCTATTTTGTTATTACGTAGGTATATGGCAGCCAGCCTTATTGAATTACTAATGGTACACATGTTATGAATAGCAACGAGTTTAAAATCTATTAAGAATCGGTTGCGACGTTGTGATCAGCTAACTTATTTAATTAAGACCGATAAATTGAAAATCTGTCTTAGATTAACCTGAGATAATTACGAAGATAATTACAGAATACAACATAATTGAAAGGATGTAAGAAAGAAGTATAAGAAAAAAAAGAAGATAAAAACGTTCAATAAGTAATAAAGGATTAAAGTATGTAAGCACAGCTGATTTCGCGAATGATCTGCTATAAAGTGCAATCAATCTTGTTAAATTTTCAGCACACCAAACACGTAATTCTGAACAATGTAGGTCAAGTCTGACGACACTTTTCTACATGATTTCAATGACAATCATCCTAAATGCTTCTCTCGCACAAATCCTTCAATGCCTTGATCGCTTATAACCCAGAACTGAAATTAACATTTTAATTCAAGACTTTAGTCGCGCATAAATTTTAACAACACACATACTCTACTATTACGAAACTTCTTAGAAATATATAAGGAAAGTAACAACAACTTCTGTGAAATCTTCGAGTATATTCGAGTATAACAATCCTTCCGGAGCCTTATATTTTTTATCTTATATATATTTTCCACGTATCTTTGTTAAATTTCTTTATTCAATCAATTTTACTTTGTCCAATTAATATTATTATATACGGTTATTATGTTTCATAAAATCCGACACGTCAAAGATTTCTTTGATAGTTAAATTTGATAGTTTAAATAAATCTTATCTAATTATCTCGTTTCATTGACTTGTTTTAGTGAACTCACATTTTTACAAAAACCACATCGTAAGAATTTATGATTTTTTTAATGACATGGATGACAAGTTTTTCCGTGCATTTTAACTTCGAAGAAAATTGAATAGGCAAACAGCGGAAGATAATTATCCGCCGATTTAAGCAAACAATACATTTTTATAATAACAACGAGAGGAAGAAACAAAAAATCCAGCGCATTTTTCGCATTGCGCATTGAGTCGAATCGTTAAAATTCAATCTTGTACATAGCAATTCTAGCAATTTATTTTGTATTTACCATGATATATACGTGCAATGTATTATAAATGCAAAATATTAACTGGACAGCTCGGAACATTTCTTGCGTATAAAGCGTGCTTTCTACCAGTTTCTACACAACAAACAACTTATCGATTGAGAATCATTAGGAAACCGTTTGTAAGAAGGACTTTTTTCCGACTCCGTAGATCGTTTGGTTTTCACTTTCAACAACGAAAACCAACATAGATTTTTTTGCATACTCTGTTTCATGAACTCTTAAAAAATGTCCTGAGAGAGTCAAACAGTATACAATTCGGTAACGCTTTTACTTACTATTGTTAATAATTATCTTCTTTCTGATTCTTAACCCAAGGAGTAATCTAGCTTTAGCTTCAAGAATTCTTTCTTCTTCACTGATTCTTGGAGTGCTACAATCTGATTTCATTAACTCGATCACAATTTCTGATATTTCAGCGATATTAGACGTATTAGATAAAATGACGATTAACAGTTTGTTGTACTTTCGCTTTCAGATGTGGCACTTGACGTGTGTCGACGACTTTTTAAATCGCACGTTTTACAAGGTTGGCCTCGTTGTCGGTCGACACCCCGGCTACTTTATAATCGTGCCCATACTGCTGGCGTGCATATGTTTCACCGGTTACCAGAGGATACACTACGAAATCGACCCGGAATATCTCTTCTCACCCATCGACGGTCCCGGCAAGACCGAACGAGCGATAGTTGAGCAGTACTTCAAAGTCAATTACAGCCACCAATTCAATGTCGGTCGTATCACGAGGCCAGGTGAGAGTCTCGTCAATCATTCATCCTACCACTCCCGCGATTTCTTTGCCCGCGAGGAATGCCGTGAATCCAACGAGCATGTAATCCTTCCAATCGAAAGTTAGCATAGATATTATATCTGGCGCCTGAGATTCTATATCTTTTATCTTCTTCCAGAAAAACTGTACAATATCTGTAATTTTTCAATATACTCGCTTTTATTTCTTTTACTTGGAACAACTTTCAACATCAATCTTAAAAAGCGAATCTCAAGTGTGTTATTTCTTTGAAATAACTAAGCTTTAACTTTCTTTAACTTTCTTATTATAGTTTCCATTATAAAATATTTTCATAATTGGACTTCCTACTGACTTTTTACCTCGTCGCGTTTATAAGAATGCAATGCAGAAGTCAATCGTGTTTTGCTACTACCGGAAGAATAGCTCACCTTATTTCCTGGTTAGTGATCGATTGGATCTGTTTGCTTGTGTTGCAGGCCGATTCGGCCACGTAATTGTGATTCCCAAGGATGGGCATAATATGCTGAAGAGCACGATTTGGCAGGAGCTGCGGGAGCTCGACTGGATAATTAGGAACATCACGGCGACATATGAAGACGAAGAGTTCACCTACGAGCAAATTTGTGCGCGATGGCTCGACCAGTGTTTCAACAACGACATTTTAAATCTGCATCACGTAATAAAGTACGTGAGACGCATGAAAAATATAAATAAATAAATTCCGCACGTGAAGAAGTGCAACGGCGCGCTTTAGACGAACTGATTAATTTCCGTGGCGTTTTAAATCGAGTCTTAAATCTTTTTCAGGGACGTGGAAAAGCAGGAACTAAACCTGACGTTTCCGGTGACGTTTAATCCGGTCACCTGGGACGCTCATCTGTTTCCGGTGTTTTTCGGCGGAAGTGTCGTCAACGACGATCTCGTTATAGAATCGACACCTTCGGTGCAGCTCGCTTACTTCATCACCGTCGACAGTCCACGGCAGGACGCAATGTAAGTCAACCGATCACGTTCGCAAACATGTCGGAGCTCGCTGATGGAATTGATCCAATTATTTCAATTACACGTGACGGCAAAGTAACGTTGATCGTTGTTTACCGATACGACAATGTTGTAGAATTTGTTGGGTATTGTCGCGTTAATACCAATGGCAGTTTTCCCATAAATTTTAATTTCTGGCAAATATCTTAATATAATTATGTGTCAAAAATGTCAATTGTCTTGATAGAATAAAGAATTTAAAAAATTTGTAAACAATCTAATTTTCATATTTTTCATCTTGTTACTTCTTGTCGCATAGAAGTGCAAACTGCATTTTTATAAAAGTTATAAATCAAAATCTTTAACGTTGATAATCAACTGTGCTCGTTGGAGTAGTATTAATTCGCCACATGGTCGCTGGTCGGACATCACCAATTGAATCATCTATTACTATCAACGGCGTCCGTGCAAATAATAAGTGTCTGATTCATCCGTGACCATATTATATTGATTGTCCATTGTTATCTTTAAAGATGGTGAAACCTGTATTGATGGTTTTCCAGCCGTATTCGTTTCGGATACATAACGTAAATTATTTTATCAAGTATTCAGGAAGCTAAGCGTTAGAGAAGAAATCAAGATTCAATGAACGAGTTTTTCCGTTTGGCCAAAATTTTAAAATTATGATATCTAATGTTTCATAGTCTTCGTTCTTCAGTATACTCTTCGGTATAATCTAATTTGTTTTCGATTTGTCGAATCAGCGGCGCCGCTTGGGAAGAAGCTTTCCTGAACGTTGTTGGCAAAGTCGAGGATGGAGGTGTATTTAAGCACATTAGTACCGCGAGATTCGCCTCGAGGACCCTCGAGCTGGAGCTGGAAGCCAACACGAAGACGGTCGTGCCGTATTTCGCTAGCACGTTCATCATAATGGCCCTGTTCTCGATCGTGACGTGCATGATGACTGACTGGGTGCGCAGCAAACCTTGGCTCGGTCTTCTGGGCAACGTCTCAGCCGCCATGGCGACCGTCGCCGCTTTCGGATTATGCATCTACCTGGGGATCGACTTCATCGGCCTCAATCTTGCCGCACCATTCCTCATGATAGGTGAGCTGCGAAATTATTACGATGTCTCTAGAAAAAATCAATCGCTTTTCTTTCGATACGAAATAACAAAAGCACGTTTTGTATTTTAATATAGATACAACGATAATATTAATATATCTTACAAATTTAGTGCAGAGTTCTCTTATGCCTATTTCTATCAATGTAGATTAACTTACTTTATCCTTTTCTGATTCTAAAAATTAGAACTAGATTTCCACCAATGTAGATTAACTCTAATCTCGGTTCAACTTACACTTTATCTTTTTCTAATTTTTAGAACTAAAAAAAGATAAAGCGTAAGTTGAACCGAGATTAGAGTTAATCCACATTGGTGGAAATGGGCATTAATGATACTTATAATTGTTAATAGAAGAAATTTTAATAATATAATTATTAAAATCTTCTTTATTAAGTCTTTATTAAGTCAAAATCAGATTTCGAATTTATCAGGTATTCTTTTCATAATTTTGAGATTTTATTTATACATAATTCTTTCGTCGTACTATCGCTACTTCGTAAACCTTTATTATCAATCCTTTCACGAGATTTGTCACAATCGATATTTAAATTGATACTTCGCATTTAAGTTGAGCAACGGAAATAACGACCTGAGCTTCGTTTTTTTTGCAATGCGATGCCGTAATCTCCTGTCGCGTCTGTAGAAACACGTGTTCTTGGTGATAAACGTGTTAGCTCGAACTGTCTGGTGCATGTGAACGAAATAAACTATGATTTATGTGAAAAGCGGAAGTCGCCTTTTCCCTTTCGACGTCGCGCTCGCTTGCATTCGAGCGAAGTCAGTCTTTATCAGTAATAACAGCTTTATTCGATCCAATCGACCGACCGCAATTCTCAAAACAACTGTTTTCCATTCTAATTTCATCCGAAAATACATAAAATTAATAAGAATCCACAGTTCCTTGTGTTATCCGATTTAATTCAATTAATTACATCGAGCAAAAGAAAACGTAGACGATTTGTGATAAAATTTAAGAATTTGACTAATTGTAAGATACTACTAGCATTAAGAACTAAAAATAATAATAAATTATAATATATTTGCAATTTTGTAATACAAAATTTCAAATTGAATAAAATAGAACTAAATACCTGAGAGAATTAAATATCCGAGAGAAAAGAAACATGATAATGTCTTCAAACAATTATGTACTGTTTTAATGAAGATTCCAATGTAAATGCGAAATGCATTGTCTCGCAATCTTGAGTTATTGCGAAGAACACATTTTCTAATGCTATTCATGTTCCCTGAGAAATTGGACGTGACACTTGAAGACAGACGTGACAACCGAAGAATTGACGATGATAAATTTTCACGAAATAATTGAGTGTATTTAGAAAACGCATTGATTGCTTTAAAAAAATGTCACTTTTCTCGGAAAACCTATTTGCAATTGACAACTCCACCGAATGTACAAGAAAAACAATTTAAACTCTCTTAAGGTTGGTAGAATAGAACAATAGAATAAAATTCGTACAACTGAAAACAAGAAGAAGAAAACTATGTAAAGGAAAAAAATTATTGTCTGACGACATTACATTAGTAATCATTTTGTGAAAAATTGCAATTGCCAAATGTAAACCGTGCTTTTCGATTATAGGAATAGGAATCGACGATACTTTCGTCATGTTAGCGGCTTGGAGAAGGTCGAGCATCTCCAAGCCGGTACCGGAAAGAATGGCGGAGACATTGAGCGAGGCTGCCGTTTCCATCACCATCACATCCTTGACGGACATGATATCCTTCTTCATTGGCATCTTGTCGCCGTTTCCTTCAGTCCAAATTTTCTGCATTTATTCAGGTATCAAAACATTCGAATAATCAAGTTATACATACTGAGAAAAAAAGTGTTGTGAATAAAAAACATATTTTTCAATTCAACTATACTGCGGTCACGAGTTTGCGGTCGAGCAAATATTTGCTGATTTTAAAAAATATGTATTTCAGTAAATTAATACATACATTTAATTTTAAAAACACATTTATTTGAACTAAAGAAGTATTGCCAACTAAATGTGTCATATCACTTTTTTCCTCAGCAAGGTATTCTGAAATTCTATGATACTTTGACATCTTATTAAGGATAAGAGATGCGAATGTAGTAAAACGATAAAAAATAATAATTTTCAAAAATACATTACTTTCCAATATGCATATTGGAGTTTGTGTTTTTAATTATTAATATTAAACACATGTATATTTTGAATAACAGGTTTTGCAGTGGTCTTCACCTTCCTGTTCCACTTAACGTTCTTCAGCGGATGCGTCGCGATCAGCGGTTATTGCGAACAAAAAAATTTGCACAGTGTTATCTGCTGCAAAGTGGAACCACTATCTAAATCCAGTAAGTATTACAATTGTTTGACTTATAAGATATTGTAAATTCTATTTTTACGTTCGTTAGATCCTACAAAACTAATATGGTATTGTAATAGTATTGTAATTTTTTACAATTTACTAGTTTCTATTTATTAATTACTCATGAATTGCTGATTCCGTGTAAATTTATAGTTACATCATTATTTTCTCTCACTATAGTCGATCATTGTTATTCAGAATATCATGTTCGAAATTTCTCGTTACGTTTGCGTGACGTATCGATATTACGTCAACGGACAGACATGCGTTACGTTCGGAAACCGTTAATTCGTTAGATCATACGATATTATGTAAAGGAAAGAGTTTACTTTCTCCATATTTTATTTTTCCAAAGATTGTCAAGCCGGCGATTGCGAAGTCGCCGAAAAAGAAACTAACGATGCCGCTTCGAGATTATTCAAGCACGGATAATTATTATTATAACATCATGCAATGAAGTATCTTAGAACCGAAGCAAAGAAATTATTACGATGAGCAATGTCTCTTTTTTACGTTTAACAGAATTATTATTCTTAAACGATGTATGATATATTTTAGCTCATCGATCGTGGCTGTACAGAATGTTGTGTTCCGGCGGAATTGATCCTGATTATCCTGACAATCCGATCGACAATCCCGAGCACGGATGCATGACTTGGTTCCGCGATTACTTGGCGGCTGCGCTAAATTATCGCCCTGTAAAAGTGATCATCATCCTCATCTTCATATGCTATCTTTTTGGCGGCCTTTACGGACTGACGACCCTTCAGGAGGGCCTGGATCGACGCAAGCTTTCCAAGGAAGATTCCTACTCGATCATCTTTTACGATCGCGAGGACTTTTACTTCAGAGAGTTCCCTTACAGGATACAGGTAGATATTCGCAAATTTCGATTCGAAAGTTACGAATGTAATCTCGCAATGTAATCGGAATACAAATTTCTCAATGTCTTATTATGTATGCAATTCTTTCTTCAAAATGTCTCACACTTAACATATTATTTTTACTTTCTGTTGTCCTACTTGTTGGGTATTATCGTTTTTGTTACTCTCACAATTTTTATCTGAATATCAAAAGAATCACAGAAATACCAAGAAAAAAAGCTGCAAAAATTAAACATTGCATTCCAGAGAACATTATTGTGTATCATACATTGATGTCTTAGAAAAACATCTTTAACACATCTTTCAGATATGTTTGCTGTCTGGAATGGCACACAAAAACTCTCAATTTCCAATCTTGCATCTCGATTGTTGGTCAACAGCATTTTTGGCGTTACTTTATTGACTATGCAAAAGAATGTATGTCTTTACGACCGCGATAATCTTTCTTCTTTGTTTCTTAACACCTCGAAAGCCGTGTCGGCCAATATTTAGAGAGTTCCGGTTTCCGTGCATGCCAACTCACCGGGGGAATGTTTCCTCATAAGCAGCGCGAAGAAAAAAGAACGTTCGGAAGAACGGAGTGCGTTACGCTTGAAACTGCCACGCATAATCCGGTACGCGCAATTATGTCACGTGCTCCCCTCGACACGACGCGATATCGTGCAAACAACTTTCTCCAGCTGGCTAGCGTGAACCTCAAGAAAAGCAATGTCTGTTACATCACGCTTCTTTCGAACCAATCGACGAGAAAGATCAACTAAATCGGAGAGATTCCCCCGTCTAAATCCCCATTTGTTTACTCGAATCACGTGACGCCAAATAATTTCACGCCGATCATTCAGACATCCAAGAGAATCCTTGTCTCTATTTTACTTTTACCGTAAAACTTTCAACATTTCTTCCTAACAAAATGATATAACAGAACTGGAAACTGTAATAATTTTTAAATTACCGTTACGATAGATAAAGCTTTGAGATTTTATCATTTACATTCGGAATGATATTAAATATACTTTTATTATTACTTTATTGAATGCAAAATATTCATTCAATTTATTTATTATCTTTATTTGATTTTCACAAATATGAATTAATTAAATTCATTATCAATCCATTTTTATCTATAATTTTGCATCGGATTTCAGAAAATAATTTTATTTTGTATGCTACACACACATACACACACACACACACACACACACACACATCACGCTTTCTTTCGAACTAATCGACGAGAAAGGTCAATTAGATCGGAGAGATTCTCTCGTATAATCCCCACTTGTTTACTCGAATCATGTGACACCAAATAATTTCACGCCTATCATTTAGACATCCGGGAGGTATACTTCTGTCTTTAAAACTTCTAACTTTCGACATTTTTTTCTAACAAAATGATATATGTGTGTGTGTGTGTGTGTGTGTGTGTGTGTGTATGTGTGTATGTGTGTATGTATATATATGTATATATATGCAGGGTTTAAATGTGTAAAACTCACATTCTCTATTTTTTGATAAAAATCAGTTTTTTGATGTTATCTTGTTGTTCGTTAAATAAAAAACAAAAACTCAATTCTACCCAAAAGCGAAGAATGTGAGTTTTACATTTAAAATATGTTCTGACTCCCACATATACATATATGTTCTGATTCTCCTTTTTATATCATCGGCATATACAGTTATAAGTTGAATTCTCTGACATGAATCATCTTGTTTGTCTTAAATTTATAAGAAGTATTTATAAGAAGTTTCGTGATATTTATAGAAAAAGAATTCCGACAGATGCATCAATTTATCGCAAAAAAATTTCATTTCAGTTTCTGCGACTGTTTCAATTGGATAATTGAATATTTCATAATGCGGCGCATCGAAGGTGATTTCAATGCGTCTTAAGCGCGCTTCTTTGCGCGGCGTTGAGATCTCTCTCCGATGAAATAAAATTGTGAGAGATATGGTCGTAGACTAAGAATTTCACTGGGATCTTCTTCCCCTCCTCGTTGCATTAGTCCGATACATTGTAGTGAAAGTCTACGTTTCTCGAAGATGGTCTCGCGCTATCGCGTTTCCTCGCGATATTAATAAAGTCTCGACGTCACGAGCCGTCAAGTTCCGATGACTGCGCGGAAACGTCATTCACCGAGAAACTACTGTCACGGTGAACTCTTAATAACGACACACGGCGTAATTGGATCCGCTCGCGAAATGTTCATGTCGAAACGGTCGTGCGATCAACGTGTCGAGATCGGACAAATTGCATAATCGTGACAAAACGTGACGTTGCGACTTTGCGTGGTCCGAGAGGAAGCCGGACCACGACGCTTTCTCGGAATTACTTTCACGGGGATACCGCAAGAATTCCCGAAAAGGTGTCTGACCAACGTTCACATTCTCCGCGACACAATTACGCTCGCAACTTTCGTTCGTAAATTGTAGAAAGGGAAAGGAGAGAAAAATGATCATAAAGGACATTTTGAGCGTGCGATTCAGGTTTTTGTTGCGAAAGATTCGTTTGTCTTTAGCTTTAATTTATAAAAGTATTTAGTTCAGTTTATTTAAAAAAATATCACTCTTACAAAGAGTGCACTTTAGTTGTTAGTCTCGTTATTTTTTCTAGGTGGTAGTATCTGGCGAATACAACTACAGTGATCCAGAGATCCAGCAGCAGATGGAGAACTTGACGAGCAGCCTCGAAGCGAGTAAGTACATCAGCTCGCCGATCTACACCGAGAGCTGGCTACGCAGCTTCATCAGCTACGTGGTGCGCAACAAGGATTACCTGAACGTGAGCATCGCGGATGAACCTAACTTCATCAAGAATCTGAAGGAGCTCTGGCTCTACCCAAACAGTGCCTTCTCCCTGGATGTCAAGTTCGATGATACAGGCGAGAAAATCGTGGCGAGTCGGTTCCTGATACAGGCGGTAAACGTGAGCGGGACCAATCAAGAAAAGGACATGGTGAAGGAGCTGCGTGGAATATGTGCGAACTCGCCGCTAAACGCGAGCGTGTTCCATCCGTACTTCGTGTTCTTCGACCAGTTCGAACTGGTAAGGCCGACTAGCCTCCAGTGCATGATATTCGGCGCGCTCGTGATGATGCTCATCAGTTTCATCTTCATCCCGAACATCTTCTGCTGCCTATGGGTGGCCTTCTGCATCGTGTCGATCGAGCTGGGAGTGGCCGGCTACATGGCGCTATGGGACGTCCATCTCGACAGCATCTCTATGATCAATCTGATCATGTGCATCGGCTTCAGCGTTGATTTTACCGCGCACATCTGCTATGCTTACATGAGATCGAAGCAACCGCGAGCGGAGGATCGGGTCAAAGAGAGCTTGTACACACTAGGCCTGCCGATCGTTCAGGGTGCCGCCTCGACGATACTCGGCCTAATGGCCCTCTTGTTGGCCGGCACCTATATCTTCCTGGTATTTTTCAAAATGGTCTTCCTAGTGATCTTCATCGGCGCCTTGCACGGTATGTTCTTGTTGCCAGTGCTACTGTCCCTTTTCGGACCTGGAAGCTGCACCGACGGTGAGAACGAGTCCGGTGAAACGGAGAACACGAAGAACAACACGCAGGAGAGGGAGCTGCAGGCGAACAAGCTGCAATTGCAGCTGCAGCAACAGCAACAGCAGCAGAAGCAACAGCCGCCTTACGTGATCCCGCTTCCTCATCTAGTCTATTACGGTCCGGGCGACATCAAGCCGCTCCAGGACAATCTCACGATGAGCATGACGGCGTTCGAGGAGAGGGATCCGGGCTTGGGTACCAGCGAGGACAGCAACTCGACCGAGAGCGGTTCCTCGCAGAGCAGAAGGCACCAGTGCAAGCAGGCGCCTCAGGAGCAGCAGGACCAGCAGCCGAACCAGATCCGCCACGACGTGTGGAGAAGATCTATCGGTCTCCTGTACGGCCAATCGCAGTTCCAATCTGCGGCCGACGAACCCCAGCACCCGGCGCCGGACTATCCCGGCGCTATGACGCAACCGCGAACATCAGGCGAGGACGACGATCCGCGAACGGTCAATGTCTCTTGTCTAGAACCTTACGTCGCGTATCGCCACTCGAATCCGTTACCACGCGATTATAGACGCAGCAGATCCTACCACAATCTGCAGTATCCTGCGTCGACGCGGCATTTGACGGATCCCCGGTATCCTTAAAGGGAGTCGCGAGGGAAAAGTGTGAAAGACAGATATTATCGACACAAGCATTGCGGGAGATCCCTCGATCGAATTCGGTCCCTTGAAGGCCACCCCAAGTATAGGACGAGACGTCCTAGAATCATCCTGGATGATGATGTACGTATGTAGGATATCCAGGGAACTGTCCCAGAATTATTGCATCCTGGACTAAGAGAGTACCTAAGACAGTAACAATTGATTTTGAAAAGTACTGTCATATTAAAATTCTCTCAAAGAAAGATCGACACCGAGCTCGCAGCAAGTATGGCATTCAAAACTAGCGCATCAATTATTCTACTTTTAACTTTATCAGAGTCTCAAATAAAATCATACCTTCGGAGTTTCAGAGAGAGTACATTTTCAGAAAATATTCAAAAAATCCAAATTTGAATTGTACGTAGAATATTTCGTATTTAATTTATTAATTTCATAATTTATTAATTTCTCTCAATAATACTCTCTATTCGACATGTGGCCAGTACATTAAAAAAAAAAAACGTTGAGCATTATGAGCATTATGACAATCAATGGAAGATGTACTGATATGGAGATTTGAGAGATAATTATAATTGTAGTGATATTCAACTACTCAAGCTTTGCAAGATTATAAATACAAAGAGGAAAGGAAAGCAAATAGAAAGGAAACAAATTTTGTGTAAATATGAACTAGGATGTCCGCATTGTAAATCCATTAGTTTCAAGGGACTAAACTTCAAGAGGATTTTACTCTCAAACAGTGGGGCAGTAGAAAGTGACGACCGAATGTATTCGGGCTCGTGTAACAAATTTTTTTTCCTTTATTCATTTCTCCAATAAAATGCTCAAATTTCAGTCTGTTAAGTTTCAATTTTATTGTGCATCTAAACTTTTTCTGTTCTTAAATCGTAATTATAATTAAATTGTTAACATAAACAGGCACAGGAAAAAAGTATATATATATAATGATAATGTGTCTATATGAGCATAAAAAAATAAAATACAAAATAAAAAAGGACTTTCAAAGTACAAAAAAATTACTATACATTTCTTTTTGATGCTATTAATTGATGTTATACAAAATTATTAATTTTGTAATATGACAGAGTGAATCTGAGAAATCCCGAGCGCCGTTGAATGAGGATTAATGTGATTTTGAAGACTTTTATAGTAGTGTTTATTACGAAATAGTGATGGAAAAACGATGTTAAAGTTGTGTGTCGCGTTTACATATACATATATCTTATGTATGATATCGAAGTTTGACATTATTTGAAGAAACGAGCTGTCGTATATCAACTAAGAAGATCAGTTGCAAGTTTATACATTTAGCGACACTGCATTCCTTTGAGAAGAATGCCGATACTTTACTATAACTATATAAAGAAAGAGCAGATCTATCAATTTTCTCTCACATCTCTAAGGATTTGTTGAAACCGTTTAATTTCTGCTTCTTCGGAAGGTCGTATTGTCATCGTACATATTTGGCATCTATAAGCGGCCATTTAATCCTGTTTTCTGATATGAACGAAATAAATATAAAATGAAATTATACATACGACTATATACATCCAATCATTTTAAATGTATGATGAGAATACGAGCCATTAAACTCTAAATTTTAAGTCATCTTTGATTTTTGGGTCCTGGGATCCTCGCAATAATCTGCCGATTTCTGCCTCCGCTGTTATAGATATCACAATTTTACGTTTGGCGTATTGCGCCCTTCGCAGCCAAAGGGTTAATCTCGCGTTGTGCAATATCCTTCGTGCAAAGGACTAATACGCTAATGTGGAAGGATAGTGCCGGGACGACGTTGCCGGCATCGGGTTTACGTTAGTCATTAAGAATAGCTCAAATCGAAAGATAATATTATACATGTATATATATATATACATATACATATATATATATATATATATATATATATATATATATACAATATACATGCTCAATATCAATCAAAACTAAAATGTCCCGCAACATATCTGGTGTACCGATCGGTATACGTAGGGAAAAAAGTAAGAAAGAAAGTATGATTACAAACTAATATATTACTGATTAATATTTCGTAATGAATAAAACACAAATTAAATTTAAAAAAAAATGTCTTTAAACGCAGATTAATGTTCAGAAAATATAGGTAAATCTAGAAAATTAATTTATTAGTATTTCACGTTATGCCTTTAAGACGTCACAAAAAAAGCAGCAGATAATTCTTGAAATCCTCCTCTATTAAAGTAGATTAACTGATCTATTAAAGTAGAATATTAAACTGTCTCTTTTTAAAAGTCGGAGTTACATGTATTTTTTTACTTTTTTTACTATTTTGTTTAACTTTTTAATGGTAAATAACAGAAAAGAAAAATGATGAAATATTATGAAAAATGTTTCAAGTAAATATATGTTTTAATAGTGCCAGCAAGTATTGCGTGCAGTAGAAATTGCTCGCGGACTTCGGCGATATTAATTAAATAAAATAAATAGATCAATTTGTAAGTCTATTTATATTGAACATTAATTTGTACCTAAAATTTTAATGTATGTGTTTTACTTCTAGTTAAATATTAATTGGATAATATTTAAAACAATACCTTGAAGTATTAGTTTTAATCATATCCTTTATCCTTATGTGATGGCGTATCAATTGTTCAGTAAGCGTGCCTTAAACAATCCACAGATGTAACATTTTGTCGTATAATAAGTCCGAAAGTTTAATTTAATAAGTGGTTTGAAGAGCGGTTAAAGGGAAGTTTTTTATGTAAGGCGAAAAAGTGTTCTATTTTACCCTTTAAATTTGTCTACCCTTGAAAGTTGTTTCGTATCTTTTTGTATTTATCCTTCTTCATATTTTTTGTAAATATTTGACAAAGAGATTATTAGTACCGATATATTTCGTTTCCAGATTTCCTGACTTTTGCAATAGCATTTTAGAAAAGCACTGAAAAATCTCTCTCTAATCGACTTCGATTGAAGTACCTTGCGTGTATTACGATTGAAACTGTGATCTACAAAGGGATAGCTAAGTAAAAATAGTTAAGCAAGACAGGATGCACGCTTCGCGATTCGAATAATGCATCTATACGCGAATAAACAGCTTAATCGCTGTGAGATTTGTTGCATTTCCTTCTGAATTTTCGCAAAGTCGGCGATAACACGAATTCTCGTTCCTTTGCACAACTTGGGAATCGTCGCTGCACGATGTTTGCACGAATCTGTCAGCGCAATCAATCCACTATCGTGGCAATCAATCCGTAATAACTCTAAGCTTCCTAATGCAAGAAACTTTCTCCTCCTTATTAATGTTTTTCCGCGCTTTTGAACGTGTGTGCGTTTTATGCGTCGACTCCACTCCTTTTTCTACCGTGCAAAAAGCTGCGGAGATGTTTTAATATAATAAGAGTTGTGCATAAATTAGGAGTTGGTTTTAAAATTCTCGAAAAAATTTATTTCTATCCCTTTTCTTCCAATATATTTAAAGGTACTCTCTTGACGAGTATCTTAAATATCCAATTATAATTAAATATATAAAATAAGATGGAATTTTTCTAAAGTTGCTTGAATTTTAATTAGGAGGAGACAAATTTGACGTAAAGCGAATCTCTCTGTCTTTAAAATTTAAAAGAAGCTCAGAAAATTTTCCCAAACAATTGTTTTATCAATTCTTTTTGATACGTATATTTTTTAGTATTGATCGCACGTAATCTGGGATAAATTCAAATGTCTAAAGGACCGTAAAGATATTATAAATTTTGAAGATAACTTTTAGAATATTTTTTAAACTTTTTTTTTTAATGTATCCTTTAGACATATCTATTTTTAGAAATTTGTACGATCATTCTTCGTGATAAAATATTATGTAACAGAGATATGTACATCTTTGTCGTGTCGCAAATTGTAACGTTTGCAAAATTTTCTCTTCGAAAAATTCCGAAAGAGTTATTGATCGTATCAAGGAAGGACTTAAAAAATAAATACGACAATACTTATTTTAAGGCTAAAAAACAACGAACAAAGATATGTGCGGGCGAATAGCGAATAGCTAAAGAAACAACCTTGCGGTCGATGGTGTACAGATAAATATCTTCCTCATTTCGCGATTTGCAGCGTGCGTGTGTTTTCATATTTATGAATGCGAGAGAGAGTATGTAGTCGAACAATATTGTAGCTAATGGTAAGCGGTCTGTCGCCGTTAGAAGGAAAAGTATAGGAAATATATTCTGGCAACAATCTTTTAAGATCAGCATTTTTTGTTCTTTTTAAACCCTCTTCAGTCCCTCTTCTGATATAAAATTTATCACATGCAAATAATATTATCATTTATCCAATTATTCGATAGGAATGACGATGTAGTATCTATGCATTTTTCGAGAAATTGTCAAAATTAATAGGAAAACTTATTCTGAGCTTGAATTGTATTAATTTTTCGGACAATCTCTGTCAACATTTAGACAATAGATTAAATTGTTTTCTTTTATTCATTAAACAAATTGCTATTAAGGCCTAAGTTATTTATCTATTTCTTCAACTGAACTTTCGCAGTACTTGACTTTGATTTGTTTGTTGGAATTGTTATGTTAAACAAACTTTTAAATTAAGAAGAAGGAAAAAGAAAGAATAATATAAAAATAATCCTTTTTATCAAACTTGGTATTACGATCTTAATTTAACGCTAAGAAGAAGAACTCTTCTTTTCAGAAGAATATATATCAGTAAACACCAATCAATGGTTACATAACATCAATGTTACAATTTCTCACTCAACAATGTAACTGTGATATAACATGTTATGTTGCATTTATATTATGGAGTAGGAAATTGTAGTATTGTGTTACGTGATCTGTTAATGTTACGTTACTGTTAATTGATGTTTGCTGGATATTTTTTTAGTAATTTCAACAATTTTTCTGTAGGTTATATGGAGAAATGCGAGTATTTCCAATTTCTTTGTTTTTTTATCTCCCATAATTTGATTTGATAATTTTTATGCATATACGTTTCACATGATATAAAGCGATATGCTTTTTGTGTGTGATGCATCTGCTTTTCTTTTCGAAAAGCGGTGTGCACATTGCATATTATCAAAAATTAGATCTAAATTAAATTACATTATTAAACTCTATTAAATATTAACAAATAATAACAAATATTAACAATAATAACAAAAACAACAAGTGAGAATAGGGCTGTAATTGTATCAAACGACAAACTAGGGAATAGGTCCTATTCGGTCCGTGCTAGGATTTTGCCCAGCAATTAACATTAACATAACATCAATGTTATAATTTTCCACTCAACAATATAAATGCAATATAACGCGTGTGTTATATCAGTTACATTGTTGAATGGAAAATTATAACATTGATATTATGTTAAAGTTAATTAGTGTTTGCTGGGCGGTGCTTAGCTTTATTAATGTCATTTATGTGAATATTAAATATCTTCTAACAATTCGATAGACTGTGCGCCAACTCTTTTGTCAGTCTTCAAACACAGCACTGCGCTTGAGAAGTAAAATCTACATATTTTTAAATCAATTTATTTTTACGTTTTTCATTGATTTTTAAAGAGCGTTTTTGTCCGGAAGTTCAATTTCATATTTAATACAAATATCAAAAATTAAATCGATTAATCAGAAGTTCAATTTAATACAAATATCAAAAATTAAATCGATTAATCGGAAGTCCAATTTAATACAAATATCAAAAATTAAATCAATTAATCGGAAGTTCAATTTAATATTTAATACAAATATCAAAAATGAAATCGATTAATCGTATTAAATTATTAATTGTATTAAATATTAAATTGAACTTCCGATTAATCGATTTAATTTTTAATATTTGTATTAAATATTAAATTGAACCGGACAAATTTAACGCTCTTTAAAAATCAATGAGAAACATAAAAATGAACGTGAAGAAAATTGCTGATTTTTCAACCCAGATAGCGAGCTGACATTGTTCATCATCATTTAACGTTCGAGATGACATTTTTAATGATATTTCGACATTAAGATGACGACAAATATCAGCTTGCTAGCTGATGGGAAAGATTTTGGAGCTCGGATACGGTTCCGATTTGGAAAAATGAGGTCTCGAATTAAAATTCGCGCCATTGTTTGAAATACAGCTCCGTTATGTTTGAAGTAACGCAGAAGTCAAAGCAAAGTGAACGTTGGTGATATAACACACCAACCAGTTTAGGTTAACCTAACCTCCGCTAATCCCAGTTGATCGCAACTGGGACGACGCGTGCGAATTTGGAGGAGCTATTTCGTAATGTTTTAAAGCTTTTTAACTGCGAATTATCTTAGCACGTATTTATCGTCAAATTCGCAGCACGAGTGAATAATACTACGACGATGTCAGCGACCAAGAAACGAATGACTGAGAAACAGAGGCTCCAGAAGATGAGGTAGGTTGCTCGCACGAAATAAAATCTCGCAAATCTCCTTTCTGAATTGAATTTGACTTTTTCTTTAAGCAAAGCGCAAATACAGCTGGCTGTGATAAAGAAGAAGCAATGCGACGCGAAAGCTCTGGCGATAGTCGAACAGCTTCTGGAACCGCACGTGAATCCTGACTGGCTCCTTCAAAACGTAAGTGCCGCTGGCGTCCTTATATTTTGCCAGTTTGGGTGTTTCAACAACAATGTCGCGGTAATTTATCAATAATTTATCCACACTTGCAGCTAGGATTCATAAGTAAGAGCCACATGGAAGATGTGATAGAGGAGAGAGCGATAGTAAAGCTGTGTGGATATGTTCTCTGTTCGAGTCAACTGACTGTCGTTATACGACAACAGTATCACATATCGACGCGCAAGAATAAGGTGTACGACATCAGCAGGCGGAAGAATTTTTGCAGTTCGTTGTGCTACGGCGCGGCTAATTATCTCCTGGAACAGATGCTCGAGAGTCCGCTGTGGTTGAGAGAGAAAGAGGATATACAGGTCTTTCAAATTCTGCCTCTGAACTCTAAATCTGTGCAATGCGGAGACGAAATCGACGTTGTCGGAATTAAATTCTCGCCAAATGTAGACGCCGACAGTAATGACAACAGCAAAAAATCTACAGTATCAAGAAAAAATGTGGAACATGGGGAGACCAAGATGGAAAAAGATTCAACATGTAATGTGTCGAACTCCGAGAAAGAAGATGTATGCAACTCCTATTTATTGAACGATGTAACTATCGGCAAAGATGGAAAGGCGGAAGAGATTTCTGCAAATACGCAAAGATCACTCAATTGCGAAACGCATTCATCAGAATTATGCAATCGGGAAAGTGAAAACTGTGATTCAGAAGAATTTGTACATCGTGAAAGTAACTGCAATATTCAACAAATAGATTTAAATCTAGAGAATTTAGAAATAGAAATTGCTGTTCAATCTGAAAGTGTTTTACACTTGCATAAACATAAGAAGGATACAGGAAATAAAAATGTCAATGTAAATATGTGTGATGAAGCGTTACAGCTTCAATCAGTCAAATTAAGTGACAAAAGGAATGATGAAAATGAAAAAAGATTACAACCTCAGTTAGATGAAATAAATAATAGTAATCCTAATGATGGAAAAATGATACAATCCCAATTGGACAACATGTGTAGTAATAATACTGCGATTTCTTCTGCAACTATGTGCAGTGAACGTAGGAAAATACAAGAGGCAAATAGAATTAATAAAAGTAAGAAGCCGAAAGAGACTGACAGTGCAGAAATACAAAATGTTTATCGCAAACTTACAATGCATATTGAACAAAGCGTTAGAGAATGGATTACAAAAAATACACTTTGCCTTCTAATTGGCGAGGAGGATGAGAAGAATCAATTATTAGAGAAACTTACGCAGTACGACAGGTATCAACAGTTATGTCAAAAGTTAAACAAGTTGCAAGTGCAGGATGAAAAGGAAGATCGTGCCGATTTAGAGACGAACAAGCTCAAACCTTTACCACACTTCTCTGTGCTCCAAGAAGATGGAAAGAAAATGGAATTAAAGGTGCAATAAAAATCTTAGTTTGATCGAAAATAGGATGTATTGACTAACATATAATATGTGTACAGGTACGCGCATTTTATGAAGGACGAATGACAATTACACCACCTGAGGATAATACCGAAGAATCGAAAAATAACGATGAGCCTGTATTACCATTAACAGACGCTCACACGCCCAATGCACTTCGTCGCCGAATTTTCTTGGACAACCTTAATAAAATGTAATACTCTCTATTTCAGGGCGATAGACATATTTATACAAAATACTTAAAAAAGTTGTTTGATATTCGATGACTGCTATAGTTATTATATTCATGTTAATTTGTTAATTACAGATTGCCAGATTTGATGCGCACTTTAACGATGAACATTTCTTCACTGACACAAAATATTTATGACAACGAGAGGTACTCGCTAATCAAGGTTTTGATTAGTACCTTTAATTTATCTGCTGCAAATATTGTCTTTAAAAATGCCGAATGGACACTCGTAGGACTTATCATCATTAAAATGTAAGTTTAATTGCAATATTTAATTTAAAATGATTGTAAAAAGCTTAAAAATTTTTAAAAAGCTTATTAAAAATATATATAATTCCAGGTTGAGCTTGATTGACACACAATTGCAATTGTTACTGCGATCTAAGCAAGCCTCGATGTACGCATCTATGATTCTCACAACATACAAATTAGATTCGAATTATTTAGACAGACTTATAATGGAAATAACAAACAATGTAGACGCATTTAAGTCAAGCGATAAATAATGCTAAATGATAACTGAAATATAGTTTATATTAAAATTATTCTTAAAATTTTATTTACCTTTTAATTATTACCCCAAATTTAATTAGACAAAATATTATTTAAAAATATAATTGATTGTATAATATTTTGTAAACTGTTTGTCTTGCACAAAAATTTTAATCATTTTATAATTACATTGTGTATATAAATTTTATTGTTAAAAAAGTAACTTAAAAAAAATCTCATTTTGGAAATCGAAAATAAAAAATTAAGAGATATATCAATAATAGTACACACATCACAGTGATCATTCTTTTTTATATTTGTAAATTGAGGAAGCTCAATTACTCTTTCTTACTTTTCTTGAATTAAATGTTATTAAAGTGGGCACGAGCCTGATGTTGATGGAGGTATTCCAGTAAACACGGAGGAAGAACAATCGAGACTTAACGGGTCTATTTGAGCTGTTACTGCTAATTGGTCCTCTGTGGAATGACTACCGACTTTGTCACGTAGAGACTCGTAAAGATTGTGAACTGCTTCATTGTGCTATAAATTTAAAAGATGTTAAATTAATTTAAAATTTATGTATGTGTAAAATAAAAACAAAATATTTTCATAACTAAATTATCTAATAAACATATAATGGATTTTTCTCGATATTGTCAAGTATTACCTGACTTGGTTGTAAGGCTTTCAGTAACGAATGTAACCGCGTAGACGGTAATTTAGGATGTATGTACCAAAGTAACTTCAACAGATGTCGTGTAACATTGTCCCTACCTAAACCGGCTAGGAAGAATTCGTCAAAGATTACCGTACAGAAAGACTCGTTTGAGAATTCGTCAGCCATGTTTAATATTAATAACGAAACCTGCAATTAAAAAGCAAATTTGTCAATAAAAATTCATAATTTGGAACTTTACAAAATTATGACAAACAACGACGCTATTTAATAATGTTTATAAAATATATCAAATATGTTGGATACTTTACCAGCGTGTGTAGAAATGGATCTTCAAAAGCCCGTTGCGCTTGACAATTTGGTAATGTCGCGAGTACCCTCATCAGGCCTCTGGCATCTCCCCTGGCTCTTCCAACTCCGCCGCCACCTCCGACGTGTAATGCATAGTACATAGACAAAACTGCCGCTACCCCAGAAAGGGTAGCGTACGCTTGGCACGCATCGGGAGGTGGTCCAGAATGTTCTATAATTGCGATCGCACTTTCCCTCTCGTCAGGTGGAAGTTTACAGTTGAGTTGTCTTATTTGATCATCAACCTAAAAATTAACCATTATTTGTATATATATATCCATGTTTTTTAATCACAAAATTAAATTAATTCTCTGTAGCGTACAGATACTTTAATTATTTCATACTTACCATGAGTGACATGAGCGCTGGCAGAAACTTTGTGACGACTTGACTGTCTAGTTTTGGCTCCTTAAAGTCTTGCGAATCGATCATCTGCCAAGCGGACAGTCCTAGCGCGAGCATTCGCAACAATAATACAAGCACTGCATTTTCTCTGGGCAACGACTCACAGTTTATTAAATGAAGCGCTATTTTGATTACACTGCTAGCGAGGAAGTTTACTGCATAGGGATCACACAAAATCATACTTAGATCCCCCAATACTTGCTCCTGTCCTCTCTGTATAAAACTATAGATCATATCGCTTTCCTAATTAAAATAATGTTATGAAACACAATCTTGGTTCAATCTTCGTACCTTAATACTGTCTAAGAAACCTTGCAACTCGCGAGATCTTTTAACATCCACATTCTTTTCTCTGATACATGCGTCCAGACACCACGTGAACTTATGACATGGATCTACAGAAATGATATCTTGAACCTGGCAACAAATAACATGTTCAATAAATCAAAGTATCTTCTGAATTAAAGCTGCGTAGTTTCTAATTTATGATCCGATGTACGAACACTTCAGTTCATTCAGGGAGAACACGGTTTCTTATCAGATTGTTCTGCTCTCTGAACTAAAACGTTCACGCAAAACGTCGGATTATAAATTAAAAACAACGTGGCTCCAATTCGAAATCATGTCTAATTTTTGTGTTGAGCATTTTACCTCTAAATCATGTAACGCCATTAACAGTTCTGCTCTTAGAGTGCAATAGTGGATATTCTTTGTGCGTAAAAACAAAGTCCTTAGAAATTGCAGTACCATATCATACAATTTTACGCTATGTCCAATCATATGGGCTAACTTCTGTACAACTTCCCCTTGTCTCCTCACCTGCAAAATGAGAGAATTATGCAACATGATTTGAGAATTTAAACATAATTGTAACGTACCTTAGGAGACGGCGTAAAAAACAGACTGTTTAGATTACGATGATCAAATAAAATCTGTTCTTTCTCAATGATATAACGACTGAACAGTGGAGAGACTTCGTCACCGAAAAGACTTTGATTATCCTTCCATATTTGACGCTTGACTTCTGTGTCAGCGTCATTGTATAGTTCTCTCTCCCTAACTAACACCCTCAAGTATTTATCGTCGATATGTGGAGTATTCCTTAAGATACGCATAACGACAGGTCGCAAGGGAGCGACTCTAACAGCAGGGAAACTCTTCGACAGCAATTCCTTCAGTCTCTTGTCGCTAGAAGCACCTTTGTCCACTCTTTCTACACCAATCTCATCGATTTGCTTGATTAGCTTCTCCCGCAACTCCTCGAGAACAGAAGCATGGAAGTCTAGCCTTCTGACTCCGTGCAGATCGAGCAGAGGTAGCATAGGCCGCAACGACGGTAGTAATATGCCATTTTCCAACTGAAATGGATTATCGTTGCCATGTAAAATACTACCAATCTAATAATAAGCTAACTTACGCATTTGACAAACAATGCCCCAATCTTCTACCTGAAATTCCTCAATGGCTTTCAGTGGATCCGTACAACTTGTTAGAGCATCTCTCAAAAACACCTGTCCTGGTATACCAAGGTCCTCCAGCCCATTACCAGTCTCACCGTTACTCTTCGACGAATTCATGATACCGTCTTATCAGTAAGATAACCCACGTAGCCGATTACTTGTATCACAGACTGAGCGTAAATTATTTTTTCTCACACAACAAATTTCATGATCCAAACTCGTTAGTCGCCATTAACAACAATAAGTATTTACAAGTTTCTTCATACTTTCGACGCACACTATCAATCCATGCTTGGCTGCATGAGCTGGCCTCCAAGAGTTTCTGTTTACTCAACAGTATTTTTATATGATAGCCGGTATGTTATGGAACTCCATCGGATATCATTGAGTTTTAATAAGTATAGAATTATAGATGATAATATTAGTTTGACCATTCAATTTTTTACCTCCTGTCTCAAGCAAGCTGCAATAGCGTCATTTTCTGTCGGTACTTCATATCATTTGCATTCGGTATAAACCAGGGTGAACGCATGCCTAGAACGCATCGCGTGACTAAAATTCCCCATGAGACAAATTCAACGTAGCGCCCTCTAAATCACTATGTACGTTTATATTATCACTAGCAGCTCGCGGTCGGGTGGTAAAGGCCGAATCGAGTAACGTGATTGGCCGAAACCTTTACGACTACTGTTACAGAAAGTGTGTGCGATGAGCTTTAGAGGCCTTCTACAATAAGTTATTAATCGTAAGTCGTAAGCGAATCGACCAATCACGGTCAAGCAGTATTGAGCCGCTTGTCATAGCGCGCCGCTGATTCGTACAACTTCTACCCTCCGTATCTCCGCGGGGGTGCATGATTGGACAGAGGTGTCCTATCTCATCCCCATCACCATCCCCTACCTACCCTATCAGTATTTATCTGTGATTCTGGGACACCCTGTATACTCGAAAGTAAGTACATATACTCGAAAGATATGCGTTAAATATGGTTTGAATTTAAAATGTTAACTTCATCCAGAGTCAGAAGAATAAACAAGATTTTATTTTGTAAAAAATTAATAAGTGATGCATAAAAAATAAATATATTTGTTATACATATTCTGTAATTATATATATATATATAACAGTAATAATATAAGTTGTATATGTATTTTAAATTAGCAAGATAAAAATAATATTTATTCTATAAAAATTATTCTTCTAAAATAAAATGTAATTTCTCCCTCTGCGTATAATGAAAAGAATAATTTTTAAAAATAAATAAAATTTTTATTCTTACGTATACCTATGTATAATACTATGTATAATACTTGTCTAATATTTATTTTTCCTTGTGAAGTATTTAATTGTTTAATATAATAAAGATTAATCTTTAATCAAGAACAAATTTTATACATACATGTGATAAAAATTTTATACTTATATAAATTATAATATATATCAAATATTTGTTCCACAAAAATAATTGTGCGTGAAAATAAAATTAAAAACACAGTTAAATTTCTATAATATATTGAGATAAGAAACAGTAAAGCTTATTCTTACTCTTCTCCTTTTCTTATATATTTCCCTAAAAAATATCTTCTTATATTCCTATATTTCCTTAAAAAAAAGAACAAATATTTTACAGCAAAAATTACTTCCAGAAATGTTTATCTATAAAATATTATTTACGGTAAATATTATTATTATCAGACATTATTTCTCTCATTTTTTCATTATATATTAGTTGTTATATATTAGTCATTATATATTATATGTTATTTCACATGATGTTTGTTAATGTGGCAACATTTTTATTTATTTATCTGATATTTACAAGTCCGAATAGAAATTGTCATGATTTCGACAGAATTTGAAGCTAATAAGGCAGGTCGTTGGCTGCGTCGCGAAATCAGGCTAGGGCGGTAAAGGTGAAAGGTCAAAGGCAACGGGCTAGCACGGATATCGACTCGGGTGAGATCGAGAAGGCGAGGTAACCGGGTTACAGCCGGGGCGGCGGATAGGCGCCCCTCAAAGCGGGTTGTCCTAGAATTCGACATCGGCGTTTTCGCACGCGCGCGCGATCGTTCAACACATCCCCACGCCTTTGTATATCGTTCACGAGGGTCGCAAAATAAGGATAATAAATACACAAATTGCTGTACAAAGCAGCAATTTTTTTTATTGCTGGCGTAACATTTCTTTTCCCAACACAACGAATACATCTCCTCTCTAGTCTGTATACGAGCAGTAATTTTATAATAATCCCTCCCTGCAATCCAAATAAACGTAAAAGCATTCTTGTAACATGAATTCTATTTCCCGTCGATAATTATATTTAATTGAACCCCAGCTCAATTGAATTCTTTCGCAGGCATGGTCAGATAATTTTCTTTCTTGCGAATGCGGCACTTAATTCCGCGTGAGTGCGGTGAAAGTGACAGGTCAGCTGCTGTTATGTTCGCACCCCTCCGCCTAGATTCAACCCTGCGCGAGGTTCCCACTGCGCGCGCGATTGCCGATGATAGGGATGAAGTGGAGGAAGAGGGAGAGGGAGAGACAGAGAAAGGGAGGAAGTGGGAAATGGGGAAGAAAAGAGAGAAAAGAAGAAAGAGGGTAGAGGCGCGTGCGGTGCGGCTGTCTGCGGCTGCTCCTCCGTCAGTCGGTGGTCGTGGGTGGTCGCACGCACGCTCGGGGGTGACGGGTGCGTCTACATTCGCGAGGAGGGCGATGGAGGCTTCGTGCGCGTTGCTGGCGATCGAGTGAGACGCGCCATTCGTTGAATCGTGTCGCGTCGTCGTCGTCGTCGTCGTCCACGTACAAAACCGTCCGTGATAAGAGTGGCGCGCACGGACGAGGGGAAAAAGCGTGTAGAAAAAAAGAGACCCTCGCGAGCAACGGGGTGGCAAGAATGTCGATGTATCACTGTTTATGGTGAACGAGTTGCGGAAACACGGCGGAAAGGCAGAGCGAGAGGAGGAAAGAGAGAAAGAGAGAGAAAAAGGGGTTGAACACGGTGAACACGTTATATCTTTCTCTCTCTCTCTCTCTTTCTCTTGAATTGTTGAGTGGTACGCGCAGTTGTTTCTTTGATGTTGTTGGCTGGCTTGATGCCTGTTTCTTCTGTTTTTGTTTGCTACATATATTGCTGTTGCTGTCGCCGTCATTCGCTGCTGCAGCGGTCATTAGCGACCGAATTACAAAAAAAGAAAGAAAAAGGTGTACTCGAGCCGTAGCCTTTTCGTTGTTTGATTATGTCGTCGTCGTTGTCGTTGTCCCTAGACTCCTCCAATATTTACCCCTAAAAAAAAGAGAAATTTTTATTGCTGTCGTGAGAGAATGACATGAGAGGGAATTGGATGACTTGCCCGAGAGCCACCAGCCAGCCTGTAATTTTCTACCTGCCACGAATAGACGATGTAACATTCTTTTCTTCTTTTTGGTGCTTCTCGTGCGTGTCTTATTCGCCGCGAATTATTTTGGTACCGCAACTGCCCGCGGTACCATCACGTCGAATATCTCCTCGTCTATATCTTCACATGCACGCGAATATCCGTCCTATGCATGCCACTTATCCACTAGACACCTAGTAACTAACGCTTGTCATCCAACTCATGCCATGCATTTTTAATCGTTGTACTGCGGACAACTGTCTTGGAGAAACAATTCTGAATCTTCCGGTTATAGCAGCTGATGCTCCGATATGAATAATTTCTGGTCTATTTTGTCAATGTCATGTTAACTTCAACCACGCCATTATTTATGTAATACTGAAATTTGAGAAGGAGAAATGGAGAGGAGACGAAAAGAAAAATATGTTATTTGCCTCTTTCTTTTCTTACATCTGCTTGTCGAAAAAGAAAAATAATTAATCGCACGCCGATTCGTCAGTGTGAATTTGTTTTAAACTATGTTTTCTTTCTTTTGTTTTTTTTTATTAAATTATTAGAAATTTTATATTAAGATTAAATTTAAATTAATTTATTAATTTGGATTATCCGTGCTGGATTCTGTTAGATTCAGTAATTTCCAGGATTTAGGTAAATTGAAATTAAAAATTCGAACATTGTTGGCTTTTTAGTGATCGAATTTATCGCCTAAGAAACTAATTAATTTTAATTCTAAACTGTGATGATATCTGAACTGATTTTTTTTCTCTTATCTAAACAAAAAATTATCTCCAGAGACAAAAAAGGTAAAAAATTAATTTAATTGTGGTGAAGTTAATAGACTTTGAAGTTAATAGACGTTGATAAAATCAGCTATAAAGGATTATTATAATCGATAAAAAGAAATTCGTATTTCGTACATGATCTGCAATTTATATCACTAACTCTTTTCATATTGCTTTTTCTATGTAACGAGCACTTGCAGTGTATAATCAAGCACTTTTGATATGAATGTGTAAATATGTATAAAATAGAAACATTTTTTTAAATATTGTAAATAATTATTGATATGATATGTGTGTGATTATGATGAATTATCACAATCTTTTTGGCTATGCCTAAATATATTCTCACATTCATAATTAAAATAAAAATCTTCTGAGTAAGTTATATAAGTTAAATGTAATAATGTTTATTGCGAATCGTTTTATGCACTGACTAATTTACTTGACTAACTGATATATACATATGTTTTTTGGCTCTAAAAAAAGGCTTGTTTTATTTTATGACTTTATTTATTGATGGAATGCCACGGTTCGCTATTTCTATGTCCAGTAAAGTTACTAAAATAATTTCAAATATTTTACCTTGATCTGACTCGAGAATCTTTTGTTGTAGATCTGCAATTTGTGCGTTACGCAGCTCTATGAATTCGGTAATAGTCACAAGTTCCTCTTCATCTGGATCGCTAGTTTTTTTAAATTGCTCTAATTGATGTACCAAGGAAGCTCTATCTTGCATTAGTTTTTCAAGAGAATAATCTGCTTCTATGGTGGCCATTAATACTTCCAATTCTTGAGCCATCCAAGTTTTCACCTCCTCTTTGTTATTAACCTTCCTTTCCTGTCGCTGCATCGCCTTTTTCTGCATCTCTAATGCACCCTGTACAGAAATCGCCTAGCTTAATAGAAACTTAATGACAGAGAAACTAAATTCTAACAAGCTGTCTTCTAATAAGCAAGCCATTTGTTAGATATTGTCGACAAAGAAACGTACCTTTAATCTTTTGTTAACTGCAAAAGCCTCCTCCATTTTTCTCTTAAAGACATTCTCCTGTTTGTTGTATTCTATTTTCATGCGTACCATCTCGTAAGCACGCTTACGATCCTGTGTTCTTAATTTATTGATTTCTTTCTCCTTGGATTGTTTCCACTTAGTAAAATTATTTGCATCATTGCGCATCTGCCTGATGAGCTTGACTCGAGTTTCCTTTAACGATTGTATCTCATTGGCAAGAGTTTTAATCCTTTGATCCTGTTTCTCCTTCCCCTTGATTATCTTGTTCTGTTCCATGCACTTGCGCGTTAATTCTGCTATTTTTTTTTCCAATTCTTGTACCTTTTTACGACGCGTCTCAGCCAACCTATGCAAAAAATATTTTAAATAGGATAAAGAATTAAAGTCATCAATTATATCAACACCTTACTTGGAGCTGACGTTGTGCGCATGTACCGCTTGTAAATGTTCTTCTTTTTCCGCATATAACCGCTTGATTTCTTGTTCCATCTCCACGACATTTCTACGACTTTCCGCAGTTTGTTGCGTAACACTTTTTAAGAGTTCCGATACAAGACTTTCTTTCAGTGCTAGTTCCTTATTAATATTTTGGACCTCGTTATTTCGCTCCGCTTGCCGTAACGTGTGCTCCTCTTCCTTTTTGTCAAAGTAATCCAAACTGTCTTCAACATTATTTGATTCCTCTGCACGTACACATTCTTCCTCTACTGTGTGCATGATGCAATTTTTGGAATTGGATATCTCATGATTTATAAGATCTTCAGATGCTTTCCTTTCGTCATTTTGAATATCTGCGTGCGTGTAAAATAAAGAGTTACAGATTCTAAAGATTATAGATTGTGACTAAATATTTGACATGATTTAAGATAATGCAACGTTCACATAGTAAAGTTCTCACCCAGCATCTTTTCGTATATTGCTTTTAATTTATTACGCTTTTCGTCATCGATTTCATGACAAGTATTGAAATCTTGTAAAACTTGTTTAAATTCATCCAATAATAACGTCATAGCGAGTCTGATTTTTTCCCGAGCTTGTTCGGCCATTTCCGCTCGTTCGTGCATAACTACGATTTCTCCTAAATTCGAATTCAACTTTTCCGTCATGTCTCTGAACTTGTGCTGTAATACGCGGTATTTCTCCTCGAGCTCTTCGTGCTCCTTGGGACACATTATGCCAAGTTCCTGATTCATAAGGGCTAGGCGTAGTTCCTGAACCAATTTATTTAATCGATTGATCTCTGCTACTTTTGGATCTTGGTTTACGATTGGTTTGTTCTTTATTTTGCGCGCACGATCCGCATATCTCAATGTACTAAGAGTTTCATCCAAGTTATAATCTGCAAATAGATTTTTCATAATGTTGAAATACAAGTAGCAGTTCTGATTAGCAGTTAGATGAATGTAGGAACTAACAACATGCGAATACCAACCGGCGGGACTGACACAGGCAACCATAAGAGTCATGGAATTACCACCTAAGGAATCTTGTAACAATCTCGTAAGTTTACTATCTCTGTATCCGATATAAGTTCCAGAGGTACCATCACCGAGTTGCGAGATAACATTGCCCAAAGCCAGTAGTCCCTTGTTTATATTCACTCCTTCTTTGAATCGTTCGCCAGTAGCTTGAGTTTTTTTACTACGTTCGGATCCCGCTAAATCAACTAAGTGAAATTTTGCCACTGTTGCTGTATTCCTTGAAAAACGCAATTATCTCACTCAACTTTGCAAGATAGAACAGTAAATGACAGGATAAAAAACAGTGGTAGGAATTATCAGAAGTCGAAAATTACTTACGGATCATCTTTCTTTTGCTGGCGTATACATAATGTAAATATTGCGTGACTGCGACTGCTATATGCGTTCATTGCAGTCGCCCCTGTTACACGACCCATGGAACCTTGGATCAAACACTCTAACGTCTCTTGAGCATTCGCAACTTGTTTCTCTGTTACACCGACAATCCTTATACTTTTTCCATCCTCTCTAATATCTACGATAGATTGGCTTTTCTGTTTGTCAGATAAAAGATCGTACAATTGTTCTTGATACAGTTCCATGAATGAGACTGCAATTTTAAAGCTCCAGTCTTCCTTAGATTCAATTGTTTCAAATATATCATATATAACTCTCGGTATAATACCCTTCTCTCCAACACCTGTATAATTGGTACCCATAGAATGGGTTTTGCCACTTCCAGTTTGACCATATGCCAATATCGTAACATTATAGCCTTATAATGAAAGATTATTATTTATCTTTATATATAATATATTAAATATTTAGTTAATATGATATATATTAAATATATAATAATGTCATCTAAAAAGTAGAGTTTACAGAAGTTTACAGAGACTTGCAAAGTGAGGGAGATTTACCTTGAAAAGTATTATCTACGAGTCGTTTAATCGCTGTATTATAAAAATCCTCCTGTCCAATATGAGGAGGAAATACATAATTGTAAGTAAACGCTTTGTCAGTATTGTGTATATGAACTTGTGGTTCTCCAGGTACAGTGTCTAAGCACACTTGGCATCCTTTCTCTAGCTCGCTTTCTACTAATGGACGGATACGTAGAGCAACACGAACAGTATCGTCACACATCTGTAATAACAACGTTACATTAAATATACATTAGATATTAGAGACATAGTATAGCTTCTTATCATTATCATTCCTATCGCTATTTAGCCATATTAGTTGCATTTAACTATGTTTGTCACAGCATTTGTCACATTTTGCTATAGTATGTCATCAGATATCTAAGCCATATTTAACTCAAATTGAAATTGTATAATTTTATTTGTATAGTTTACTTGATGTACAACTTCAAATGTCTCTAAATAAGTCTCTCTCATCCAGGAATCCTAGTTCATACGACCATTGTTTGTAATAAATAAAACTCGTTGGTAAGAAAAAAAAGAAAAATAAATCATGTGGATATTGTGGGACAGAAATATTCATTATTACCATTATTATCATTATTATTGTTATGTTGTTGTTATTATTGCTGTGACATACATCGTCTTTCGAAAAGGAAACATTGCAGTGATAATACAAAGGAATAAAAAATGAAGATGATTACTATATCCTTTTTAAAAAAAAGAAAGATTGTTGTATGAATTTTGTTATCGTTGAACTGCAACATACTCTGCACATTTACTCGAAATGTTGTGTATTAGAGAATCGTTCGTATTTACCTTTGATGTAACGTATTCTAAGAAACTTCTACGGAACTTGCGCGAAGACTCGTACATACGCACAAACGCCCGCACATAGGACACAACTCCTAACTGTTACAGATTGTTGACACGGGTACACATGCAAAGCACAGAAACACGTTAAACTTAAAACGATTTCAAATTTACTCGACACAACGAAGAAGGGGTACGTAACTAGGGGAACGATCGTTCGTAACCAATCCTGATGGAAGATCCATCGCGCAATGGCTGAAGTCAGTGCTTTGCGCTGATTGGATTATACTTAGGTTGCATTCCAAAACGTCTTAAGCCGACGGCACACGGTACGAGTTTTCGTAGTAGATCGCATGCGAGTTAGCCACTAAGCACGAGAGTGAGAGAGAGCGAGCGTCTTTCACTCTCTCTCACTCTCGTGCTTAGTGGCTAACTCGTATGCGATCTACTACGAAAACTCGTACCGTGTGCCGTCGGCTTTATTTGAGGAAAATTTTACGCAATGGCCTAAGGTTTGTTCACATCGCTTGCCCCAACTATAGTATTACGTTACGTATACTATAGATTGGAGCGTATTGGAGTGAGTAGGAGCATATTGGGGTATTGCGACGCGAACCATAGACTTAATAGACGGAGCCTTTTACAAAAAACATGTGATAGGCGAACACTAACTTCGGAAAGTTTCGCCGGCGCGACTCGGAAATATTCGGCTGTGTTTCGCTGTATCACTCATGGATCTAAAGAAGATATGGATGGAGTCTAAAGTGTGTATACGGGCAAGGGGGCTGTGAAATTTGCGGCAAGGGGAATGCATAGTGCTGTCTCTTTCTGTAGGTAACCTTCGTATGTTTCCGTCGCATATCCGATGATTCCCGAAAGATTATATATCCCATATTAGCTAACTCTTGAATACGTCAATTTTACTTTATATAAAGCGTCTACAAGGAGTTATGATATATAAACTATACAAGACGCAATGCGCAGTTCGGATATCTTCGGTTACATTCGTTACAAAGCCGAAGGTTACCTACAGAAAGAGACAGCACTATGCATTCCCCTTACCGCAAATTTCACAGCCCCCTTGCTATAGACTCCATCCATATCTTTTTAGATCCATGGTATCACTACACAAAATCTATAGTATACGTGACGTAAACCATAGCGAAATATTACCGAGTTTAACCGAGTTTCACCGAGTTTAACCGAAGTTACTGTTCACCTACTGCGTTCCCCTTACGGCAAAGATCACTACCCCCCTTGCCCATTTAGGCAGCTTAGGCTCCGTCTATTAGGCAGTCTATGGCTACGTTTACATCGTGGACTTGATACGCGTATCAAATAGTAAATAACTAGTACATTGATTCAGCTATTGGCTGATCAGCTCAAATATACTACTTGATACACGTATCAAGTACTCGATGTAAACTAGGCCTATGACGCGAACAAACCCCTAGTTTACATCGGCCTAGTTTACATCGTGCACTTGATACGCGTATCAAGTAGTGTATTTGAGTTGATCAGCCAATAACTGAATAAATGTACTAGTTATTTACTATTTTATACGAGTATCAAGTGCACGATGTAAACTAGACCAATTTCTATAGTATATATGACGTGAGCTATACGGTGCTTTTCATCTAGCGACACAAGTCGACACAAGTGTCATTCTATCTTTGTTATTTATGAATGTTAAAAAAAGATAGAATGATGCTTGTGTCGACTTGTGTCGCTAGATGGAAAGCATCGATAAAGTATTGAGGCCGGTATTCATAGTCGGATCTTATATTTAAGATCGTCTTAAGTTTATCTTTAGATGCTGTACGAATCAGTTCATTGGCTACGGAGTATCTAAAGATGAATGATTAAGACGGTCTTAATTATAAGATCCGACTATGAATACCGGCCTGAGTAAAATTTTCCTCAAATAAGACGTTTTGGAATGCAACCTTGGCTGAAATCACATAGTGCGGAATAGAAGACAGAATAGAGAGTACGTCATAGAAACAGCCAATTAGAGTTTTGCAGAAAATGTCGTAGATACTGCGGCTAAGGCCTAAGGCCTAAATAGATTTAAAAATAATCCAATCAGAAAAAAGCGTTTATTAAACCAATCTCAATCATCAATGAATATATGGAACATTAGCATTCCAAAACGTCTTATTTGAGAAAAATTTTACTCAATACTCCATAGCTCACGTCACATATACTATGGAAATTGAGTAAAATTATCCTCAAATAAGACGTTTTGGAATGCAACCTAGGGTTTGTTCGCGTCGCAATACCCCAATATGCTCCTACTCACTCCAATACGCTCCAATCTATAGTATACGTAACGTAATACTATAGTTTGGAGCGTATTGGAGCGAGTAGAAGCATGTTGGGGCAAGCGACGCGAACAAACCTCTAGATTGCTAGCTCGTCACTCTGCTGGCTGATCTGCTGCATGCTCCTGATTGGCTCTCACAATGAGCAAGCACAAATCCACGCGAGAAAAATAGCACCTGACCTATCACGGAAATCCAGCAGACCAACTAACAAGCAATCCAGCAGGCAAAAAAGCATCGTGTACCGCGGGCTTAAGAGCGTACGCCAATCAGATTTATAATTTTTACAACAGTTGCAAAGCTACTTTTTCTGCTAAATGCAGCTAATGACAAACATCCTTAACGTTTGAAAAATTCGATTTAAATCAGTTTGATTCGGTACCGAGTTTGTTACAATATGCTAAATAGATTATACACGTAAGGTAGGGCCCTTCGTCGATATTGACGCAAATCACGTGTTCATCCTTTCTGTTCCTTTCCCCGAAGAAGATGGTTTCTCGAATATACTCGTGGATACGCGAGGAAATCCTACCAACAGAAAGTATTAATTTCAACGTGTTACTTTTTTCAAAGTATAGACTATATACTAAGGTTGCATTCCAAAACGTCTTATTTGAGGAAAATTTTACTCAATACTCTATAGCTCATGTCACATATACTATATACTATATAGAAATTGAGTAAAATTTTCCTCAAATAAGATGTTTTGGAATGCAACCTAAGTATATACTTTGGAGAGAACTTGGAAAACTGTCAGTCGGGAATTGTCAGAGAAACTATAATCCATCTTTACCTTACACACTTATAATTAGTGTCAATGGAACAAATGTTTTAACCCTAAGATCTACATGTCAATCATTGAGAAATGCGAGACACGCAAAATTATTTAGCGAAAATTGACAAAAGTATGTAGTGGCGGTTTTATCACGAGAAATAATCATGTTCGATAGTATTTTTTTTATTTTATTAATTTGTTCATCGTGACAGAGGACACGACCGGTTGTACGAAAGTTGAATTGGTGATTGGCGACGGAGCACTTTCTCCGAAAGCTATGGAAACTATTTTCCATCATTATTATGATATCGTTTATAAAATATCATCTCTCACCGGTAGGTGGCCATATCTAAAGCCAAAAACAAAAGCATTACGTGTAGCTTTGTTCACCATAATCTTATTAACTATACTTTTACCACAGGTAGAGTATCATGTGCGATATATATCGATATAATCACGGATTATAACAAATCGATAAAACTTGTTTAGAAATTTGTAATCAATACTTTTTTCCAGATAGCATATCAATTTATGTGCAAGAGAAATTTGCATTGCACTTTTCAGGCAATGACAGCATGTTTATTATCTGTGATTCTAATAAAGGTGTACACTTTTCAATTCAACACTCGTACAGTATGTTTCGTAATATATGCGATTGTCGTTATTATATTGGTTGGGGAAAAAGTTTCTTCATATTCTCCCGGTAGATAACTTTAAGATCACATAACTCTGGGTATCGATCATGTAATTTTTCACGTGAAAAGTTTCACGTAAACACAACGATTTCCAACCAATAAAATCCATAAGTTGCCCAATGAGTCTAATTCCATTGGTTGAAATCGTTGAGTTCACGTGAAACTTTTCATGTTAAAAATTACATGATCGATACCCTGGTAATTATATTAATCGGATCTGGCAAACTTGCGTGCGTTTGAAAGGTGACACCTCGATTAGCAGACAAATTCAATATTTCGCATTTTTTATCATTCCATTCGTTTGGGAATCATTTAGGCAAGTTTAGGAAAGAATTCTCTCAATTTGGGAAATAATAATTTATTTACAGTTAATAAAAATAAGTTCGGCGTCTAAATAGCAGAAAAAATTAAAAAAAAAAATTTTTTTTTAATCGACGTAGAATTATTTGAGAAACATTTGTATAACGGTCCCATAGTTTGGGAAATAATAATTTCGATGTAATAAGTAAATAAAAATTTCTTCTGTTCACTTTAGCAGACAAATTTTTCATTTTTTATTTTTCATTATTGCAATCTTTTGGAATCGTTTGGGAATCATTTAGGCAAGTTTAGGAAAAGAGTTTCCCAAATAATCAATGTGCGTGTGAAAGCGCGTGAATTTCAAACATGTATGTTGTAATACTGTATCATTTGGAGTGCGGGGGGGGGGGGCCTTCGGCCCCATAGGTTTGAGTTGAACCTCGTTTTGCGTGGAAAGTTGTAAACCCATATAAAATCTAACTTCGCGTCGAAAATTGCAAACCCATGTGGAATCTTATTTCGCATTAAAAAGTGTATGCGTGGAGGCAGTATGTTTTCTTACTGGGACTACCTTGTATATGTATACGTATACACAGGATGATTTATTTTAATCTTAATTGAAAAAATTTTCAAATATTAATTTTATCATTATTTGTCCCACTTCAAATCATACAACTTTTGTCTGAAGCCTTTTTTCTACAATAAAAATAAAATTTTTTGGGGAAAAAATAAATTAAAATAAGACATCTCGCGCACACGCACACACACGCACACACACACACACATACACACAAAAGATTTTGCGATAATAATTATAATTTATAACGACAGTTACAAAGTACAAGTAACACTCATTCATTATTATCACACAAAAAATGTAAAGTTATTTTTTTTCACATTTTCTCGCAACATCTGCTAAAGTAGTATGTCGTACTATTTAATTCGTCAATGTTGGATCTTAAATGAATTCTCTGCTGTCAATTGCTTTAAAATTAAAGTAAATAAAATTATGTATAGTAAAATTTTCGTTTTACGTTTTTTTTTAATTCTTAGAAAGAAAAAGAAAAGAAATATGTATCCCTATATTAACTAAAAAGTTTTCTTGGAAATTCTATAATCGATACGTTCCGCGGAAGAGAATTCACAAACTATACACTGCTTATACCAATCTATATCTACGTAAATGTTATCTCTGTCCTATAAAAGTTACGTAGAAAAAGTTTCAAGGATATGAAAAAGGTGTTAAAATGAAGCAATTATTTTAAATTAAGAGTGATATTGTGCTGAAAAATAAAAATGATTGTTTTATCTTATTACCTTTTACATCCTTTTAACATTTTTAGATCGGAAACTTTTATAGAATAGAAATAATATTTTCGACACCAATCAGCCATGAAGAAATGATGTATAGATGTCTCTAATACTTTTATATATATTACATAACAATGTATAAATAACATATATAAATAAATTTTTGTTAATTATACATGCATATATAATTTGTACACCCAGCTTATATCAAAGGTAAGGTAACATCATTTCACTTTCCGAATGAAAGGTTGCTTTCAGAACATGAAAAAAAGGAAACACTTTACTGATCGATAAGTTCCATTCATGCGACACGCGACCAACAACCCCAAATTTTGTTTCCCTCTATGTATATTTAGTGTCAAAGGAATAAAGACTACTATTACGCGCGCGTTCGTATACAGAGTATAGACTACATATCGTGTTTCGTGAAAATGATAGCCGTGTCGCAACAGTTATCGTTGAAACACTTCAGACGTATGACATTTGCATTATACATGACCTGTTCAGAACTTAAATTACTTCTTGTATCAAGAGAATAATCTTCTGGGTAAAATAAAAGTCTGAAATCAGTTACCTAGACAAAGTTGGAGACGAAAGACTATCTGTGACTCAAACTATGAACGCCAACTGGAGTCACTATTATGATGTTGTTAAGAAAGTATCGTCATTGTCCGGTCAGTGGCCCTATCAGAGACCAATAACAAAGCTGTTCTGTGTAATTTTGGTGACTTTAAGCACTATTTCTATGATTATTCCACAGGTAATCATTAATTATTAATAAAAGTTGTATAGCGAGAGCTTTAACATTGGGATTTTTAGATAGCTAAATTTGTTATATGCAACGGCAACTTGCAATGTATTTTTGAAACTATGACGTCCTATATGATGACAACTATGACATTGGTGAAGTTTTATACGTGTTACTTTAACCGATGTAAAGTACGTAAAATTCATTTTTTGTTTGTACAGGTGTCTGATAACAGATAAACCATTAGAGATAACGACACTCATCACTCATATATAGCCGCCGTATGTCATTTACACAACGCTCCTGTTAACAGTTTAGCTTAGAGGCATTTACCTAGTTTACATCGAGCACTTGATACGCGTATCATGTAGTATTTGGGTGCGTTCAGCAGACTCAACAGTTGAGTAATTCTTTTTAATGCGTCAACATAATATATTGGTCTAAATTTCGGGATTTAACAGAAAGGACCAATAATCACTGATCGCTTACTGATCTGCTCTGCTGCTGAACGCAGCCTTTGAGTTGATCCATGGAAGTAAGAATGTATGGAAGGAGTGTAAAGTAGGTTTATGGGCGAAAGGACCCGTGCCAACGGGGAAAGGGGAAATCGGACGGCAGCCATTACTGATGATCACTTTTCCCCTCACCGCTTTGGCTGCACCCCCGCGAATTTACGCTCCATCCATAGAGACCATTCATTTACGCTAGATCCATGAATTGATCAGCCAATAGCTGAATCAATGCATTAGTTATTTACTATTTGATACGCGTATCAAGTGCACGATGTAAACTAGGTAAATACCTCATCGCATAGTAATCATAAATGCTCGGCCGACTCTTCGCACGAACACATGCTGATTTGTAGAATTTTAATAATTTAATTTAATTAATAACTCATTATTTATCGTCATAATTGCAAAACGAGACTTTTCTATTCAGTTTGATTCACTCTATCTACTACAGATGTTACACCTATTATCAGACATATACGTATATAAATTGTGTGTGTGCGTGTGCGTGTGTGCGCGCGTGCGTGCGTGTTTTATTATTAGAACATATTAGACCACGAAGAAAAATTATTATCATTAATTGTTAGTTTTCATCTAGATAAAAGTTCTTATTGATCAGTTATTCATTGATTGGGACGAATTGGAAACATCAGAAGAGTACGAAATTATGAAGAGGTATGCTAAGAACGGAAGTCGATATTCTTTAGGATATTCATGTAAGAATGAACCGTGTAATTTTTTCATACTCGTGTTATTATTTTCGCGAAATTATAATTTAGCTATCGTTGGACGATTGTCTATATTACAGTGTATTGCTATTTCACCGTATATGTATTTATGTCTGTATCCCTCATACCACAAGTGTTGGATGTTATTTCGCCTCTCAACGAATCTCGTCCTATACTATCGACATATCCAGGATATTACTTCATTGATGAGAAAAAATATTTCTTCTACATCTTCTCACATGCTATTATGGCCTGGGAAATTGCTATAACCGGTATAGTTACTCACGACTGCATGCTCCTAACTTACATCGAACACGTCTGCAGTATTTTCGCACTAGTCGGGTAAAAATTAACGTATTATTGTTGGAAACATTGAATGACATGTCCATCGCAATGTCATATGGCAAATATATTTACAGATTGCGGCTCGAGCGATTGACATATAAACGCAATGACACCGCGAACATTTTACATTCTCATACAAGTGATGCGTATCACAGACGAATTGTGTTTTCCGTGTATACGCATCGAAAGGCTTTAAAGTGAGTACTTGATCGATGTAAAGAGAAAAACGGAGGCGACAAAGAGAGGAGAGGAAAAGTTTGATTCGTGTTACTTGCGTATCTCTCGTTTTTGCCACAGATTTGCTCAACTGATTGAAGATACGTTTTCGTTAACGCTCGCTATACAAATAGCGCTAAATACAATAATGATCAGCACTGTCTTGTTACAAGTATGTGTTTATTCATTTCAAGATTTTTTTCCGACATGTTTTCTTCATGCATTTAAAATCAGATAATCGTGCAATTTTCCAAATTATAAGAAAAGTTTCCCTCACGCGTGGAATTAAAATATCATTCTTTTTTGTATTGGAGATCACGCAGCAGGATGCTGGTATCTTAGAAGTGACAAGGTACGCAATGTATGTCACTGGTCTATTGATTCATTTATTCTGCCTCAGTTTCGAGGGACAGAAGTTAATAGATCACAGTCTTCAAACCCGTGATAAAATGTAAGATGAAAAATATTATAATAGTTACTTTATGAAGGAATTTAGTTGGCATCACCGAAGTGTTGCAGCTATAACAGCCTTTGGTACGAAACGCCCACCAAGTCACAAAGGATGCTTTTATTTGTGATGCAAAAGAGTCTTCATCCTATTGTCTTGAGCGCTGGCAAGATCTATATTTTCTCAATGGAGAACTTTACCATGGTAAAATAAAAAAATAGACATTGTTATTGTCATAGAATAATATAGTGTATTTAATGCTCCATACTTTAAGATTGTGAAAACTTCAATGTCATACTTTACCGTACTTTCATCTTTGGAATAATTAAGCAACGGTCCAAATATCAATTCTACATTCTACATTCCAGTCCGTCCGTCATTAAAAATCATAATACTTATGTGATATCGAGGCAAGTTTGTTGATCATTTCTGAGTAAGTAACATTTATGATAACGTAACATTGATTGTGCGAATTTGTATCACGTTTGTCTCTATATATTAGTATTTGAAATGAAACAAAAGTTGCATCGTGAGAAGATATTCGTAATTCCGAAATGTTTTGTGTAATAAACGAATAAATATACAAAAATTATTAAATTGTAGTTATAACGTTTAATAACTTAGTTTGACAACTTAGAAAAAACTATAATCTTTACGTGACACAATATAGGCGGACTCACCTATATCCTTGCCTGTATCATTTCATAAATTACAAGATACCAAGTACATTCATAAGTTGTTACCATAAGGAAAATGTAAGACAAAATCGCTCTATTTTTACGGCCATCTGCAACGTCTGTTAAAGTATAAATCTTACCTATAACATATAAACCTATGTTATTTAATTCGTCAAAGATGGAGCTTAAATTTGAAAACGGATTCTCTGCTGCCAATTGCTTAGAATGTAATAAAATCTGTACGTTTTCTCACCAGTTTCTAAAAAGAGAAAAGAAAAGAAAATTACAGTAATGTGACCATCTGTATATTAAAAGTCTGAAAAGTTTTCTTAGAAATATCTATCGATACGTTCCATACGCAGGAGAAAATTCGCAAAACGAATTCGTAGAACTCGCACTTATCAATGAAGAATCCACATAAATGTTATCCCTGTCCTATAAAAACTACCTGTCACTTTACTGTGCGAAGACATTGCTATACCGCAATTACTATACGAAATCGTTGTAAGAGTATAACGTTTATATGTAATATGTGTGTGTAAAATATTGTGTGTGTGTGCGCATGTGTGCGTATAATGCGCGATGCGCGCGTGTGTGTGTGTGTGTGTGTATAATATTTAATATAATACGTGTTTAAGACTTCAGGCTATTTCTTGTACTAAGGAATAGGAATTTGAGTGAGAATTTTAGCGACAAATTTTAAATTAGGGCGTTTACGTGAAGTCAGAAATGAAGGATCACTTGCAACCTATGGATATCGTTATTTGGGAATAATTGGGTTTATTACAACGTTGTTAAAAATGTACCATGGCGTATTCTTTTTATTATCTTATCAAAAACCAAAAACGAGATTGCTCTGTATCGACTTGGTAATGTGAGCGCATTTTCTATGTTTCACAGGTAAGAATTAAGATTCATCTTTTTACATCATTTTACAAAAAATATGTACAACGAAATTAATCCGATTAAACAATAAGACTTCAATTAAATCCAGTTTATATTAGGATGTATAAATGACATATATTTCTTACGTACGAGCACATGTTTGAAATTAGTCCGATTAAATAATATTTCCAGTATTTTCAGTATTTTCAGTATTTCCAGTATTTTTTCCAGTATTTTCCAGTATTTTTTCAGGTAGAGAGTTACTTCGCGTTGCTTCGAACGTACACTTGGCGCAAAACACTGTCGTGTTTCTTGATATAATAGCTGTTGGTACAAAGTATCCATGAAGTCACAAAAATTAATATTGATAATTATATTGAATGATAAAGAGTCTTCGTTTGAATTTCTTAAACGCCAGTAAAGTTTACATTTTCTCTTTAGAAAGCTTTACCACATAAAATAAAAATTAAAAATTATTACGGAATAAAATTAAAATAAAAATTATTATGAGAAAATGTTGTTTGAAGCTTCGGTAACAACACTTTAAAGTAAAAGTACTTACTTTAAAGGTTCTTCAAACTTCTCGATGTAATACACGGTATTCGCGTCCTTTCAGTAGCTGTTGTTCCATTTGATTAACTGCACGATGATATCACTGTCGAAACTAAAACGTATGTATTTGAGATTCTCTCGTTAGAATAATGTATTATCGCATGTACATATAATATTTTTAATTTGCATTAATTTACTGTTCACAATGCTGTTATTCAATGCTATCGAATGTTCGAGTATTGTTGTGTTGCATACGAATTTAACTTTTCGCGAGTCTTCAAGTGAGAAGATTCAACTTCCAGAGAACCGTCGAACGAAAAAAAAGAAGCCAATCGATATGTTCTATTTGGAGGGAACTTGCAAATAACATGTATAACACCGCGTCAGTAGGGTTTCGCTTTTCTCTACGTTACATATACTGTTTCTACGTTATATTTACTGTCAAGGAAATAAATGCCATTCATGTAAAGAGCTACGTGTCATTCATTGCCGTGCAGAGACACACCGCGATTAGTTGCACGCAACATTGTAGGGAGAGAGTGGGCGGACGTATAGCATTACTATGTCCAAGGTTAAATTAATCCCATATTCCTGTTTAAACGGGGATGAAGACTCGGGTAAAATAAAATACGAATTAGTCGATTGAGTGAAGCTGTCTTTGAACTATGATGGATTCTCCCTCGAGCCGTCGTTATTACGGCGTCGTTAAGAGACTGTCATCGTTGGTCGGTCAATGGCCGTATCAGAATCCAAAAACAAAGTTAATCTGTTTGTGCCTTGTGACTTTGAGCATGTTTTCTATAATTATTCCACAGGTAATTGATAACCCTTAATAAAATTGATGAGAAGAGTGTAGATTGTGGAATTTTTTAACGATTTATATTTTCAGATGGCTAAATTCGTTGTTTGCGACGGGGACTTACAATGTATATTTCAAACCGCGGCAGGACACATGTTGACAATGATAATATTGGTGAAGCTGTGTATACGTGTTACTTCAATCAATATAAAGTACGTTAACGTGTTACGACGCTCGATGACAAATTTATTACATGTCCGAGAGTTTACGGTATCTCAAATTTTAATAGATTCCATCGTATAATAAATTAAGCTATAAAGAAAAATTAGTTATTAATTGATAATAATCCTAGATGAAAGTTTTGATCGATCGGCTATTCATTGAGTGGGACGAGTTGGAAACATCGGAAGAGCACGAAATTATGAAGAGATATGCTGAGAATGGTAGGCGATATTCTTTGGGATATTCGTGTAAGAATTGTGCAATTTTTACCTTTGTACCTTTATCTCTCGTTTTTGAAATTACAATTCAGTGATTTTTAACGATCATTGCTTCATTTGTTTTGCAGTATGTGTCTTCATATCGGCATTTCTGTTTTTGTGTATGTCTCTTATACCCCCACTACTAGATATCGTATCTCCTCTCAACGAATCTCGCCCTTTACTGCCAGTTCATCCGGGATATTACTTTGTCGATGAAAGAGAATATTTCTTTTATATCTTTTTGCACGCTGTTGTGGCCTGGGAAATTGCTGTAACCGGAATAGTGTCTCATGATTGTATGCTCTTGACTTACATCGAACATGTCTGCAGTATTTTCGCAATAGTCGGGTAGAAACAATTGACGTAGTATTAGCAAAATTGATGTCACGCAGATCACAATATTGTTGCAAATATATTTCAGATTTCGATTTGAACGATTGACGTATAAACATAATGGTGCCATGAAAGCTTTACATTCTCATGCACACGTAAGTGACATGTACCGCAAACGAATTGCATCTTCCGTGTATACGCATCTCAAGGCTTTAAAGTGAGTAGTTCATTGACGTAAAGAGAGAAACGCAAGAAACGGCAGAGGGAGAAGAGAGATTTCACAACTTACGTGTACTTGTGTATCCCTCGTTTTTGTCGTAGATTCGCTCAACTGATCGAAGATATGTTTTCATTAACGTTGGGTATACAAATAGTGATAAATACAGTAGCGATCAGCATAACTTTGTTACAAGTAGGTGTTCATTTATTTCAAGATTCTATCCAATATACAGGGTGTACCAAAACTCGCGTGACGCCCGTTACCGACGTATTCTTCGTGACATTCTGAGACGAAAATTTCTTTACCAAAAAAAGATCCGATGAGTAGTATTTGAATGGTAAGCCATTAAAGTTAACGAATAATCGCGCGTGGAATTGGCGCGGTCAGGACTGGCACAATCGAGACTGGCGCGAGGCACTTCAGATACATACATTGTGTCAAAGCGCGTTTCTCATTTTCTTTTTACATTTATTTATTACTATCTTTTGTATTTAATTTAAAAAATTAGTTAAGAATTGATTAAAATACATTTAATTACTACAGAAGTTTGAAAGATGACTCCGGGATCCCCTTAACTTTTTTAAAACAATCATGAATTATTTTAAAATTTCTTACGCAATAGTAAAACTTTTTTTAAATATTATAATAATTTTTAAATGTATTAAAGAATTTTTAAACTTCTGTAGTAATTAAATGTATTTCAATCAATTCTTAACTAATTTTTTAAATTAAATACAAAAGATAGTAATAAATAAATGTAAAAAGAAAATGAGAAACGCGCTTTGACACAATGTATGTATCTGAAGTGCCTCGCGCCAGTCTCGATTGTGCCAGTCCTGACCGCGCCAATTCCACGCGCGATTATTCGTTAACTTTAATGGCTTACCATTCAAATACTACTCATCGGATCTTTTTTTGGTAAAGAGATTTTCGTCTCAGAATGTCACGAAGAATACGTCGGTAACGGGCGTCACGCGAGTTCTGGTACACCCTGTATATTCTTTACACCAGAGACCAGATGATCATAATATCATACATTTCGTAAAATATTGTGAGAAAATACGTGCTGGAAATTAAAATGTTTCTTCATTTTTCATACTCACGCGAGATTGCGCACGAGAACGCCAGTGGTTTTTTAATGGTGAAATACATGGTATATGTCCTTAATCAACTGATTCATCTATTCTCCCTCAGTTTCGAGGGTCAGAAGCTGATAGATCATAGTCTTCAAACGCGCGATAAAATGTAAGATAAAAACTTTTATAATAATTATTTTTTATGGAATTCAGTTAGTATATCTGAAGCATTATAGCTATAACAGTCTTTGGTACAAAACGTCCGTAAAGTCACAAAGGATGCTTCTGTTTGTAATGGAAAAAAACCTTTCATCCTATTTTCTTGAGCGCCTGTAAAATTTATATTTTTTCGATGAAGAATTTTACCACGGTAAACAAGTGACATCATGAGCGGTATGTAATTGTAGTATCGTAAGATCCTTTTAATTATACCATTTCAATAATACTTTTAAGATCATGCGAACTTCGATGTCATATTTTACGGTACTTGCATCTTTGGAATAATTAGTGTTAATTATTCCAAATTCCACTATTAGTCTACTAATTAGTCTTGCATCTAATTCTATCTAATTTTTATCTTAATGACAGTAAGACAAATTTATTATCTATATATTGTGTGTATATCGGTGTGTGTGCGTGTGTGTGTGCGCGCGTGTGTGTGTGTGGGTGGGTGTGTGTGTTTATATTGTTGCACTCGCGCGCAGTTCCGCGGCACTCATGCACTGGCACTCTCGCACTCCAGACTCGCGGAAAGGAACAACTCGGGGGTTTTTATAATAAAGAACGATTAATTAAAGATTAATAATTTACAAGCATCCGTTCGGCTTGACTGCCAAACCAACAACGCGTCAGGCAACGCGTAAACAAGCGTCGCCAGGGGACAAGATTCATTCATCCACACTACATACCGGGTGAGCAGACGCGGGCGCAACAATATAGTATATATATATAATAACATGTAATGTAATAGCAATTTTGTTTTGATAACTTCATATGTAGGTATTGAAATCGACGAATAAGTAAATATAGTTGTTTCACTACTGTGGGAGATGTAATCCGTAAAAAATATTTTATATATGTAATATATGCACGATACAAAGTACGAGTTCTTACGTAAAAACTGCGTCAAAGAAAAGTGAAATTGTTTTTTCTTTACGAGCATCTGTAATGTGCGAAATATCGTGTCATCTTTGAGATTCATTAGAGATAACATCCTTAATTTCAAACAACAAGTAAGTGCAAGTAAATTATAAATCTTGAAAAGAAAAATTTTTGTAATAATCCTATCCATCACACCTAAATGCTAATCACATTAATGGACTTTCAGCAATGTCCCTATTTTCTCGAGGTCTATTCCTAAAAAGAGAAGAGAAGGAAGAAACGTTTTGCCACTTAAATTCAAGAGAACTCGTTAAATTATTTTGAATATTTAGATGAATATGTTCTATGCAAATGGTTACACATAATATTTTTATCTTATTTCCCAGATAATATATGTACATAGGGAGACAATGTTTCGTCATCAATTAATGGAGGGTTTATTTTTATGTTCTTATATCTACGTCTAAATATATATCTAAATAACCATATTATCTTTATCCGCGTAAAACCGTATGTTAAACTGTCGAGATATATACAGGGTGTCCCATTATAAAACATCCAGTCGAATATTTCGAAAACCAAGCCCGGGAGAGAAAAATTTTTCAGACAAAAGTTATTTGGTTTCGAGGGGCCCATAAGATGATACCATTGGTTTGACCTTGAAGAATTATTTGAAAGTTACATGAAAGTCACCTCAATTTTTTTAAATGGCATCCCCTATTTTTTATTACATATTCTTGTAGCTGACCTCGAGAGCTTTCCAAAACACTATAATAAAGTATTTTTTCATGAAGTATTTTCCGAGTTATAAAGCTTGAAATAATTTCTTAATTTTACATAAACTGTAAAATATCTCGTAAAATATTTACTTTTCGATGACCTTATCTCAATACTTTTATGCACAGAATAATGAGAGGAATCAATTGGTGTAAAAAAAAACACATAGTTGTTTTTAAGAAAAAATATGTAATTGTTAGTTGTACAAATAGTTACAAACATCCTATTATAAATACGTCTAAAAGACGTATATAAGATATCATATTTTTAAATGTTTTTAAAAGATTATAAAGCTTTCTAGGTCGATAATTAATCACAATTGATGGTGTTATCAGAAACAAAATTATTAAATTGATAAGATAAGACTGATGACTTTGCGCACGTTTTGTATGATTATTTCACAAATGATTGACAATTCTGAACAAGATCGAAACGATAAACGATAAAAGTTTTAATCTCTACAAATTTTTTAATTTTTATAGCGGTCGAGATTATCATAAGATAGAAACGCATCTACTGTAACAAATGTGTGATTTGTTAACAACCATGTGATGATACACGCGCGCGCGTGTTATTTTGTATAGATCGATTTTATAAGATAAAATATGTAAAATGGCTTCTCCGAGGATGAAGGAATCCAGTTACTCATGAAATTTGCAGTCGGAGATTTGAAATCTGATTTTTAATTTATCAATTGATGAATCTCATCATTTTAAAGTTTTCGATAGGATCGATCGTAAACGATACTCTCCATTCTCTCAACATACTACTATATATTCTCCTATATCCTATATATTCAATATAATACTATATATTCTCCAATCCGTTTATAGCTATCTGTAATTAATCAGCTTTCTTCTTATAAAATGTTTAAAAATTTTAGAAAATTTCCCTAAAATGTACATACAAATTATACTAAAAATCGTATATTTTCCTCGTAATAATATTGCAGATTAAATTATGAAAACCGCCATATTGATGTAGCGATTCTCACACAGAGATCCTGTGTCTGTGACATGGTTACACTCGTGTAGTGGTGCCACGAGACATAACGAGTGACAAGCGTAAAGAGGTTAGGCGGTGATTTTATGTTTTATTATTGTTGTTATTGTTGTTATTGTTGTTTATTGTTGAAAAGAGAAATTATTTTACATCTAACAAGAGAATAAAATATATTAATTAGTTCCAATTCTTATTTCTTAATTCACGCATTAATTTATTCTATTCTTTTTATTTTTAAAATAAATAATTCCAATTTCTTATTTATAATATTTAATAATTATTCCTATTTCTATTTTGTTTATTGTGCTCAGGATCTGACTTTCATTTCTCACATGTACGCAAATAGTGAGTTCTATGGCCGGTATTCATAGTCGGATCTTATAATTAAGACCGTCTTAAATTCATCTTTAGATACTCCGTAGCCAATGAACTGATTCGTACAGCATCTAAAGATAAACTTAAGACGATCTTAAATATAAGATCCGACTATGAATACCGGCCTATGTGTGGTGATTACTAAACGAATATTGCGGCCCCCGCCGCCGCAAACGTGCCCCACCGGTACAGCTTGTGCTCCGTCCCTCTATTCCTTAGTCCGTGGTGCGAATGCTTGGTTTAGGACACGAACTTAGGATTCCTAAGTCCGTGGTCTAGGATTTATGTCATTGACTCTGTCCGGAAGAAGTGAGAAAAAAAATCGTAGTTGCCTCTCTCTCGCGCGAGTAATTACTCAAAAGTGCCAAACTTTGGGTCTGTTCTTTTCAGCTGCACTGCTGAACTAGTGCAATAAGTTAGAGTGAAAAAATATATATATGTCTCATTCTTACTTATTGCACTAGTTCAGCAGTGCAGCTGAAAAAAACAGACCCTTTGTGTATATAAAGCCTCGTCTACAATAGTCGCACAGGCTGTGTCGTAAGTGGTAGTGTCGCAGGAAAGTTGTCGCATGTGTCGCTAGACTAGTATCTACAATGGGTGTTTTCCAACTAGAACACGCTAAATTGCACTGTGTCACACTGTGTAAAAGTCTTAATGGAACATACTACTGCATACAATTAGCAACGACAACCAATATCCATTATCTTAAAGCTTCACAATTTTTTTACGTGTCTAATTATCTTCTAGGTTATGTTTGAAAGCATTATTACCACAATTTAAATATTATGTATTAAGATTCCGTAAAAATTGGTAACACTGGGGCATTTTAAATATTATATATTAAGATTCCGTAAAAATTGGTAACACTGGGGCATTTTACACGCTTGTACTTCAGTTTTTACTGTGTCGAGCAGTGTGACACTGTGTCACAGTTGGAACACTTTGTGTAGGACACAGTGCTGCACTGTGTCATCTGTGTATCTTGTTGGAAAACACCCAATATGTCGCAAGGATTGTTCGCGTGCATTAAGTCGACTGCAGCCGCAATGAATGATCGGCAGCAATTACTAATTTCTCTTCAACTTTGCTCCCAATTTTTTAATTTAATATGTTTATATTACCGTTTACTTACTGAATCGCACAACAGAAGATGGTGGGTATAACCACGGATAGCCAGCAACACACGCAAATCATCAAAGCACTTCGCGCGGCAACGTTCTGTGCTGTGATTGGCTGATCTCATGCGACACGCTTGTCGCAGTCGCAGAAAGTTGAAGTTGACTTCGTGCGACAAGGGCTCTTGCGACTGCGACAGCCTTAAGCCTCGTCTACAATAGTCGCACAGGCTGTGTCGCAGGTCGCATAGGCTGTGTCGCATGTCGCAGGCTGTGTTGCAAGGCTGTCGCAGTCGCAAGAGTCATTGTCGCACGGAGTTGAGTCAACTTCAACTTTCTGCGACTGCGACAAGCGTGTCGCATGAGATCAGCCAATCACAGCACAGAACGTTGCCATGCGAAGTGATGATTTGCGTGTGTTGCTAGCTATCCGTGGTATATTTTCTGGTCGCACCCACCATCTTCTGTTGTGCGATTCAGTAAATAAACGGTAATATAAGCATATTAAATTTAAAAATTGGGAGCAAAGTTGAAGAAAAATTAGTAATTGCTGCCGATCATTCATTGCGGCTGCAGTCGACTTAATGCACGCGAACAATCCTTGCGACATATTGTAGATTGTAGTCTAGCGACACATGCGACAACTTTCTTGCGACACTACTACTTACGACCTGCGACACAGCCTGTGCGACTATTGTAGACGAGGCTTTACGCACAGCCTGCGACATACATGGAAGTAAGAATATATGGAAAGAGTAAAGTAGGCGGCGAGGGGACCCACGCCAACGGGGAAAGGGGAAATCGGGCGGCAGCCATTACTGGTGATCACTTTTTCTAACCTTACCCTACTACTCCTATTACGGTGTGATATGTATGTACACTGGCGGACATCGATTTGTTCCGCGACCCCTTTCCGCGGGGCAAGGGGAATATGGATATGACAAATCAGGAGCGGTAAAACAGGGCCGCCGCTGGGTGGCGCCACGGATATTCTCCATCTTCTCCATATTCCCCTTGCCCCGCCGGAACAAATCGATGTCCGCCAGTGTACAGTCGCCGTCATTGATTTGTTCCGTGACCCCTTTCCGCGGGACAAGGGGAATATGGAGAAGATGGAGAATATCCGTGGCGCCACCCAGCGGCGGCCCTGTTTTACCGCCCCTGATTTGTCATATCCATATTCCCCTTGCCCCGCGGAAAGGGGTCACGGAACAAATCAATGACGGCGAGTGTACATACATACAATAGTAGTAGTGAGTGTTGTCACCGTTGGGATTGGCGCCGTCATTACCGGTGATCACTTTTCCCCTCACCACTCTGGCTGCACTCCCGCGAATTTACGCTCCTTCCATATATTCTTACTTCCATGGCGACATACAGCCTATGCGATCTACGATACAGCCTGTGCGACTATTGTAAACGAGGCTTAAAGGCTGCGGTCCACTTGGTGTTACAAATGCTTTGAAGCGTTCTTCTCCTTTCTTTTAATAAAGAAAAAAAGAGAAGAAGAACGCAACATTTGTAGCTTCAAGTGAATCGCAGCCAAGTACATATATCAGTATGATACGTTGTCCGCGCTTGCGCATTTTCAAGCAGTTACTTGTGAGAGGGAGGCAACTATGATTTTCTTCTTATTTCCTTCGAATATCTTTTTCTTTCGAGAACAATAGGCTTTCCATTATCATGTATATGTGTTAAGAAATTTAGTGATATTCGTTATTTTCATATTTAGCCTTGAAAAAGTCATATTTTTTATGAAATATTTTTTATTATATTTATGTGATTGTTTTTATATTTCTTAAAGAGCTTAGTTTTTCGTTAAAGAGCAGAGTATCGATTATGTAATTTTTCACGTGAACTCAACGATTTCAACCAATGAAATCAATGAGTTGCATAATGAGTCTAATTCCATTGGTTGAAATCGTTCACGTGAAACTTTTCATGTGAAAAATTATATGATCGATACCCTGGACTTTGCATTTTGGCTTTAAAAAAATTTACATTAAGTAAAATACGGCTCATGTCTAATTGTACCTACTCTAACTAATCTAATTGTACCTTGTCAACTTATGAAATTTTATTAATCCTTTTTTCCAAAAATCGCTCGTCAGCGAAAAATTTGCGATCGTTACTAATTACGAATATTACAGTTGTAATATAATGATTTTCTTTGTATTTTTTTTGTATTGTACGTAATACGAAAAATACGAAACCAAATTATCACTATATATCGATCGATAAAACCATATCGATATCATTCCTGTTGATCTTTAATCCTTGTGCATTAATTTTTTATTCCGCGACGTATGTACGAAACGTAAATGCGTCCCCTCTCGCACTGGAAACAATCGGAAGTCCTTAACTCATGTAAACGCGAATTACGAACGATACCTACACATGATAAGTGAGACGTATTTTTATCACATAATCAACAGTGTGTCGTTTTGCAGAGACAGGTATGACATATCTTTAAGTACATCGTAAACATCGTGATAAAAATGATGGAAATTGTCGCGCGCGCTGAAAAAAGTTCACGATACGTTCATGACGTAACGTCACGTTTGTTGGATTACCTTTTAAAACTGATTCTTTTGAGCACAAGCGAAGAAGCATTTTAGAATACGTTTAGGTCTGCGTGTGCCGTATCGGTTGTAACTGAAATCATTTCATTTATACGCCATGTCGATGTTCTTTTGCAAAAACGATTCTGAGAAGAGTCGACTAGGTTATGTTTATTTTGTAGAGTTTACGTGAAGATGTATATCTCGACTGATAGCTCGAAAAATGCGAAAATGTAAACCTTGTTTCTCTCGCAAATGCGTAGAGATATGGCGATGAATAAATTAGCTTGATAATCAGATTCTACAATGTAGAAGGCTTTATGCGGCGGTACGGCGCAATGTATGAGAAATCTAATTGTTTAATCACATCTTTTTAAAACGAGATCGAGAGACGATTATATGTATATCGAAATGGCGCATATGCACATTATCTACATAGTGTAATTTACAAAATAAGAAAACTTATACTCGTACATCTACACAATGACACAATTTGTTACTCAACCTTCTGTATAATAAAGAGTTTGACATATTCTAAAAACTTCTATCCTATCATTTATACCTCGTTTGTGGAAGTATTTGCAATATCGTCTCTTGGTTAGGATATTTAAACTAAAATATTTCAGTTGTATGAATATTTCTGTTTATCAACATGGTATGCCGGATCATCTATAAGCTATAAGTAATGTATACCAAGCAGTTTGAATTGTTTCATGTTAGATATTAGATGTGTCATTTATTACAGTGTGTCAACATACAACTCTTCAAAAATGAATGGAATTATTCCTGAAATGGAACAGGTTATTAGTCAACTCGAAAGAGGTACCGTTGTGACAAAATTCTTCCCAAGGAAACGGCCGGAAAAAAAAACTCTTATGATAAGGAGAGAAACTAGACAGATTGTTTGGTCAAGAAGTACGACTTTTAGACCTTTTGATGGCTCGGGTAAGATCCTGCCTACATCTACAAATCTGTGTTTCAATCCTATTTATTTAATTTTTTTTATAGGTATATATAATTTCTTTTACCTTAATTTATACAGATATATCTACAACAGAAATTGACAAGACTGTAATATTGTGAATGTCAGTTATAAATTATAACTGATTCAAAAATGTTAAGAAAAGTGTCTCTTGTGTTTGTATATTCAGCTTTATGTTTCTAACGACAATTAAACTTATATTGGTTATATTTTATCGGATAATATTCAAGTATCTCATTCTGTGATAAAATTAAATTGGCATTTGGTTTATATTAGGATGTATAAATGACAGTTATTTCTTCGTACAAGCTTGTTATATTACTTATAGTGATATTATGTGGCTAAAACTCATTAAGAGATGCTTATATGTTAATTATAAATTATTTTAGATGTTATATGTTTATTTACAGTAGAAATAAGAGAGGTCAAAGAAGTTAGGATAGGAAAACAATCTAAAGACTTTGAAAAATGGCCTGAAGATGCTAAGAGAATTGAAAATTTAAGGTGTTTTGTAATATATTATGGATCAGAATTTAGGTTGAAAACTCTTTCCATATCTGGTAAATGTGATATATGCATCTATTACTTTTTCTGTTAGTTATTTTTGCTACAGATTGCTACATACTATCTGTATTTATCTCAGCCCTTAGTGAGAAAGAATGTGAGCTGTGGGTCAAAGGGTTGCGTCATTTAGTCCAAGATACTATAAATGCGCCATATCCATTGCAAGTTGAAAGATGGCTTAGAAAAGAGTTTTACGCAATGGAAAATTCCCGTGAAACGCAAGTTTCTTTTCTAAATAGTTCATTCTTATCTTTTACATATCTTTCTATATGACATCATAATGGATGCAATTTATATATAGTATACATTACATGTATATTGCTAAATAATAAACTAATAAGGATAAGCTTGTATTTCGTAATGCAAAGTGAAAAGGACAAGAGACAATAACGAACAAGATAAAGATGTTTAATGTAATACATATAATATTATTTTTATTAGTAATTATCGGAACGTTTTTTGTGCTCACTCTTATCAGCAAGATTAGACCATGTAAAAATAAGTTAAGGATTCTAACAAATAATATAAAACGTGTGAATATAATTACGAGTCACATTAAGAGACTAACGTTAAGTTGAACGCATTGATCGAGAAAATACAAATATATTCGGCACATCTTTATTATGTTTGTCCCTTGTCTTTTTCACACTTTGTACATATTACTACTTTTTTATATCAACCATCCATGTGTCATTAATTATGTCATTTTGATGTTTTCTTCCTTTAATGCTGACTAACAGGGTTACATTGAAAGATGTGAAAGCATTTCTGCCTCGAGTCAATTGCAAAATTGCTACAAATAGACTCAGAGAATTGTTTCAAGAAGTAGACACAAGAAACCGAAATGAACTTGGTTTTGATGATTTTGTCATTCTATACCATAAACTGATGTTTGATCAGAATGTAAGTAAATTCTTTAGAAAACGCCATTTGTCTATGTACAAATTATAATTAATGTAATGATAATTTTTACAGAATCTTGCAGATTGGCAAAAACTGTTGAATTATTCTAAAACTGGGCAAACTGTCACGCTTCAAGAATTCCAGAATTTTTTAGTAACTGAACAACAAGACAGTTTGGGAAATAATGAATCAGAAGTATCGCGTTTTATCAGAGAGTATTTACAAGATTCTCAAAGAGATATACAAGAGCCTTATTTTACTTTCTCAGAATTTATAGACTACTTATTTTCTAAGCACAACGACATATGGAATCAAAAATTTAATCAAGTTTCTCAAGATATGACTCGACCCCTAGCACATTACTGGATAGCATCATCGCATAATACGTATGTAATGTCTTTAAAGAAACGAAAATCGAATATGTCGTGCGTATTCTAACGATTCAGACTACATGTATTTTTCTAGATACTTGATGGGAGATCAGATCAGCAGTGAAAGCAGCTGTCAGGCTTATGTGCGTGCGTTGAGAACAGGTTGCAGATGTATAGAGCTCGATTGTTGGGATGGTCCAGATGGAATGCCATTTATATTTCATGGACATACTCTTACCACAAAGATCAAATTTTTGGATGTTATTAAAACCATCAAGGAGCATGCTTTTGTTACATCCGAGTGAGTTAAAAAAGAGCAAAGGAGAAAAGGATAAACAAACCAATTATCTTTATGTAACTGTTATTTTCTATTGATATACTTTATTCACAGATATCCTGTTATTTTATCTATTGAGGACAATTGTACTTTACCCCAACAACGTAAAATGGCAACGACTATGCAAGAAGTATTTGGCGACATGTTGTTAGTCCAACCTGTTGACAAGAATGAAACTTGCCTACCTTCGCCGTACGCACTACGTAGAAAAATTTTGTTAAAACATAAAAAACTTCCTGATGGTGTTGATGAATCCTCGTTTCTTGTTCGAAATGATGAAAGCAGACAAGAAATGGATCTCAGGAATACTGTGAAAAATGGGATTCTTTATCTGGAAGATCCTATTGATAGAGAATGGAATCCTCATTTTTTTGTATTAACGCAACAAAAGTTGTTTTATACAGACACGTTTTCAAGAGCACAGGAAACCGAGCACGATGACGATGAAGAAAGCAGCGTTCGAAGATCGTTGGATGTATGCACATTTTATAATATGAATTGTGATTTATGATATAAATGTATGATGTATGCATATTTGAGCGTGTTACATTAAAATTAACATTTGTTATAACTCTAAAAGGGTGCGCCAAATGACGAGTTACATTTTGGGGAGAAATGGTTCCATGGAAAATTAGCGAGAGGAAGGGAGGAAGCTGAAGAATTATTACGACGTTATTCCTATCTTGGAGATGGTACTTTTTTAGTACGACAATGTGTCACATTTGTGGGTGATTACTGTTTATCATTTTGGCGTAAGGGAAAGGTGAACCATTGTCGCATTAAATTGAAGCAAGAAATGGGTCAAACGCAGTATTATCTTATTGATACCAATTGTTTTGATAGTCTGTACAGTTTAATTACTCATTATCGTAATCATCCACTTAGAAGTCAAGTGAGTACAAAAGTACAGTATATTATTGTAATAAAAATGTATTCAATATCATCTTGAATTGCTAGAACAAATAGGTTTGTTGTGAAATAAAACTATGATGCACAGGAATTTCTAATTACATTACAAGAACCAGTGCCTCAGCCAAACAAACACGAGGAAAAAGAATGGTGGCATCCCGAATGTACTCGGATCGCAGCAGAAGAGATGCTAAAGCGTATACCTACAGATGGCGCATTTTTAGTAAGACCTAGTGGAAGTAATTGCTACGCAATTTCATTTAGGTATATTTCCATAAATCTCGTTTTTTTTTTTTTTTGTATAACTTTCTATAGAAACAATCTATTGCATTAACATCAAATTATATTCTGTTATTATAGAGCAGAAAAGAAGATAAAACATTGTAAAATAAAACTCGAAGGAAGACTCTATACCACTGGAACCGTAGAATTTGAGAGTTTAGTCGAATTAGTCAGTTATTACGAACGACATCCATTGTTCAAAAAGATTAAATTAAGCCATCCTGTTAATCGGGACATTATCCGAAGAATGGATTTGGTATGTATTTATTTTTAAGTTTATGTATTTATTTTTCTTTAAGTTTATGGAATACATAATTATATCTAAATATTAGAATATTGGGGGAAACGAAGAATATCATAACTTTTCTTTTTCTCTGTATTTAGGATACTGATGATGGATCTTATGGCATCCCAGGTTATATGGATCCTACAAGTTTTACAAACGTAAATTCACAGGTAAGCTTTCCAAGATATTATTGATAACTATTAAATTCATATTCCTATAATGTAATAAATATATGTACTGATGTATCAAATTATTTTAAAGGTTACTGTTAAAGCTATTTATGATTATAAAGCTAGAAGAGATGATGAATTGACATTAGTCAAGCATGCTATAATTACTAATGTTAATCCACAAAGCGGAGGATGGTGGAGAGGTGATTATGGTGGTAAAAAACAACATTGGTTTCCTGCTAATTATGTTGAACAAATTGATCAACAAGAAATTCAAGGAGATGTGAGTCTCAAGTATATTTTATGAGCATTCGAGTTGCATATGAGTAACAACCAGACAAAATTGTAACTCGTATAAAACGCACGCGCACTCCCCTCCCCCTACACACACATTATGTGTGTCATTGCATAATTAATAAATATATATTATAAGTATATAATATCATGCAACTAACTTAAGAATGTCTTGTTTCATTAGTCAGCGGATTCTATGATGCTTGGTAGCTTACAGAAAGGTTCGTTAGATATTATGGGTGCTGTAGTAGAATTAACAGTTGGAGAAAGACCAGGTTTGGAGTGGATTTTAAGAATACAAAATCCCAGTATGTGTTCAGTATTTGAAGTCGCGACACCTTCGAAAGATACTGCGTTAGAATGGATGTCAAGTATCAAAGAGACTGCACAAAATGCAAGTGTTAGGGTAAGTATATAATTTTTTAAATGTGGTAAATATGTAAAATTTAGATATTATTTAACATCATGTACATTACGTACGTTTTTGTTAGGAAAGCCAGCACAAAGAAATGGAAAGAGCATGGAGAATAGCCAAGGAAATGTCTAATCTTATAGTATATTGTAGATCAGTCGCATTTAATATAGAACGAATAAAAACTAAGGGATTTACATTCAATGAAATGAGTAGTTTCCCTGAAACAAAGGCTGAAAAATTAATGTGTCAACAAGAAAATAAATTTTTTATAAAATATCATCAGGTAATATAAGGATGAGGGGGGAGAGAGAAAGAGAGAGAATATTCATGCGTGTGTGCATGCGTACGTAAATATATTAAAATGTTAAAATATAAACCAGAACAGATGTTTAATAAACAAATTATTTTTCTTCATAGGTTCAATTTAGTAGAGTTTACCCAAAGGGACAACGTATCGATTCATCTAATTATAATCCTGTACCAATGTGGAATTCTGGTTGTCAGATGGTAGCTTTAAATTATCAGACAGGAGATAAATCAATGCAATTAAATCAAGCTAAATTTAAGGAGAATGGTAATTGTGGTTATTTATTGAAACCAGAATTTATGTTCAAACATGACTTTAATCCATATGACAAAAATACATTGTATGAAGTTGAATCACTTAAGATTAGCTTAAAAATTATTGGAGCGAGACACTTAATAAAGTCAGGAAGAGGCACTGCCAGTCCATCCGTTGAGATCGAAATTATAGGCGCAGATTTTGACTCTGGGACAAAACTAACAACAAAGACAATACGTAAGTACCTACATTTTAAATGATTATTAAATTAAACCATTACATTCCTAAACTTTTAAATTTATAGAGGATAATGGATTTAATCCATTGTGGAATGAAACATGTGAATTTGAGATATTCAATCCATATTTTGCTCTTATACGATTTTTAGTACAAGACGAAGATATGTTTGGAGATAACAATTTCATAGGACAAGCTACTTATCCAGTGAGTATTTAATCGTTATTAAAAACATTTATGTTTAACAATATAAGATAAAAATTACGAACTCTCAATAGTTAAAATAAAATAATATAGAACAAACGGACAATGAGAGTGTAATGTAGTTGTTAGTGCGTGAGAACTTCACTGAATCATATTCAATTAAAGTACATAATTTACATTTAGTATATGATGTATACGGACATTTCGACTTTTAGTTTAAGCTATCTTCAACATTTTTACAGAAATAAAATAAAATTTTTCTTCTTACATTTTTTATATATTCATTGAGCGTTTAATGATTATTTGGTCAGAAAGTTAGAATAACTTGACCACATGTTCTCAAACTATAACGCGTGATTTAATTAGGAAACGTACTACTAAACAAAAAGATATTAGTCTAAAATAACTCACATCATGAAGTCCAAAAAAATGTGAGTATATACAACAATAGTAATTATTATATGATAAAGCTCAACGTGTGGTGGATTTTTAATACCAAAATTACCAGTAGTTTTAAAGACTCGAGAATATATATAATGTTCGCGCAAAGACGATAGACTGATAAATGGTAATGTTAAGGAAATAAATAACTATCTAGGAAAATTAATGTGTAATAGATCAGAATAAGATTATAGTGTATATATAAATAAAAATAAAATGATCTATACAAGGTAAGTCAATGATATAAAACACGGTAATGAATAAATTATGCATAAGAAAATTAATAAATTCAAGAAAATGAAATAACTAATAAGCAGTCAGGAATTTATAATAGAACAATATCATAATTAGTATAACCAAAAACTACTGCTAACTATTAAAAATCCACCACATTCTATCATAGTAATAATTTACCATTCCTGTATGTACACATTTTTTGGATCTCAGTGAATTATTTTAGATTCCTATCTTTTTGTTTAGTAGATTCCTAATTATATTACGTTACAGTTTGGGAACATCAAATTCCTAATTTTATTTTCTGACTAAATAATCATTAAGCGCTCATGATCATGAATATATAGAGAATGTGAGAAGAAAAATTTAATTTTATTTCTGTAAAAACGCTGAAGATAGCTTAAACTAAAAGCCGAAACGTGTACGAATACATACACTATCATGTACCAAATTGAATTTAATTCAGTGAAACTCTGACAACTACGTTACACTCTCTCATTGTCCGATTTCCATTAATTTATGTTTAAAACATTCTTACTTTGTTCGATCTTTGTTCCCAATTCAAATCTCATTTTGTTTAGGTACGCTGTTTAAGAACGGGATATAGAAGTGTTCCATTAAAAAACATTTATAGTGAAGATCTTGAGCTTGCTTCCTTATTAGTACACGTTAATATTACAACTTTATCGGTAATAACAAATTCCAAAGTAATTCATTATATTGGTGTTCAAGTAAAAATTTATATGATAGACTCACTTTAATAAAATTCTTTTTCTTATAGATACATAACGCATAAAATAAACCAACAAAAATTAAGTCTGTGTTATAAGATATTAAATATGCAAGCTAAGAAAACTATTAAGTTAGTGTATGAGAATAGTGATGGAAAGTAAGTATTTTTCTTATTGTTAATTAACTCTTGCGTGCGTACATGCATATATTCGTGTATAATATATCATCTGTTTATTTTAGATACAAGTCATCGTGAGTGGAACATGTATTGCGATAGATGCAACGGTGTAAAATTAATATATGTTAGATCAGATTACATATCGTTAGAATATTGTAGTTATAATTGCATTTGAATTTTGACAAATTGGATATGTATAATTGCAATTTGTTAGAAACATTTCTATAATTGATTGCGAGTTATGAAACAAAGCTAAATAAATAATTCGAATAGATGTTCTCTCACTGAAAAGAAGAAAAAAATTAAACTTAGAAGAATTAAATAAAAAACAAACTCGGGCAATAGAGAAACAATCTAAACATATACGTGATGCGTAATACATTATATGATCTACAGATATTATTCTAGCTGATTCTTGAAATGTATTTGATTTTTACATATACACGTATGTGCGTGCGTACATGTGCACGCGCGCACACGTGTACATACATGATATTTTCCATAATTTATATTACTAATGACATATCAATTATGTTTTTAAAAATAGTTCTACATATATAATGACTGAACTATTTTTCTTTATAAAAATTAGTTTATCAAATTATCATGTTTTGTATTTGTAATATTTTTCTTGTTAATATTGCTTTTAATTTGAGATGCAAGAGATGGTTGCGATAAAGAAAATATCTTAAGTATAAATAAAAAAAGAGAGAAATAGAATAAATAACACAAGTACACTACATACATAATTTATGATATCACACTGTTACATGGATGTGTAACATGACTGAATTTAACAGAAATAGCGTATAATATATGGATACCTGCTTTTATGTTGATAAGATAAATGAGGCGAATAATAAAAATAAACAAAATAATATTGTAGATTTTTCTACAATCTGCAATTGTGTCAAAATTTAAAATTCATTATATATAAAGAGGTAACACGTTCGAGCAAACACACGAACACATACACTCACACTTTTCTTTTTTTAATAGAAAATTGATAGGTATTGTATTATATTACATGTAGATGAAAAACTTTTGTCCCCTTTAATAAAAAATATACGTAGAAATCATTGATTAAGAAAGTAAAGAAATTTAGTTAAATACTACATTGTATAATCGGTGAATCATGCTTAAATGAAATGTATCAATTTACAATTTACAAATTTGCGAATACTTTGATTATTCTATCGCGAGCATTTTCCTCAATAGTGTCTTCCTCAATAGTTTTACACATGTCTGCATTAGCCATATATCTATTTTACTGTTTACAATATCTGTCATTGTGTCTTCCCAGTTGCAAAAAGTTATTACCAGATATATGACATCAATATATACATATATATATACATATATATATATATACATATATATATATATATATTTATATACACCCACACACATATTTGTTAATCAGAATTGAAAAATGTATGTCTGCTGTGCCTGCATCGTGAGCGAGACACAATAAGATATGGCCAAAAATAAATGTGTAGAAAGTTCTGTGTAGTAAATTCTGCTTTGTTACAAATACAAGAAGGTATTGAATAGTTTTGCAGGCTAGTATTTCTGGTCGTAAATTTATAAAAAGAATAAAAAAGTATGTGTGCATAAATATGTTCAATGTTCTATTTATTGTAGCATATGTATACGTGTATATATATATATATATAATTTTTTTTTATTGTCACAGAATATAACAAATTTTTATATGCCTTTATTTCTTGTTTATTTTACATATGAAAGATTTAACATTGGAAATAGATAAAGACAGAAATAATAATAATATAATTAAAATGTATGTATGTGTTCTAACTATAGTTATAACTATAGACAGCTCCTTACAAAATATTCTTAAGGTATTCGTCAAACAGAAATACGGAAACGGATGCGTCACGTTCTACCAGCATATTTTTGAGGTCATTTGAATAACCTGCTAACTGTCTCACACGTTCGGACAACGATTCCATGAAATGTTCCTCGATATAATGCGCGACAGCAGCATCCTGTTTGGTGTGATGCTGTGCTTGGACGTGAATGCGTAGCGCTTCATCGGCAAGTTGCTTCTGACTGTCAAGTGCTTTAGCTAAGCTATTCAATTCAGTCAATTCCAATACTTTGCCATCCTTGATCTACAAACAATGACAATACCACAGGATATGACAGGATAAAACCACTGTCTTTTCGTAACGGAAAAATGAGCTAAAATAGATGATACTTACAGGTTTCTTGGAACGCGGAAGCTGATTGAGGTCCATCTTGCCACCACGCTGTGCAATATATTTGATCAAATCTATTGCTTCTTCCCATGATTTATCTGAAAGTTTGCGATATAGTCCCTTAAACCCTTCTCGATTAGCTTCGTAATTTCCAAAATGCGTAGACATCAGGAGGAATTCAAAACTTGTTTCAATATTAGCGTTTGCATACGCTTGTAGATCAGCCTGAAGAGAATCGATAGCTCCATATTTGGCATTACAGTTCGAGATTGATCCACCATCTAGAAGCATCGATAAGAATACATTTTTCTTACGAGCTTATGCGCTTTCATCGAAAAAGTATAATTAAATTCTTATGCATATAAAAAATGGCAATCCAGGATTAGAAAATTAAACAAACGATATAATTACATTAGAATTCAGCGAAATAGCCTTTCCGAAAGATAATTTTAAACTATTTGATGCAAATAAATATCCACATACTTTTGGGATTGGTGCTGCAGGCACTCTCAACGTCGGTGTAACAGTATTCTGCAGAAACGGTCAGTAAAAGAACAGACAATATTCCAAAGAACAACATCTTTGTGTGTGCTGAAAATTAATAGATTATGAAAAGTGTATAAATATCTCTTCTAAGTGTGTGAAGCGTCTGTGAGACTTGTTAACTATTGTACGAAAGCATCGAGTGATAAAAATTAATATTTAAAATTAAAGGAGAATATATATACATTTCGGTTACAAGAACACTATACCCCGATCAAATCTGCCGATTTATAAAAACTCTATGATGATAACGCTGCCATACGACACAACACGAGTAAATCACTGTGTACAGCATTGTTTTCGAGAAATCGAAGAGAGGTCAGTAACAATGTCACGACTACCACGGTAACGAACGCGAAAGAGAATCGAAATCACAATTGACTCGGACTTGTTCGATCGTTAGAAAATGGTTTGAGAATCAACGGATATCCCCTTTTTCCTTTTTCTCTCAGGAAAGCCACACGTGCCGCGCCATCATTCGCTGCGGGGTGAGACGGGCGAGAAGCGGTGTGACCAAGTGCGCAATACGTTTTGTACACCGCGCGAAAATAAGATGCTCCCCTCGAGAAGCGCGAGTAGTCTTTTTTAAGAATATCTCTTATCTACATACGTGTGGAAGGGAATTATCGAAGCAAGCTGGAGTGACCTCTCGAATACCTCTGTTGTCGTAAGCGGTGCGCAACGTTCGACGGGAAGCAACGTGAATACTCTCGCTTCGACGTTCCCCCGATAATGAACGTTGTCCGACGCGGAGATGGAGTTTTCACGCAGTCATAGTCAGCTGACGGGGCGGTGCTGCGCACGCGCAGTAACGCAGACCGCGCGCCTCGGTACGCGAGGGGGCTAGCGGGACGGTAAACGGAAGACGGAAGAAGTGGATTTCAACACGCCCTCCCTTTCAACGCTACCCGTTGCTGTCCATCGTTACCCTTACCCCGTAACGTCTGTGGTTAAAGTGCGAATGTCGCGCGTTCGTCGGACGATTGTCGTTAGGTGATCGATGACCGTAAGACGCGTTTAGTCGCTGCGCTCTCTTATCTAGCTCCGACGAAGGCAGCCTTCTGTACCAGTGCGTATAAAGGTTGCTTCTGAACGAGGTGAACGATCCGCTGCGCCGCGCCGCGCGTCCTATCGCCAGACGCTTCTAGCATTTTCTTTCTCAGAATCCCATAACCTGCCTACCCACCATCTCTCTCGTTCTCTGTAACACGCGCGCGCGAGATGACTGCAATGATGAAGCTGTTCCACATCTTTTTCGTCACCCTGGTCTGCGCCAGTGGCACCTTCGGAGATGGGCTGAAATGTAAGTTTACAATCGACTTGCGTAATTTTTTTCCCTCTTTTCTCTCAACACCTTTCTACGACACCACGCCACCACGCGCCGTGTTAATTTGCAGATGCGTGGCGTTTAGCGCTAGACGTGTCTCGAAAGGTAATTGATACATAGTCGCTGTTGTAGAAAAGATGATTTTATCCCCCAACTTTGTAGGCAAAGCACCACGTGCGAGAGATACTCCGGCTCCGTGAAATGCTCTGCGCGAAGCGCGCTTGCGGAAAATCGAATGACTCCGCGTAAAAGCTGTGAACGCAATAGTTTGTTTTGATTGAGCAATCAGACCTTTGGATGTCGTCCGAAGTCTTTCAATCGACCAGCTTACAGTTGGTGCTTTCACTCTAATTCTGAAGAAACCAAAACTAGATAGATTCTATCGTCCGTTCGTGCTTTCTATTTCTATTCTATCGTATTTCTATCGTACCTTCTATTCTTCCACACGCGCGCAAACACACACACACACACACACACACACAATGGCTATATTTACGATATAAATAATAAAAGTAACATCGTATACGATCGTTTGTCCTTGTGTAAATATTCATAAATATGTAAATTTCATAAATATGTTTTTCGATAGAAACCTATTGTATCTATTGTGCCTATTGTGTTTCTACAATTTAGTCCATACACGTGTATATCATCCATCCAGGATTCACACGAATTCTATGTTCCAATGTTTTTGATTTACAAGATGTTTTCACTTTTATTTCAAGTTTATTTTTATATACACTAAGCTATAAAATGTTTATGTTGCAACTTTAAATCGCTTTATTAAGCACGTATTATTATCATTATCGATGAGCCATCTTTTTTCATTAGAGGAGTAGAGACGATACGTGTCCATCGTCGATCGGTCGTTTCAAGGATAGCCTTTGTTTCTTTTTGATTTACGCAAATCAGTGAATATTAGTCACTCACTGTTCGAGAAAAGTTTTATGTAATTAATTGAGGAAGTGAAGTCAAATTTCTTATAAACATGTATATTACACACACACATACATACACAAAATATACTCCTATATAACCTAATCGCACGTATGGTTATAGATTGGTAACGTTAATGTCGCATTTAAAGTTATTTGCAATTATGCATTACTAAATGGCTCATCGATTTCAAAATAATAAGTGTGGATTCCTGCCTTTTGAGCCCAAATTATATGACAACAATGACAACATATAGATAAAAAGTACATATATTTCAAAATTTGTATCTATATAAACATTGATAGAGGACTCACAGAGTCCTCTTCAGCAGGAGCTAAAGAATAAACCTCTACTTATATCTAACCGAAATCGAAAACAAGATGCTCATGGCAGTGAGCATATGTCGCAGTCAATAATATAAAACTTAGCGTCATAAGGTTCTTCGGATTGTTAAAACACAGTGGAGCAATGACCGTAAGGAAGATAATCCCTCAAATAGAAAGTTAAAATATGCACCGTCGGAAGTAGACTGTTAAATAATAATCATACGATCATTGAGTCTATAGTAAGAATATGAACCGTCGTTTGGGGTTGTTAAATATAAAATATATGAAATACCTTTTGTTTTGTTTTTTTATTGTTGTCATATAATTTGAGCTCAAAAGGCAGGAATCCACACTTATTATTTTAAAGTTATTTGCTTTAGCCATATCAGTACATGGATATGAATAGACACAATAGATTTTAACGACTGAAAATATTTTTTAACAAGATTGAAACGGGTATGTCTCAACGTTAAATTATACAGCGTTACAATTGTGTTATGTTGTAAAGTTAGTAACAAAATGTATGTATGCGTTTGATCTTTGTGACACGTGTGCATACGTCGAGATATTTTCCTACTCTTATCTGTATTATTTTTACACACAGATGGCATGGATTTTATCAAATCTCATTTTTATGACCTGATTCAGTATTATCACTTTACAAAATATAAATGAGGATAAAATTTAAGTCGTTAGAGAAAACCGACAAGTTGCGGGAAATCGACATAGCTATTATCAGCGCGCGATAAAGAGAGCTGTATAGTCACACGAGTACGCAGTTGCCTCAGCTTTGTTTTCTCACGATATCTATATCATATATGTGTATATACGTGATTATTTCAAATATCTCACATTCAGCTTAATGAACAAATGGTGTGCGACTCGATGAAAACCAAAATTTGTATCTCATGCAAAAAAATGTTTCGTTTCGTTCTTTTCACTTTATGAAATGGCAAGAATGTGTCCATTTGAGTAAACAGTTTTAAACATAAATATGTTACATATACTAAAAAAAAAGAAACAGATAACGTTCTACGTTATATGTATAGAAAAGATGAACAAAATAGTCTTAAAATCTTTCTCTTCACTTAGTAACACTTTTATTTTCATTAACACAGAATTCAAGAAAAGTTTTACAACAGAAAAAGATTTTTCTGTTGTAATCATGAAAGAGATCAAATATAATTAATACATCAAATAATTAATAATATGACTTATCACACGTATGTCGCATATATCTCTCTTACAGCAAATTAATTCACTTCATCATTGACTATCTTGTTTTGTACAAAGATAGCTTTTGATGATAAGTTGTGGTGATGATGATGATGTATACAGACCGATTCCAAAGTCCCTTTCCATCTGTGTGATTCATTCACATATATGGATCTATATCTCTGTATAATATAATGACCTATTATATATTAAATATGCGAGTGGATCATACGATTCTGAGCCATTCGCATATTGTGTAAAAAAGATTTAATTATAATACAAGCAAAATTCACAAATAATATTACAGTAAGTTAAATTATACGTAAAGAAAATAACATTTTACAAACTAATAATTAATTTGTAATGTAAGCATTAACAATAATAATTTTATGATTCGAAGTGACTTACATTTTTCCACTGTTACAAATAGCTTACAAATAAAAATAGGCATGACTAGACTATTCTTCTAGACAGAGGAAACTATCTCTCGTTACAATAAGATTATTCCTAATGTTAAATCATTTTATCTACAAGCAGATGCTCACAATCGACATTGTGAGTCGGTCACGCATCGATAAAGTATCTTCATATTTTTGATAATATATTGATAAAGTAATACGTGTTCTTCTTATCTACTTGAGAGATAGGTTGTTACACGATATAGTAGAAATTTCATCCTAAGGCCACAATTATTAGACGACTTTCAATACGATTCTCATTTGTATTAATTAACCAACTATTAATAATTTTATTACATCTCTTTAGGTATACTTAAGCCTGCTGATATACCAACATCATGGATAGACATGGCTGATCCGTGCATAAAACTCATGGAGTCTCAAGTTAAAACCGAGATGGAAGCTGCTATGAAATATCTTGCGATGGTATAGATCTTAGTCTGCTTGCATATAATTTTTCATTCGATATAATATATATAATTTCTATAATTTGTTAAATTAACATAATGATAGACAGGTGATACAGGTGATTAAGACTTCCAATTTCTTGTTAGGGTGCCCATTTTGCACGCGATACTATAAATCGCCCAGGCTTTAGCAAGTTCTTTTTCGAAAGCGCAAGTGAAGAGAGAGAGCATGCGATAAAGTTTATCGAATATTTGTTGATGCGTGGACAACTTACAAATGATGTTAGCAAACTTCTCAAGTATCCCTTGGTGAGTATTTTACTTTTCACGAGAAAATATACGCAATTTGCGCAAATATTTTAGAATATTGAGGGGAAGTCGCGAAAAGGTAAAGAAAAAAATGTAATTAATAGCGATGCGTTTTTTCTCTTACCGTACAGACTACCAATAATACAAATCCAATGCGCCAAGAATGGAACAGTGGAGAAGAAGCTCTCGCCGAGGCCTTGAAATTAGAGGCTCAAGTTACGCGCAGTATTCGTGATATAATTATAATTTGCGAAAATCCAAAATCATCTTCTTTCAATGACTATCACGTGAGCATCGATATTTTAAAATACTTGATTTTGTATGAAAAACATTCATTATTACGCCACGATTGTTTGCAGTTGGTGGACTACCTCACTAGCGATTTCTTGGATGAACAATATAAGGGGCAACGCGACCTTGCCGGCAAAATCTCAACATTGGGTAAAATGATGCAAGCGCATGGACCTTTGGGAGAATTTTTATTCGATAAGAAATTGTTGAATGGTGAAGTCTAGAGACTTCAAAGATATCAAAATGCCGAAATTTAGCTCGAGATATTCTTTTCTATAAACACATGTTTATAAAATGACCACATTTAGAATACATGTGTAATTTATAGATATCTATATTATTATATAGATTATTACATTGTACATCCTTGTTTATTTTACTGTAGAATATAAGATGTAATAACAGTTTCCAAGCATATTTCTAAATGTGGCCTAATTTGTAATAGGAGTGGAACGTAATGTTTGTTAATCCATGATAAGTATATTATCCTCGATAAATAAATAAACATTATTTTGAAATGCTTATCCGACGATACTTTTATTTTGCATAGCGTGTTATCAAATTCCTTTCGTCGACAGAAAATTGATCTATAATAAAGTGTCAGTGAGAAATGCGATATAACTCGTATAAAGGACTTAAGGAAAAATATATATACTAAAAATCTTTTTTTTTCCTTTTCTCTTTTTCTTTTATTTTTTAAAATCGCTATTTACGTGCAAAATTATATTGCGTGTTAATTTTAGAAATTAAATAATTTGCTAAAACGTCAAATATGTTTATAATAATATTGCAATTAAATTTATCAATGTAACAAATGTTACAAGTTTGGCACGTATGTATGTGTATATATATATAATATATGAATATATCTATATCTATATATATATATATATAAAATACCCACATACACATACATACAAATAACTAGATAGAAGAAGAGATCATTCTAAATCTTTCACAACCTTTCGGTACTTCGATTTACAGTATATGTCATGTCGCAATTATTCAACTTGTAGCTTTTTAAGAGAATTGACTAATGGGTACGATGAGAGAAGGAATTTATTATTTTAAAATTATGTTTCATTAAAAAATATATCAAGATGCTTATACTTTCTTATGTACCTTTGTTACAAATTAGACGCCATGCTTTTATATCATTGAAATTACTATTTGAGAGAAAGTACAATTTGCTTGGGTAGAGTAAGATTTTTATACGTTTTCTCCAAGCTAAATGTAAAAAATTGTTTCACATAGTTTGCGTAGTCTGTCGCACATAAGCTTAATTCTAAATCGCTTGTGTTTTCATTTGAGAGTACATTTATAACACCTCGAGGAATCTTAGATAATGAAAAGATATCACAATGCGGTGTCAAACTACATGAATTTGCATCAGATAGCACAATAACACAATTTCCAGAAATTAAAATTTGTATCAATCGAAGAAACAAAATTTCTTCTGTTTTCTCCTTAAGAATAATAATGCCTCTTGGAATACGATCTTGGATTACTTCTAACCTACCATTTTGAGAATAAAGTAACGATGTTTCATTAAACTGCGGGCATCTTACAAACTTATTTGCGTGTCCAAGAAATTTACTAAAGAGAAAAAGATAAGATTAAAAAAAATTAAGTTGTTGAAAAATTATTAAGAATAAAAAATACAAATAATATAAACATAATGGGGAAAGCTCGTTATATATAAATTATAAAACAAACGAATAAATAAATAAGGCTAAAAGAACAAGCAAGAAAAATAATACCAATCAAATTAACGTATACATCAACGTTTAAATATAATTTAAATAATATACACAGAGAAAGGAAGAGAAGTCTCTGGGTGTGTAAATATTTAACCTAACCTATTATATTTTAGCATTGTTATCAATCCAGTTATTAGACGCATTTTAGTATCAATTGAACAAACTTTCCAAGTCTTAAATCCTTCTATAGCTGAATTAAAACACATCCTAGCATCATCGCTACAATGGTAAAATTAATCGATTACGTTGATTTGTGAATTTTATTATATTTATTCTTAAATCTTCTTGAGAATAAAATACACATGCATTTGTACCTTGTTGCATTTGCCCATAAACTGCCATTATGTTTCCAATATGTGTCTTTCACAGGTTTATGCCATTTGCCATCGTAAAACAGATTATAAATTGACATAGAATCCATATTCAAAAATGGATTTGAGAACTTTACTTCATTTATACTTGGTTGTATCAAATCATTGAAAGGTTCAAATCTTTGTAATTTGTTAAATATTTTTATCCAAGGTAAAAGTATGACACCACCATAGAGATCCATATGCGCATTTATGAATAAAACGTCTCTCTGAATAATTAAAAGCAGAAATTTTCTTAATAATGCTCATAAGATTAAATGCTCTATAATACTGTTATATAATTCAAATAAATATACACACATCTAAAAATGTTGCTAAATATTTTGCATGTACAATATTTTCTGACCATATAGATATTATATTCATATTACATGATGTACGGGGTGTCAACTCTTCTACCGATATCCATATACAAATGGTCAAGTCTTTAAGACGAAAATGTTTCTTTGCAAGCGTCAAAAATTTCTGCTTAATTGATATTTGGACCCAAATTTTATCTATATGAGAAAGTCCTACTATCGTTAAATAGCTGATAACTGCATACAAGTCTGAATCGTCTAGAAGTATCATCTCGTTGTTTTGATCTACATAAAGTTTAACAATCTTCATTATTAGTTTAAAATACTTTCATTACATTATAAATGTGTTATTCTTACGTAAAAGCTCATTTTTCAAACGATCGTATCGAATTTTATATAATGTTGAATTTTTGCTAAAATATATAAAAATTATTATTATTAGTACATCTATAAAAATTGTGTAAACGTGTGATAATGTTATAGTTTTACAACACAAGAAAAATAATATAGTGATATATTCCACAAATATAAAGAAGAAAAACAGTTACATGATAACATTTTCCAGAAATAATTGCACTTTGCGTTCCCTACATAGATTGATGATTGTAAGTATTACCGATAATATTACTTCTTCTTTGTTGTATTCTTCGTCGTTCTCTAGAAAACAAACTAAACATTGAAAAGAATTTCTTATATATAAACCATCTAATGTGTTTCTATACAATTATTACTTGAAAGCAAAATAAAATAAATATAAAGGTGTAGTTAGAGAACACATGATGTGTTAATATTTTTACAAATATGCTTGCCAAAATATCACGTACCAAATTCATTACTAAGCTTTACACCAAAATTTGTCAGGTATTCAAGGATGGTAGTAACTGTGTCTACATGTTCACAGACAGATTTGAAAAGAGATAAGTTTTTTTCTATTACAGATGCTGCTTTAAGAAGTCTGAAAGAGCAGAAAGAAAATACTAGAAATAACAGAGGTAATAACTAGAGAAATAACTATCACATTTGTGTACCATGCCATTTTTACCATATATATTCAGATTAAATGTTTATATACCTCGTTGAAATGTCATTAACATCGTTAAATTCTATTTCTTCAGATAAAGTCGATATTTCTACCAATGCTTCCTTAAAAAAAAATGGATAAAAATAATATAATGCATTTTGAAAATATAAATGAATTTTTGTTTGCAACATTAATATTGAATCCCATAATCTATTAATAATTAATATAATCTTAATTAATAATTAAAATATCTATTATTAAGTAATAAAGTACATACACATACATATCTCAAGTTCACAATTATACTTACCTCTTTGTTGCTCCTAGTATAGTCTAGATTAATATAATATTCGTTTATAACTTGTTCGCGCATAACTGTTAATGATATAGCCCTAGCAAAATTTTTAGAAATATCACAGAGACACGTATCTGCAACCGATCCTTATTCTTGAACGGTCATAATGATAACAGGTAAATATGACCTTATAGAAAAACGGTTTTGAATTTAGAGCAACAAACCGTTGAAACGTAAGAGATTTGGCTACTGTTTGGATAATATTTGATAATGCTATCAATAACTGACACCAGAGAAAAAGAATACCATGACGTAAACACCTACTATATGCCGTTTACGCCGTAAAGATAATTTAATTGCTGTATATCATTGCCTTATATGTATAGAACAGAGAATATCAAATTTCTTCAGGCACAATCCTAATATTTTTGAATAGATATCCTTTATTACTCGCAAATTAAAAGATTTAGTAAGAGATAAATTTTCCGATTAGTATTTTGCTCAATAGTTTTAAAGTTATTACTGAAAATTAAAGCCTAAACACAATAAAAAACACAGGCAATAGGAACAGGGAATAGCGATAGCGAGTGAAAGCCCACCAATCAGAAAAGCCAAAGTTCTTTATAAGTTCTTTCTGATTGGTGGGCTTTCACTCGTTATCGCTATTCCCTGTTCTTATTGCCTATGTTTTTTATTGTGTTTAAGCCTTAATGGAAAAGTATATGGTCCAGTGGAACAGCTCGAAAATACGCATGCGCCAAACTTTGTGTGTATCTTATACCGTTTTTCACTGGGAGAACTGGTGCACACTGAGGTCCGAATTTATAGTCGTTTCTCAAATCTTGAGACGTAAGAATTTCTCAAATCTCAAGTTGTTTCTTTACATTGTGAGAGCTGATCTTGTCTACTTTATAATCTATGGTTCAAGAGAGAAAAGGAAGGGCACATAAAATCTTATGTGCTCTTAGGTTAGGTACCTATAGTATTACGTTACGTATACTATAGATTGGAGCGTATTGGAGTGAGTAGGAGCCACGGACTAAGGAATAGAGGGACGGAGCACAAGCTGTACCGGTGGGGCACGTTTGCGGCGGGGGGGGGCCGCCATATTCGTTTAGTAATCACCACACATAGAACTCACTATTTGCGTACGTGTGAGAAATGAAAGTCAGATCCTGCGCACAATAAACAAAATAGAAATAGGAATAATTATTAAATATTATAAATAAGAAATTGGAATTATTTATTTTCAAAATAAAAAGAATAGAATAAATTAATGCGTGAATTAAGAAATAAAAATTGGAACTAATTAATATATTTTATTCTCTTGTTAGATGTAAAATAATTTCTCTTTTCAACAATAAACAACAATAACAACAACAACAATAATAATAAAACATAAAACCGCCTAACCTCTTTACGCTTGTCACTCGTTATGTCTCGTGGCACTACTACACGAGTGTAACCATGTCACAGACATAGGATCTCTGTGTGAGAATCGCTACATCAATATGGCGGAAAGCAGTTCCCCCTGCATGCTTGAGTTACCATCCCCTCTCGCCTAAACTAGAACTTTAGACTCGGTCCCTCTATTCCTTAGTCCGTGGTAGGAGCATATTGGGGTATTGCGACGCGAACAAACCCTCTGTTTCGTGTTCTTTCCGTTTCATTTTCTAGTGTTTAGTCTCTCGCTCACACTCACTCAATAGACACGCCTGCGCATAATGAGGCTTGACCCATATGCCCATATTTGGAATTCGTACGTCTCTCTTTTATGGAGCTCGACCCTCTCATTGGCTACGTTTACATCGTGGACTTGATACGCGTATCAAATAGTAAATAACTAGTACATTGATTCAGCTATTGGCTGATCAGCTCAAATATACTACTTGATACGCGTATCAAGTGCTCGATGTAAACTAAGCCATTGTGAAGATACGGGACTAGCAATATAGGAGTATTACATATATGCTTGCGTATGCATAACTTGCGTAGTCTAGTAATTAATTTAGTAATATAACAGAATTCGTCATTTTGTTTGTCGGATTTCATATGGCGCGTATTTTTTAAGACGCGTAATTTGTGAGAACCAATCGAAAATTGTGTAAAATAGAAGTAACATTACAACAAATTCTGATCTCCAATTGGTTGTATTATTTACGCATTACGCGAAATACTCTCCATGTGACGGTACCTTTATGGGCCTTCTACAATAAGATATTAGTCGTAAGTCGTAAGCGAATAGATCAATCATATTCGATTATTCTTTTCTAAATTCAACTATGATTGGTTTATTCGCTTACGACTTGCGACTAACGACTCATTGTAGAAGGCCTCCTAAGGCCTGGTCTACAATCAAGTCGTAAGTCGTTGTCGTAAGAAATTAACCAATCACAATTGAATATTCTTCTCTAAATTCAACTGTCATTGGTTAATTTCTTACGACAACGACTTACGACTTGATTGTAGACTAGGTCTAAGCCTCGTCTACAATAGTCGCACAAGCTGTGTCGCAAGTAGTAGTGTCGCAGGAAAGTTGTCGCATGTGTCGCTAGACTACAATCTACAATATGTCGCAAGGATTGTTCGCGTGCATTAAGTCGACTGCAGCCGCAATGAATGATCGGCAGCAATTACTAATTTTTCTTCAACTTTGCCCCCAATTTTTAAATTTAATATGTTTATATTACCGTTTACTTACTGAATCGCACAACAGAAGATGGTGGGTGCGACCAGAAAATATACCACGGATAGCTAGCAACACACGCAAATCGTCAAAACACTTCGCGTGGCAACGTTCTGTGCTGTGATTGGCTGATCTCATGCGACACGCTTGTCGCAGTCGCAGAAAGTTGAAGTTGACTCAACTCCGTGCGACAAGGACTCTTGCGACTGCGACAGCCTTACGACACAGCCTGCGACATGCGACACAGCCTATGCGACCTGCGACACAGCCTGTGCGACTATTGTAGACGAGGCTCTAGACCTGTTCTACAATAAGTCGCTAGTCGCAAATCGTAAGCGAATAAACCAATCATAGTTGAACTTAGAAAAGAATAATCGAATATGATCGGTCTATTTGCTTACGACTTGCGACTAGCGACTTATTGTAGAACAGGCCTTAGCATTAAGCCTCGTCTACAATAGTCGCACAGGCTGTGTCGCAGGTCGTAAGTAGTAGTGTCGCAGGAAAGTTGTCGCATGTGTCGCTAGACTACAATCTACAATATGTCGCAAGGATTGTTCGCGTGCATTAAGTCGACTGCAGCCGCAATGAATGATCGGCAGCAATTACTAATTTTTCTTCAACTTTGCTCCCAATTTTTAAATTTAATATGCTTATATTACCGTTTACTTACTGAATCGCACAACAGAAGATGGTGGGTGCGACCACGGATAGCTAGCAACACACGCAAATCGTCAAAGCACTTCGCGCGGCAACGTTCTGTGCTATGATTGGCTGATCTCATGCGACACGCTTGTCGCAGTCGCAGAAAGTTGAAGTTGACTCAACTCCGTGCGACAAGGGCTCTTGCGACTGCGACAGCCTTGCGACACAACCTGCGACATGCGACAGCCTGTGCGACTATTGTAGACGAGGCTTTAGTCCGTGAATTGAACGTTTTTAACATGAAAAGGCGCCTTAACTTCTGCTGAACGCAGCTATTGGCTATCATACATACGAAGAAAATTCCTAGAACAATCGCATCGCACAAAAAATGTTGTCAAGAAAATAATTTTGATTCGTTTTTCTGCGTTCTTTATGTTATCCTATCTCTTAAAGTTGTTTGTATTCCGAATGTTTGCTGAAATATTGGAATGAAAGACTAGGAAAAGTACCACCGCATTTTTCGCGAATAGACGAAAAATTTAAATTTAACGGATCACAGTTACGAAACATGCACTATTTTCGCAACTAACTTCAGACGATGAAGCTTAAGTTTTGTTACAGGCTTCATATATGGACAACGGAGTGCGACTGAGGTATGAAGATCTGTAGGTTTCTTGCGCGATAACTTCATTTAAGACAGCGTAATTTGTAGACGATATAATGTCAATAGATTTGTTGCGCTATGCGAACGAGGAGTGTGACAATTTGCGGCACGTATACGAGCGTGTGTATGCGCGTTCGAGCGACGCGACCTGACTCAACTCTCTTTTGCGGAATAACCTAAAACTAAACCCAAACGTAAACCTAAATCTAAATCTAAACCTAAATGTCCATTCTCGTTTCGAGGTATTTATCGTACAATTCAATATCAATATTTTCTCTTGTTTTTGTAGTATCACATACACACTGCATCCCGTGACATCTCCAGCTATGAATTCTCATTGATTTCTTCTGAAGTATTACCGAATTTGCGCGGTCGGTGCAATCTTTCATTAATCGTAGTTCGTATCATGGCTCTACGTCGTGGAAAACGCAATCTGAAACTGAAAGTCTCCGACGAAACACCTGTACCAGTGTATGTATAATATAATATTGCTGCCAATATCTGTCACAATTAGTATTCATATCTGTACACACTTTTTACCACAAATACACATACACATGTAAAAATAAAGGAAGAAATGTGCAAGATTTTATTAGATTAATAAGATCATGTGTGTGTGTGTGTGCGCGCGCGCGTGCGTGCGTTCGCGTGTGTGTGTGTGTACACATATATAAAGTTTTAAAATTCCAGTGACATAATATACCTTGTCTATTTGGAGAAAGACTTGGACTTTGTGTGTTGCATTTGTGTGCGTGTGTACGTATATATACGTACATAGATATATGTATATATAAATGTATGTAGGTATATTTTATACATGTTTTGTTTTAGGACGCCACCAAGAAATTTAGACAAACGAACTACCATTACTATAGATGAAAAGACATTTGTTGTAGAAGCTGATGATTTAGAAACACTTTGTATACTTGGTCGTGGAGCATATGGGATTGTTGATAAAATGCGACACAAACAGAGCGGCACGATTATGGCTGTTAAGGTATTATTCAAAATAAGTCATAAGCTTTGTTACATTGTGATACACATACGGTGGAATATAACTGTTTTAAAAAAGATATTAATATTTACAGAGGATAGCTGCTACTGTTAATACGCAGGAGCAAAAACGACTGCTCATGGATTTAGATATTTCTATGCGTAGCTCGGCGTGTCCTTATACAGTACAATTCTATGGAGCTTTATTTCGAGAAGGAGATGTTTGGATATGTATGGAAGTAATGGATATGAGTCTTGATAAATTTTACACAAAAGTATACAAACATGGTCGTGCCATTCCTGAAGATATTTTAGGAAAAGTGGCTTTTGCGGTATATATAACGCTAACTTTTTAAACTCGCTCTATAATAGTTTGATAATAAATAATTGCGTGAACACTGCTCCTTTCTTAATTTTTTTCTATTTGGATTTGACTTTAAATTATTTTTTAATTTGATATTAAACGTTTTTTAACGTGAGAAACATTTACATTGTAGTATCTATATTTACAGGTAGTGAGCGCATTACATTACCTCTATTCACAATTACGGGTAATTCATAGAGATGTAAAGCCTAGTAATATCTTAATTAATCGGAAAGGCGAAGTAAAAATTTGCGACTTTGGTATATCGGGTTATCTTGTAGATTCAGTTGCCAAGACTATTGACGCCGGATGCAAACCATACATGGCTGTACGTAACTGTAGGATTTTAGGAAGTTGAAAAATTCAGTTGTCCACTCAATACATTCTCCACCATTATCTTTTTTGTAGCCAGAAAGGATAGACCCAACGGGTAACCCATCGCAATATGATATCAGATCCGATGTCTGGTCGTTAGGAATTTCCCTCGTTGAATTAGCAACTGGTAAGTTTCCATACGAATCATGGGGTACGCCGTTTGAGCAACTGAAACAGGTAGTGAAAGATGATGCCCCAAAATTACCTACTGGCAAGTTCTCTCCTTCGTTCGAAGAATTTATCAATAAGTGGTAAATGACAATACGACAAGATTATTTCTTACAACTCAGAGACGGATGTCAATTTTCTCACTTGATTGTTATAATTTTCAGTCTGATGAAAAGCTACACTGCCCGTCCAAATTACAGTCAATTGCTGGAACTCGACTTCATCAGAGAACATGCTGTAAAAAATACGAATGTAGCTGAATTTGTTGGGGAGATTTTAGATTTACCAGAAAATGAGCAACCAGTATAGTGCATACGTCATTTTGACGTAGCTTGCAATGTAATTTGACTTGTAACTTATATTTTTTGCAAGACAGCCACACGATGGCGTTGCCATATGTAATTTACATTACATGTATCAGATCGCGTTTGATCATTATGTATCGAGACGATAATTGACACTCGAAGGATTATTCCTTTATTTGTCTCTTTTATTAATAAGTTTTGTTATTAATCTGATACAATTGTAGCATTTATAAGTTTGGCCTGAAAATAATTAATCCCTAATCTATTCTTAATCTTGTCACATTGAAGCAAATGTGGGAAATAATATACAGATGATGAGTATATACAAATGAAATAGAGAACCGATCTAATAGAGAGATGTTTTTCTACATCGTAAAACAATATAAGATAACATTCGTGGCATTGTGGTAACAGTAATAAAAAGATAAGTAAAATCTTAACGGTATGTCGTTAAGATAATAAGATTTAAAGATGTGCATTTTTAAAAACAGGTAGAAGACCTACACATACACAAATATATATTTATATATATAAAACACTAAATTGTACATAGTAATCAAATGTGCGTAATCAAAATTACATTTGTGTAGAAAACAGCTCCATTTATTAATCAGTAACGATCATATTAGAAATTGAATTTTGTGACACACTGGATGTCATATATGTACATGCAAGTATGGAATTATTATGTAGTGGGAGTATCTTGTAAAAATCCTTGATTTCATTTTCTATGTGTAATCCAGCGTCGCAATGTGATACAAGTTAATCTTAAATAAACGATTGTTTAAACACTACAATAAATTTAATCATTCGAAAGTTGATCTTTGTAAAAAATTAGAAATGACTTTTATAAAATAAATGTTGCGTTTCACGCGCACGTGTGCGTGTGTGTGTGTGTCAAAATAAATTCTTAAAAATAAAAGTTTGTCATCTAAAGCATTTAGTTCTTTGATCAAGCAGTCTTACCTAAGATAAGACTACCTACCTTACCGCGATATATGTACGTGCATGTTAGAAGCTATCCGAGATGAAAGCTAAACGAATGTAAATATTTTTATATTTTTCAAGTGATTTCATAGTATTGTGCGAATATTCTCCCATTTCTTCTCATCCTACGTTTCTCTTCTATTGTCTATAGAAATCTATAATTGGATAACTGAACGAATTCTCTCTCTCTCTCTCTCAAACCCATATTGATATCTCTGATAGCATTTTTCGACATTTGCTTGCATCTACTAAAAGCTGTCGTAAGTGAAATTGTTGGATTATTTAACAGATTCAAAAACATAAAATCTCGAGCAATAAATTATCCAGTGTCGGGACATTTTTTTATGCCGTTATACATTATTTTGCCTGCGTTCGGTTTCTTTCAAGCGAGCACTCATTTTGCACTACAAGGAATTTGGCGGGAGAGTCGACTCCAATCAAGTCGCTGTTTCATAGGCAGGGTTGAGCATGTATTATATATGCGGTATTAGACATGTATCATGATGTAAGAAACAAGGTGAAACAACGCGCATCTCGGCGGCTGATGTGCGGTGAACCAATGAAATTTAGGTTCAAATATATCCGCGCAATTTGAATACGAAACAATCATATGTAATCACACGTACTTAAAATGTAGATGTTTTTAGAAAAAATAAATACGAAAATGTAAAAATACTTGAAATAATACAAACAAAGTGCAAAAATGTCTTTATTTATATATAGCGCTTAGATAACTTAAAATAATCAAGATAAAGTTAAAATAAATTACATATAAATCTTAGACAAGATAAAGATGATTTAATTATAATTTATATAGATAAAAATATTTATATAGATAAAATTATATAGATAAATTTATATAGATAAATTTATATAAATAAAATTATATAATTTATGTAGGTAAATTAAGCAATTAGGATATGAAAACGACATATTTTTATTTCTAAATCTTCATTTGTTAAAATTTAGAAATAATTTAATGTAATAATTTAATGTAACAGAAACTATTATTTCTCTTTAAATTCAAAACAAATAAAAATCAAACATCAACGCAATAAAAATCAACGTAATAAAAATCAAAGTTAAAAAATAAAAAAATTATATAACTCACATTATAGGACTAAAAAATTAAAACTGATAGATATTGGTATTCTTAAATTTAGTAAGTTAAGTTTTAATAAATTCTGTTATAACGCTAGTCATCAAAGAAATTGAATCAAAATCTCGGATTTTTGGCATTTTTTGGATTTTTTCTTTAAATAGTTGTTTTCAGTAATTTCTTTATTCATTCTTCTCAATCTGATATATGTACGAGTACGCACAAGACACGCAATCACTTTCCTAGGAAAGTTATTATTTAATTTTCTGCAAACAATATCTGTTAATCTATCAAAAATGTTACTTTCTCGATTAAAAAAATTGCTATGGAAGTTTTCAAATTCGCTATTCATAATTTCTGCTGCTTGGAAAAAGTCATTACTGGGATACATGCAATTTCCTCTGGATACGGATGAAAGCTAATCAGTAGGTATATTAGGAAGTGTTTTGGTTGGAACGTCCAAATGATTATAGACGGATTACATTACACTGCATTACACATTGAATTGTACGTTATAATTTCCAATTTATTGTCTTTAACACAAATTACTGTTGCAATAAACACTGTTGTTATAAACATGAAATACAACAATTTAGCCATACATATAACCTCAATCTTTTATCTTTCCAAATTTCTTCTCATCCAAGTTTAAAAAATTTGAAATAACAATTATCACAATTTTCATTAATGTACAAAGTCTCAACCTTACCTTCACGTTCTTCTTCTTTTTAAATAGCCTTTGAATTTCTCCGATTAATCCGACTATCTCCGTTTAACCTATAAATACAGTATAAATACGTCCCAGTACCGGAGCCGTAGCCATATTGAGTTTCAAAATTTAGACCTACTTCTGATTGGTCCAGAGTATAGTCTACTGCGCATCTGGTTACTTGTTTCACCTTTCTTCTTACATCATGACATGTATTATGGGCCTTCTACAATAAGATATTGGTCTAGTTTACATCGTGCACTTGATACGCATATCAAATAGTAAATAACTAGTACATTTATTCAGCTATTGGCTGATTAACTCAAATACACTACTTGATACGCGTATCAAGTGCACGATGTAAACTAGGCCATTAGTTGTAAGTCGTAAGCGAATAGACCAATCATATTCGATTATTCTTTTCTAAATTCAACTATTAGTGAATTCGGACACTTGCACTAGTGCGCACCGAGTGTGCACAAAGGTTCATTCATAGTCAATTCTTATATTTAAAGATTATTATAAATCCTTTTTTAAATACTAATTAAACAGTAAAATGATAATCTGTACAGCATTAATACGGATCGTTTTATTGGCTGAAAATTTTTGAATTTGTTAAGATGGTATTTAAATATAAAAATTGACTATGAATAAGCCTTTGTGCACACTCGGTGTGCACTAGTGCAAGTGCCCGAATTCGCTATATGATTGGTTTATTCGCTTACGACTTGCGACTAATGGTCTAGTTTACATCGTGCACTTGATACGCGTATCAAATAGTAAATAACTAGTACATTTATTCAGTATAAAGGCCATCGCACACAACTTCCATAACTGGCCTAGTTTCCACCGAAGCACCTAATCTGGCGTAGAACCGAATTTGAGTCGATGGAAACACGATAGATTAACTCATTTCACTCCCGTTTCTTCTTCACTCCTATTTCACTTCCAGTGGAAACAGCATAATAATTTGTTCTGCACCGAAGTAGAAGCGGATTGAAGACTTCGGTGGAAACTAGGCCACTGTAAGCATAAGACGTAACGTAAGAATTAGCCAATGAATGAGCGTATAGGTCAAGGTTCCATTGGTCTATACGTTCATTCATTGGCTAATTCTTACGTTACGTTTTATGCTTACAGTTATGGAAGTTGTGTGCGATGGCCTTAAAGGCCATCGCACACAACTTCCATAACCGTAAGCATAAGACATAACATAAGAATTAGCCAATGAATGAGCGTATAGGTCAAGGTTCCATTGGTCTATACGCTCATTCATTGGCTAATTCTTACGTTACGTCTTATGCTTACGGTTATGGAAGTTGTGTGCGATGGCCTTTAAGGGCTATCGCACACAAAATGCATAGCGTTGCATAAACATAACATAAAACCGCTGGACCAATAAACACCTAGAAAAAGTCGCCATATTGATTTACATAAGATGCGCATTGGTCCAGCGGTCTTATGTTATGTTTATGCAACGCTATGCATTTTGTGTGCGATAGCCCTTAAAGGCCATCGCACACAACTTCCATAACCGTAAGCATAAGACGTAACGTAAGAATTAGCCAATGAATGAGCGTATAGACCAATGGAACCTTGACCTATACGCTCATTCATTGGCTAATTCTTATGTTATGTCTTATGCTTACGGTTATGGAAGTTGTGTGCGATGGCCTATAGGCGGGGAGCACAGACTTTTGCATAATGCATAATACATATGCATAAGAAATTCGATTGGTCGAATTCCTTATGCACATGCTAACATAAGGAATTCGACCAATCGAATTTCTTATGCATATGTATTATGCATTATGCAAAAGCTGTGTTTCCCGCTTAACTTATTTGGACTCATCGGGCCGAGCTGCCGACTACTCCGGATTCCTCAACTGTGTTATCGAGAACGGTCCGGAGACTCAGTTCGATCGCCGGCGGTACTGTAGTCATATCCCGTTGGCATTCGATGTGATGAGCCTGTGGCACTGCGGTACGCGCGAGCACCAGTGGGCACCACCGATTGTCACCGACAACGTAGGATCGTGAACGCCAGCGTGGGTGAACGTCGACGCCGATTGATGTGAGTTTACGTGTTGTGCACGTGCCTATTTACGAAAGTCGAGTGAGTCGAGTCGACCAGCGAGTTTCTCCTCTCACGGTCCCTCGTTCTCATTTCGCCTGGAAGTATGCAGAAAATGGGCAAACTGAACTCGTCGATCGATATTATCCCGCTGCAAGGATCGAGTGGAGATTACAGATCGAGACACGTGGACAATAAGCACAGGATGGACCAAAGGTTGTTCCGGGATCAATCGTTGATTGGTCGCGTACAAACGGTAATATAAACCACGCGTCGAGGTTATCCCTTTCGATTGTTTCTTTGACCGTTTGACGTAATGTCCATGTCCATGATCGTGTCGTACATTCGTCGTACGTCGTACGGCAAAGTACGTACTTGAACTTTCTTAACGTTACGTTTATGTCTCGCAGTACATGCACGAAAATGAAAATAAGGTTTATATCGATGTAAATGAGATGGCAGATGCGTTGCAAAGACGATACAGAGATTATCGTGGTAAGAAACGTGGTGCGTTCCGTGCAATGGTACGTAAAGCTTACGACGAGCTTACCGAGATGTTTGCCAGGAAGCCATCGACACGTGAATGTTCTGCATACGACGACGACGATGACGATTTTGAGGATGTTGACGTTGAGGTATCTTGATCGAATATTGTTATCTTGGGAAAAAAATTATCCTTGGAATAATATTTTTAATCAAGTCACATGATTTTAGTCAGATTCGCAACGTACATCGATAGGTGAAATGTTGTTACATATGTATAAGAAGACGCAATACAAACAAAATGGAAATTCGAGTGATAAGGAATTGATAGACATTAGTAGCGACGATGATGTATCTAAAGTTGATTCCAAGCTTGAAAAAGATGTAAAGACTTCTGAGCCTGGATGTACTGAAGAATCTTCCCACGTATCTTTGATAGTTACTGCTTCGAAATCGGAACCAGAATTAGCAACTGCTAAACCAGAAATTACTATCTCAAAGCAAGAAACAGCAAAGCCAGAAATGTCTACCTTAAAAGCAGAAACATCTGTGAAATCAAAAATAGTATGTCTTGCATGCAATTTCTGATTTAGATTTTATAGTGTTAAATTATATCAAGAATCGTAAATTGGAGGATAAGGAACTACCTATTATCTATTTCTGTTGTTTCAGCCTGCAAATGAAGCTGCAAGACAGTCACTAATAGAATCTACGAGAAAACGACAAAGAGACAAGGAAAATGGCAATGGACAGTTTCCAGTTGGAAAGAAAGCGAGAACCATACCTGTCACAGAAATAAAAGTTACATTCTCTGATGTAGGAGGTAGTGATAAAGTTTTAAAAACTGTCTGCAAATTACTAGCCCATATGAAACATCCTGAAATTTTTAAACGGCTTGGTATATCTCCACCAAGAGGATTTTTACTTCACGGACCACCTGGGTGTGGGAAAACGTTACTGGCACATGCAGTTGCAGGAGTAAGATAATATTTAATTCCAGAAAACGTCTAAAGTATAAGCTCTACGATAGAAAAATGTTATCTATTCACAGGTTATTACAATAAGTAGAACACTAAATATTATAAATTTTTGTTATATTCTATAACAATTGTGAAATGTCCACAAAAGTTGTATATAATTGAATATGTCTCTCTCTCTCTCCCTCCCTCTCCCCCTCTCTCTCTCCTCTCTCCTCTCTCTGCGTGTGATACAATTAAAAAAGTGAGAATCCATGATAATTAATAATTAATATTTTTTATATTAGGAATTAAATATGCCTTTACTAAAAGTAGCAGGACCTGAGCTTGTGACTGGAGTATCTGGTGAAAGCGAAGCTCGTATCAGGGAATTATTTGAGCAAGCTTTAGCTCTTGCACCATGCGTTGTTTTCTTGGATGAGATAGATGCTGTCACACCACATAGAGCTACAGCTCAAAGAGAAATGGAAAGAAGAATTGTTGCGCAATTATTATCAAGTTTAGATGGTAAAATATTAATGTTTCCATTATTGTTTTTTTTTACATTACTTCAATATTTCTATGAGGTACATTTATTCTTCCTTTCTTTCTCGTTAGAATTAAATCTTAATGCAAATGGAAACAGAGTACTGGTAATTGGCGCGACAAATCGACCTGATTCATTAGATCCTGCTTTAAGAAGAGCGGGACGTTTCGATCGTGAAGTGTGCCTTGGAATACCAGATAGAGAAGCAAGAGCTAGAATTCTAGCAGTGCATACTGAAAAAGTTGTATTGGCTTCTAATGTTAGTTTGTCCACAATAGCTTCCCTTACTCCAGGTTTTGTAGGTGCAGATTTAGTTGCCTTAATTAGAGAAGCTGCCATGGTTGCTGTAGATAGGTAAATCTTTTTTTTGCACACAGTTTTTTACACACAAAAGCATACGCATACGTGCATACGTATGTATGTTGTGTGCGTGCATGCGTGTGTGTGTGTGTGTGTACATGCGCATCCAACTTTTGTGTAGGGTATTTGAAGATCTCAATAGATCAAAAATAAAGTCATCCGAAGTGACTGAAGTCGAAAAGCAAGTCGATAAAGAAGTTGAAATTCCTGAAAACTCGGAAAATTTAATCAATACTAGTGCAGAAGCTCCTACTACGATTGGGAACGATCTCACGTTTCCAAAAGAATTACCCAAAAATCCAATCCCAGGAATTGCCGAAATGGATGTAATACAAGAATATTCGGCAGACTTGTCAACCTTATTGGCTTGGTTACGTACCGAACCTCCACTTTCCTCAGAACGCCTATCAACCTTGTGTATCGAGCACAGTGATTTTGAGATTGCTCTACGCATTGTTCAACCTTCAGCGAAAAGAGAAGGATTCGCGACAGTTCCTGATGTAACATGGGATGATGTCGGTTCATTGCGAAATATACGGCAAGAATTACAAATGGCAATTCTCGTAAGTATCAATATATTTCTATCCTCTCATACTTTTCATCTCTTGTAAAAGAATAGCCATTATACTATTTGATAATCTTGTAACACAATTCTCGAAATATTTACCTCATAGTTCTTGCCTATTATGCTATTTATTTTACAGCATTTTACGACATTTTTGGCATACGTATATAAATTTACTTATTTGTCGCAGGCTCCTGTCAAACACTCTGAACACTTTAATACCTTAGGTTTAACAACTTCCAGTGGAGTATTATTGTGCGGTCCACCTGGATGCGGAAAAACATTGCTGGCCAAAGCTGTCGCCAATGAAGCTGGAATTAATTTCATTTCTGTTAAAGGACCAGAACTTTTAAACATGGTAAGTTTTAATATATTGTTATAGTATTATATTTGAAAATGTAAGAATCTAATAATTTTTTAAATATTTTTATAGTACGTTGGCGAAAGTGAGAAAGCAGTTCGTCAATGTTTTTTAAGGGCAAGAAATTCAATGCCGTGCGTCATATTTTTTGACGAGATAGATGCGCTGTGTCCTAAGAGAACAGAAGGCGATAATTCTGCGATAGCACGCGTTGTTAATCAAATGCTTACAGAAATGGACGGCGTGGAAGGTCGACAAGGAGTATTCCTTATGGCGGCCAGTAATCGTCCTGATATTATAGATCCAGCTGTTTTGAGGCCAGGAAGACTGGATAAGATTTTATACGTTGGTCTTCCAAATGCTTCAGATAGAGTAGACATTTTACGTGCAGTAACAAAGGTATTTACACAGCACACACAGAAAAAAGAGAGAAAATTAGTTTAATTTATTTATTTTTATTTGTATTTTCTCCTGATAATATGTCAGTAATATATTTGTAGAATGCAACGAGACCAAAACTTGCTTCAGACGTCGATTTGAATCAAGTGGCATATGACAATAGATGTGAAGGTTATACTGGTGCAGACTTAGCAGCCTTGATAAGAGAAGCTGGTATGGAAGCATTGAAGGAAATAATAGCTGGTTTTGGACAATCAGAAATTTCGATGCGACATATTTTTCAGGCATTTGATAAAGTGCAACCGTCCGTTCGCGAGAAGGCGAGTATTAATTTTATGTATTTACAAATCCCATATTAAATGACACAAATGTAATAAAAGTAATATAAATTCTGCAGGATATTAAACATTACGAAAAGTTAAGCAAATTATATTCAGCTAGAAAGAATCCTGAAGTTACACCAATGGATACGCCATTAGATGCACCAATTGTTGATGTAGTCATGGAGCCGATGGAAACTTAAAGTACAATCATTAAAAACTTACAAGAATCACTGAAGAACTCTCCCGAAATCAAAATTCATGTAACTTTTACACGGAAAAACGAAAGGCTGTAATGGTGCAGTTTAATTGCCTTGCATTTATGTTTCACAAATAATATTGACTACATTAATCATTAAGTGATGATTATTGTTTCAAGATATATAGCTAGTAGAAGCTCGGTTAAATTTCGTTATTTTCTCTATAAACACAGAAAATATATGTAATTTTAGTATACCATGTTAAAGAATCCTCCAAGATTTTCGTCTCAGTAAAAGTTTGTTTTTATAACATTTAATAACGTTTAATAATAATAATTCTCTTTTTATTGTGTGTAGCTTTAATTACATGTACAAATAATGTTTTAAAATAAAATCAATCTTATAAGTTCTTTATTATGCTCTATTTAAATACTTTTAATAATCATATACAATCGATCGTGGTGCAAAGAGATATGTGCTCTAGTGAGTAGAGTTCAAATTTGATCAAAAATCTTCGTTTTTTTTTTTTTTTTCGAAAACTCAGAAAGCAGTGGCAAACCACCGAAAGTATCTTGCCCAGGACACCCTCTAGGGTACATTCAAAAATCTTATCTAGATACGTTATAATACTAGAAGTATCAAATATCGTAGTATATGTGACGTGTACCATACAATGTACAACTTCCAATATTATAATGTACCCAGGGATAAGGTTTTCAAACGTATCACTAAAAAGTCGTTCGGAAATTGCATTAAATTATAGGTCTCGTATATCGCAGATATGTACAAAAGTGTGATAAAGTATGCGACTTGAAGAAATCACTTAATATAAATTGTCCATACATTTCCTACTTGTAAATACAATTACATTTGACTCGACTATATATCGAATAATCAATTAAAATAGCAGAAGCAGAAGAAATATAAAAAATGACCATTATGACATATTTATCGTGTAAATAATTGCTTCTCATAGATTTCTATATATTATACTAATGAAGCAGCCATTTGACTGGGTGGAAAAAAAAATATATATATATTTACTTCCATTTGCCGGCTGTTTATCATTAAAAATAACTCGAATTTTGATAACTTATATTTTGATAGTTTTATTTTACTTTATTTTCTTACTTTAAAATGTTTTAAACACACATGTTGTGCTATCACATTTCACCTGGTCTCATCAAGTGACAAGACACATATTGAATTTTGCAATACGGTATGAAATGCTGTCTAATTGCAAATGGTTGATTTCACATCTCAGCCGTTAGCAGTTTAGCAGATATAATATATAATATATAGAAATGTGTGCGTTTGAGACAAAGATACAAGGTAAAACTTATAAACATGTACCCCAAAACCATCTATATATGTAGAATAAAGAAACAATTTAAATATATCATCAATAATACATAAGAATGCATTGCCAATTTCTCTGGTGATTCACAATAGCTTAAAATAATAATAAATTTATTACAATACTTATGTAGACTTTTAATATAACTAGATGTTGTTTAGGATTAAAAATCTTAAGCCTTATCTATTTTGCGATTTTTTACAATCCAAGGATGTGCAAGAACGCCGTCCATATCCAATCTCTTTTCAGGATCAACAACTATCAACTGAAAGATAATTGATCAATAGTTAACAGAATTTAAGAATCTTACAACGGATTTGAATTATCTTACCTTGGAAATTAAATCTCTTGCACCTTCGCTAACAAAAGGTGGAAATATATATCGCAATCTTCTTATATTTACATAAGTTTCATCATTAGTTGTCGCATAAAAAGGAGGTTTACCAACTAAACATTCATAACATAACACTCCAACACTCCAAAAGTCAACTGTATGATTATGTGTTTTTCCAGATACCATTTCAGGCGGTAAGTAATCCAAAGTACCGCATAAAGTGTCTCTTCGAGAGGAAGGAGCGTGCACCGACCATCCAAAATCGGCTATTTTTAATTCTCCATTTATTCCAAGGAGTAAATTCTCAGGTTTGATATCACGATGAATAACGCTCTTGCTGTGGCAATATTTTAACGCATCTGCTAATTGAGCTATATAAGTGGCTGTCCTACAAGTATAAAAGTTACAACAAGTTACAACATACAACTAATTTCAATTTGCCATAAAATAACCTTTCTGATAAGGAATCTTTACCTTACTTCGTCAAATCGCTTATTGGGTTGATTATTCAATTCTTTATAAAGTTCGCCTTTTGGTGCATATTCCAATATTAAATAAATACGCTTGTCATCATAGAAATATCCATACATCCTCAAAATATTTGGATGCCTATGAAAGATGACATTTGTATCAAATAACTCTTTGGTCCCATGTGTGTGCGTGAGCGTGTGTGTGTGTGTGTGTGTACATTTTGTTAGTTTTTAGAATATATAGCTAATGAAAATAGAATAAAAAAATCAGTACCTCAAATGGGTTTGGATTTCTATTTCTCTCCGTACTTGATGTGAGATTTTTGCATCTTCTATTTGTGATCTATAAAGTACCTTCATAGCTATTATAAATTTTGATCTTTTTTCTCTGGCCAAGTATACATTACCAAATTTCCCTTTACCGAGGGGTCTGCCAACATCAAAATCTGTTAATACCCATTTCTTTTGGCTTTGAGTCTCCTTATTTGCATCAGTACTTGAGACTTTCTGGGCATTTTCACTTTTGTTATCTCCTTCTCCTCCACTGTTTTCATTAAAAGACTTTTGTTGATCTTTAGTAGCATCTGATTTACATGCCACTGGTAACTTAGGTGGTGGCATTAATTCCATAGATTTCTTTGCAGTCTCTTTACATTCATTTTCATTTTTGGTACTTGTCAACGAGCAAACTTTGCAAATATTTTTTCCATCATCATTTGTGCTCTCCACATTTCTCGATGATGCAATGTCTGTTAGAACCGTTTCTGAAATGTGCAAGCACTTGAAATTGCTAACTGCCTTCAATGTTTGCATAGCTACTCCATGAGTCTTTTCATTTTCCTTGTCTGTTTTAAGCATAGTTAACACTTTTACTCTGGTCCTGTAATTTGGATATTATAAATAATATTATAGCTAAGCAAATATATACCCCCTTCATGATGACTTGTTTTGCACCTCCTTAAATTATATTACAATTTGAAAAAGACTTGTATACACAAATTAATATTTATATATGTACACATATAAACATACTGCGGTATGTGTCGGTAATTAACTTTCTTTCGGTTAAACTTTATAATCATTTCTAATAACTATATATACATATATATAACTTTATGATAATTTTAGATTCAAGAGAGTTTATATTTGATTATTAAGAACACTTTCCTCATATAAATAATTAGTTTCAAAGATTTAGGATTTGATTTTCTTTAAGAAAACTTACTTGCTTCAATGAAATGAGGATACCGAGGATACGTCAATCAGCGTTGGATAGCATGGAATCCTTCAACATCTTAAACGGTTTTTCAAAATATGAATGCCATTCATCGATTGGTCAATGCGGGAACGTCATTCAACAACGAGAATATAGATCGGAGTCTTTGACATGCGTGCAGTCTATACTGCATATGTGTAGACATGCATGAAAAACAGCCTAAGGTTGAAATTCCATAAGCAGTGAGCAGCTTAGGCCGGTATTCATAGGCTACGTTTACATCGCTTACTACTCCTATTGTAAACCCGGGTTAATACATATGCATAAGAAATTTGATTGGTCTATTAGCATGTGCATAAGGAATTTGACCAATCGAATTTCTTATGCATATGTATTATGTATTACGTCTGCGTTTGCGTTTACGATTGTCTCTTGACCAATCAGATTGCCAGCAGCTTCCTACTGATTGGTCAAAAGATAATCGTAAACGCAAACGCAGACTCAAACGCAATCGCCAATCGCTAGTGTGATTTGGGCATAAGGCAACTAAACGAACGGAAATCGCGGAAATCTAGTAAATTTTGTTTTCCGCGTTTCCGCACTTCATGTACGCACTTTCCATCTAGCGACACAAGTCGACACAAGTGTTATTCTATCTTTGTTATTTATAAATGTTAAAAAAAGATAGAATGTTGCTTGTGTCGACTTGTGTCGCTAGATGAAAAGCACCGGTAATGGCACCTTTACTCTCCCTCCATATATTCTTACCACCATGTGTGGAGCAACAAATATGGTGGTAAATTCCAATACGCGATATTACCGACTGCGTATAAATATTAAGATTAGGGTTGGCCAGAAAATTGCAAGATTCGAGGAAAATGACTACTAGCATCAACTGTCGACTGGCGACAGTTAAAGGCCTAAACTCAATAAAAAACACAGGCAATAGGAACAGGAAATAGCGATAGCAAGTGAAAACCAACCAAGAAAAGCCAAAGAGCTTATAACAGAGCTTAACAAAATTTTTTGATTGGTTGGCTTTCCCTCGCTATCGCTATTCCCTGTTCTTATTGCCTGTGTTTTTCATTGTGTTTAGGTCTTAAGAACCCACATGTAACAAAGAAAATTGGTCGAGTGTCAGGGTGCCGTCACATGATGCGTATTTTTCAAGACGCGTAATTAGTAAGAACCAATTGCAAATAGAAATTTTGATTTCCAATTGATTGTACTATTTACGCATTACGCGAAATTGGTCGCGTTCAGCAGACGCAACTGTTGTACAACTGTTGAATAATTCTTTTTAATGCGTCAACATGATTGGTCTAGATTTCGGGATCTAATAGAAAGGACCAATAATCACTGATCATTCACTGATCTGCTCTGCTGCTGAACACAGCCATTGTCGGGTTTCACATGGGGCGTATTTCGCGTAATGCATAAATAATATAACCAATTAGAGATCAGAATTTCTGTTGTAACTTTCTGTTCTACACTGATTTGCAATTGGTTCTCACAAATTACGCGTCTTAAAAAATACGTGCCATGTGAATCCCGACAAACAAAATGACTGAAATTCTGTTGAATTACTAGATTAATTACTAGACTACGCAAGTTACGCTATATGTGACGGCTCAAGGTGACTGGGTGACCCTCAGGCTAAAGTCACATGGTGCGGAATAGAGAGTGCGTCTTAAGGTGCAATTTCACGCAGCGAGTAAAAGCTGGCGTTTTACCCCCACTCCATCAATTTTCGACAGAGATGACTAAGATGGCTGCATTCAGCGAAAACATATATGTAATACTACTATATTGCTAGTCACGTATCTTCTCAATAAGCGGCATGAGCGTTGAGGGAGCGAGATAGAAAATACGGTACGCATGCGCATGTGTGTCAAAGTACATGAACTGTACATGCGCAAACGTTCAACGTTGAACGCATGCGTCTACTAACTATGCGTACAGGCATATGTAAAGGCAGAAAGTAATATAAAAAAGTTGCGTTTATTATATAATACGACTTATTGAATTAATATTATGATAAGAAAAAATGTATAAATAAAAAAAAACGAGATACATCATCTGTTTCTTGCAATCCGCAAACTTTAATCAATTTTTTTCGTATTTCTGCTTTCTTTGGAAATCTAAAAATAATAATTTAATTATTGTGTGTGAACGATCGTGTATACTTAATCTCATTATTGTCATTAAATTTACTTGTGCAAAGAAATATTTTTAGCTTGCCCTGTTTGCCTTTTACTTTTACACTTGTAGCACGATCGCACCATTATTATTATTTTTTTATCACTTTTTATAACTTTTTATAACAAATAAAAGTAATAAAATCACAGTATTCTATACTTTGACAGAAGTATCAAGAATTACACGATTTTATTAGGGTTAAGCTGACTCAACGCGAGCATGCGCATTTGCGCATATCAAAGTACACGAATTGTGGGAGTGAGAGGTTGATATATGTCTGTCCCGTGATGATTTCGTCAGCTTTTCAGCAGTGTTGGCAATATAGTAGTATTACATATATGAGTGAAAAGACGCTGAAAGTTCGATTCGTCGAACTTTCAGCGTCTTTTCGCTGAATGCAGCCATCTTAAGCCAACGGCACACGGTACGATTTTTCGTAGTAGATCGCATACGAGTTAGCCACTACGCATGAGAGCGAGAGAAAGCGAGCGTCTTTCGCTCTCTCTCACTCTCGTGCTTAGTGGCTAACTCGTATGCGATATACTACGAAAACTCGTACCGTGTGCCGTTGGCTTTAGTCATCTCTGTCAAAAATCGTTGTATCGCTGTATAGTGTATGTGACGCGAACTATAGATTTTTAGTACTGGCAGTGAATATCGGAACGCAGCCAATAGGAGGCGAAAGCGAACAGCGTTTAACACTGGTTTGCTTTGCGGTGGAGTGGGGATAAACGCTAGCTTTTATTCGCTCCATGAAAAGGTAAGAGGCGAAAGCGAATAGCTTTTTATCGCTGCCTTGCGTGGAGGTGGAGAGGGGGTAAAACGCCAGCTTTTACTCGCTGCGTGAAATTGCACCTTTAGAAACAACCAATCAGAGCTTTGCCGCAGTATTACGACATTTTCTGCAAAGCTCTGATTGGCTGCTTCTATTACGCACTCATTAGGTTTGTTCGCGTCGCTTGCCCCAACATGCTCCTACTCGCTCCAATACGCTCCAAACTATAGTATTACGTTACGTATACTATAGATTGGAGCGTATTGGAGTGAGTAGGAGCATATTGGGGTATTGCGACGCGAACGAACCCTCTATTTCGTACTTCTATCCGCACCATGTGATTTCATCCTCAGGGGACTGGTTTATGCTACGTTATGCATTTTGTGTGGGATAGCCCTTAAGCCTATATCAGACTACAGATTAAAATTGAATTGAAATTTAACCAATCATAATAAAGAAAACTAGTTTCGAGTTTAGTAAACTTTGCTGTGATTAAATTTCAATTCAATCTCAATCTAGGTTTCATTTCAAAACGTTTTATTTGAGGAAAATTTTACTCAATACTCTATAGTTCACGTCATATACTATAGAAATTGAGTAAAATTTTCCTCAAATAAGACGTTTTGGAATGCAACCCTAATCTGTAGTCTGATATGAGCTTTAGGGGTGTCCTAAACGGTAAACGAAATACATTTCTGAAATGTGGTTGAATCATTTATAGTGCTCTCTAGAATATATTTATGCATCACACATTGTCACTTTACACGACACACATGCATGCATCTTAATATCTTAAGGTATATCATAATATCATATATATCACAGAGGCATATTATCTAATAAGAGGCGTTGCTCAAATTCAATCAACAATGTAACATTTATTTAGTAAGATACAATCTCTCTATTGCTTTGATAATTGGAATTGTATTATAATCTTAAATAAACGTATCCATATTACTTCAATGATACCCATGATTTCTTCTGGAACAAACACATCTGATGGGAAGAAATGGAGAATTTACTGCCACAATAAGCTGTAAAAAAACAATTAGAAAATCTGTCGTTTCAAGAGTAAATGCTCTACATAGCCAAACTTTTTTATCACTTACTTCATAAGAGTTAATTCAGGCATGCCTGGGTCTGCACCCTTGCTGAATCCTAAAAATGAAATATTTAAACTTTCAGTGTCTTGCTATACGAGCAAAATAGTGTCGATATCATAAGATTTAAACTCTAACCTAAAAAGAGGACGGCAGGAATAAAACCCCATTGAAATACGAATTTGCTCACGTTTAGAACGATGGCTACTCTCTGTTTCATGGTCGGACTTAAAACCATTTTGACTACCTTAGTGCCTTTAGTACTGTGGTTAACGCAATATGTAACTTATGCGTCAAATTCTTATTCTTAAATTCGTGACAACACTGAAAACGATCACGACCAACATGAACTAAACACCGACTGAGTCGACTGAGGTCGAGGATAGAAAAGGAGCTACGATGACCTCTGGTGGAGAATTGTGAACTACGAAATATATACTTTCCATTTTTATGTACATACTTCATGTTATGTAAAAATATCTCTATGCTAATTTCAGTTTGAAATCGTATCAAAATGATATTCACAATCAATACTTGATTACATCAATACACAATCAAACACAATCAATACTTAATACATTTTTACTTGCAAGAAGATACTAAATTAATTTTCAGAGAATTAAAGTAAAAATTAATTTACACTAACTACTGCAACGTCGTTATGCAAATATATTGAGCGAATTAAACATGTTCCATAATTAATTAGCATACATCATAAAATTGAAACATAATTGTAGGATGTGATGTCATCAAAATGTCATTTTAAATAGCTTACAAGTAGAAAAGAACTAATTTAAAAAGTAATTTAAAGACTTTTCCATGTAAAACACATTTACTGTACCAACAATAAATATAATTGAAGAAAAATATGTAGTTCTCAATGTCGGAATTGTGAAATTAATGATCTATTATAATTAGTTCATCAATGCCCCAATCCTCGTAACTGTTATCAGGTAAGTAGCGACGTATAATTATAGGAATTTTTCGTTGCTTTAATTCCTTCATAGCAATTTGCAACGGATCTGTCTCACCCTCTAACTCTACCATCACAGGGGCACACATTGCAATTTGCAATGCTCTTGTGCCTAGAACTCTTGCCCTTTCGTATCTAAAATATAAATTGTACAATAAATAAATAAAATATATATATATATATATATATATATATATATATACTAAAAAAACTACTCATACTTCTGATATTACAAATTAACCACTTACTTGGTCATATATCTAGTCGTTATCCTCTTTGATCTTTGGACACCACCAGTAGCTTCGTTGGCGTTTAACAATTCGATGTTTTCACCGTCATCTTCCTGAGGCTCCAATTCAATGTTGTCCTCGTCGTCTACATCATCGAAATCATCTGCAACTCTATAAAACAAGTGCAACAGTTAGGTTAATCACAAGCAAATAATATGCTTGTGTCGATTGATATTAATCTCAATAGTATTTAGCCATTAATTTTTTCTATTTTATTCTAGTTTTTGAAAAACATAATATATAATTAGAGAACAACTGAATCACATGTTTAACCAAAATATTACAGAAATACCTATAAAAGAGAAGTAACCTATAAATAAATTCCAAATAGAAGAAACCTTATCACTCACTCATCTCCATCGAAATCTTCATCAGCCATTATTTATTTATTTATTTTTACGGGGTTGCGTATACAATCTGTTTCTGGTTATTTAATCGGTTTTGTTAATAAAAATAATATTGATCGAAATGACTTTAAATTCAAGTATGTACAATGCTTCTATCCGGTGGAAAAATGGTAGAAACTACTCATGCGTGCGCGACAGGGGTACGTTCCAAAACCTTACCCGGGTGCACTATAATACTAGAAGTACTATAGTGCATACGTGACATAGGGTGTTTTCCAACTAGAACACACTAAAGCTGCGTTCCGATATTCACTGCCAGTACTGAAAATCTATAGTATACGTGACGTAAACTACAGATTTTTAGTACTGCCAGTGAATATCGGAACACAACCTAAATTGCACTGTGTCACACTGTGTAAAATTCTTATGGCTTCTGCACACAGGACGCGGAAATGCTTGCCGCGCGGCAAAAAGCGACGCAGTAGCCAATAAACTTAAAGCTCTTATGGAAAAGTGGTACGTTGATTGGCTACCGCGTCGCTTTTTGCCGCGCGGCAAGCATTTCCGCGTCCTGTGTGCAGAAGCCATTAATGGAACATATCTACTGCACTTGCACCTACCTACTTACCTACTTTGCACTTTTTAACATCTTACCAATAATTTCGAAACTAGAATCCATTATCTTAAAGCTTCACAATTTTTTTACGTCTCTAATTTTCTTCTAGGTTATGTTTGAAAGTATTATTACCACAATTTAAATATTATGTATTAAGATTCCGTAAAACATTGGTAACATTGGGGCATTTTACATGCTTGTACTTCAGTTTTTACTGGGTGTTTTCCAACAAGATACACAGATGACACAGTGCAACACTGTGTCCTACACAGAGTGTTCCAACTGTGACACAGTATCACACTGCTCGACACAGTAAAAACTGAAGTACAAGCGTGTAAAATGCCCCAATGTGAAAAAAAGAAAATAGAGAAGAAAATTAGAGACGTAAAAAAATTGTGAAGCTTTAAGATAATGGATTCTAGTTTCGAAATTATTGGTAAGATGTTAAAAAGTGCAAAGTAGGTAAGTAGGTAGGTGCAAGTGCAGTAGATATGTTCCATTAAGAATTTTACACAGTGTGACACAGTGCAATTTAGCGTGTTCTAGTTGGAAAACATCCACTGTGTCGAGCAGTGTGATACTAGGGGTTTGTTCGCGTCGCAATACCCCAATATGCTCCTACTCACTTCAATACGCTCCAATCTATAGTATACGTAACGTAATACTATAGTTTGGAGCGTATTGGAGCGAGTAGGAGCATGTTGGGGCAAGCGACGCGAACAAACCTTCGCGTCGCTTGCCCCAACATGCTCCTACTCGCTCCAATACGCTCCAAACTATAGTATTACGTTACGTATACTATAGATTGGAGCGTATTGGAGTGAGTAGGAGCATATTGGGGTATTGCGACGCGAACAAACCCACTGTGTCACAGTTGGAACACTCTGGCTGCTTTCCTTTTAGAAGACACAAATCGACACGGTTTAACACACTCCGACTCTCCTCCCAAGCAGAGTCGAAAAGAGCCAATTGAGTTTGAAAAAAATTGTAAATGGAAAGCGACGTGTGTCGATTTGTGTCAAAAGTGTCGACTGTATTCCCTAAAAGGAAAGCAGCCTCTGTGTAGGACACAGTGTTGCACTGTGTCATCTGTGTATCTTGTTCATGGATCTAAAGAAGATATGGATGGAGTCTAAAGTGTGTATACGGGCAAGGGGGCTGTGAAATTTGCGGCAAGGGGAATGCATAGTGCTGTCTCCATATATGTAATACTACTATATTGCCAACACTGCTGAAAAGCTGACGAAATCATCACGGGACAGACATATATCAACCTCTCACTCCCACAATTCGTGTATTTTGACGTATACTTTGACGCAAATGCGCATGCTCGCGGTGAGCCAGCTTAACCCTAATAAAATCGTGTAATTCTTGATACTTCTGTCAAAGTATAGAATACTGTGATTTTATTACTTTTATTTGTTATAAAAAGTTATAAAAAGTAATAAAAAAATAATAATAATAGTGCGATCGTGCTACAAGTGTAAAAGTAAAAGGCAAACATATGCCTGTACGCATAGTTAATAGACGCATGCGTTCAACGTTGAACGTTTGCGCATGTACAGTTCATGTACTTTGACACACATGCGCATGCGTACCGTATTTTCTATCTTGCTTCCTCAACGCTCATGCCGCTTATTGGGAAGATACGTAACTAGCAATATAGTAGTATTACATATATGGCTGTCTCTTTCTGTAGGTAACCTTCGTATGTTTCCGTCGCATATCCGATGATTCCCGAAAGATTATATATCCCATACAAGACGCAATGCGCAGTTCGGATATCTTCGGTTACATTCGTTACAAAGCCGAAGGTTACCTACAGAAAGAGACAGCACTATGCATTCCCCTTACCGCAAATTTCACAGCCCCCTTGCTATAGACTCCATCCATATCTTTTTAGATCCATGATCTTGTTGGAAAACACCCATATACTATAACAACTTTTAAGGCCATCGCACACAACTTCCATAACTGTAAGCATAAGACGTAACGTAAGAATTAGCCAATGAATGAGCGTATAGGTCAAGGTTCCATTGGTCTATACGTTCATTCATTGGCTAATTCTTACGTTACGTCTTATGCTTACAGTTATGGAAGTTGTGTGCGATGGCCTTTAGTGTTATAGTTACCCGGGTAAGGTTTTGGAACGTACCTCAGGGCTACGTTCCAAAACCTTACCCGGGTGACTATAACACTAGAAGTTGCTATAGTATATGTCACGTATGCTATAGTACTTCTAGTATTATAGTGCACCCAAGTAAGGTTTTGGAACGTACCCCAGAGGGGGCAATTCATATATGTAATACTCCTATATTGCTAGTATCCTATCTGAGCAATGAGTGGAAGAGGTGGAAATACTACGGTGCAGACGTATATTCGTTTCTCTTTCTTCTGGAGTTCTGCAGCGCTATGCGCATGCGGTAAAGCGTCGCTGGGGCGGTTGTTAATCCCCTCCTCTTCTAATGCGTTAATGGATTTGCGTAAACAATGTATTTCACCAATCGGGCATTTAATATTCTTGACATTAGAACTAACGTGTAATATGTCTACGCTATCAAAAAGACAATTCCGTTATCAAATTCTCTAAGTTGATGTCTAACCAACAATCGTTTATACGCGCTTTTGATTTGTACGGCATTCCATTGGTCGTCTAAGAAAAGCCAACGCATGCGCACAAAGCTGTAATACTCGAGAAGAAAGAGAGGCTCATATATGTCTGCGCCGTAGTGTTTGCACCGTCCTCGAAGCTCTACTAGCAATATAGGAGTATTAGCCGGCGTCTACAATGAAATTTTAAGCCTTAAGCCATAAGAAATTAACCAATCATATTCGCTTATTCTTCTCAAATTGAACTGTGATTGGTCAATTTCTTACAGCTTGAGGCTTAAAATCTCATTGTAGACGACGGCTTACATATATGGGGCAATTAGCGGTTCAAGATTATAGAGGACGAAGGAAGAAAAAAATTCCCTATGTCGAATATGAGGTGTGTTCCGAAACCCGTTGTAAAGAGAACATTAGGATCCTTTCATACTGAAGCGTGAGCATGCTCGCCACTCGGTCGCGATGCGCATGGGTCCTTGATGTGTAACGTTTAGTGCTTCGTATAGCTTCATTTTAATTCAGACAGTGCAGGACAAATCTAGTACAGGAATACGATTCGAGTTTCATTATAGTTGTACTCGCTGTAGATTGCCGTCGGTAAGCGAAGCGATACGAATTTTGGTAGAGACATGGCTCGATCACTGTCGCAGTTCGACGTTCGTCGTTTAACACGTTAAATGACTACACACTACATTTCATAGTCCTGCGTTATCGAAACGGTGCCGTTTATCTCTTATCGTTACAAAATTCACTCGATACGTCACGCAGGACGTACTCTGTACTCTTCGTTCGCACAGTATTATGATCCCCCGATAGTACACCGTGAACATTGGCGCAAACGTATTTCGTGGTGTATATTGTTCACGGTATATCGTACGTATGTATGTCGCACATCGCCATACATCTCACGTCGTTTAACCTGGTACACCGAAGCGAGGTTTGTTGTTCAACCATCTTTTTACGTTTTCCCTACGTTTTTGGAACATAATCGTGGTTCATTTCTTGCGTCCTATGCGATTTCTACAATTTCTACTTGCGGTCGTTGTCGGCCGTCCTCACGAGGAGGTACGTTTATTTACACTCGTATACGTATATTTCATAATAAAAACTTTAAGTAAAGCGGTGCTTATTGGTTGAAGGGTGCTAGTTAATACGTGTAATATACAACGTCGAGTTATGTATCTGTCTAATGTTTCTTTCTCTCGTAATTATATATTCTTATTACGTGCTTCTTTCACTCTGTTCACAAAATAACAAATCTGCAATGAGTTATATTTCTTCATATTAGATAATCTAGTCTCTTATCACTGACGAGACTAAAATAAAGTTCTCTAAGCTATTTGTCTCGTTAACAATTTCTTGTGTACATTTTTAGGTTATTTAACTAGCAACAATGTCCGTACACTACAAATTTAAATCTACCTTGGACTATGACACTGTGTCGTTTGATGGATTGCATATTTCAGTGGCAGATTTGAAAAAGGCTATATTTCATCAAAAACGTATTGGCAAAAATACAGATTTTGACCTGCAAATTACAAATGCACAAACGAAGGAAGGCAAATATTTCAAATTCTTTTCTCCTTACTTCCATCTTATGAAACTATGCATATATCTTATAAAACTACAACTGAATACTATTAATCATATAATTGATGTTTAATAATTTAATAATTTTAATACTCTCTAGATTATACAGATGATAATGCACTAATTGCAAAAAATACCAGTCTTATTGTCGCCAGAGTTCCATTAACAGTACAACAGAAACGTTCTTGGGATCGAAATGAGACTCCTCCGTTTAGTAATATAAAGGATGAGACTAATTTAGGCAGAGCTGTAGATCTCACAAGATTGGATGGCTCAGAAGAGGATAAGATTCGTGCGATGATGACACAATCGACTCAAGACTATGATCCATCAAAGTATACAATTTTCTATTGATTTATTGACACAGATAAAATATTTTTACATGAGCCAAGCTATATAATATACGACCAAAGTAAGAAAGTTTGATATATATTTAACATTTTGTTAGTTATATGAAAATTCGTGGAGCTAATCAGACTGGTGATGTACCTGCAAATTACCGTTGTTACAAATGCCACCAGCCTGGGCATTGGATAAAAAACTGTCCACTGGGCACGAATCAAGAGCCAATTGAAATTAAGAAGAGCACTGGTATTCCCAGAAGTTTTATGGTACCAGTTGAAGGACCTTTGGTGCCTGGTGCTATGATGACACCTACAGGACACTATGCTGTTCCTGCTATTGATCAGTGAGTCCCAATTATAATATGCACTACAAAATATATAATGTATAATATATATAACGTATATATAATTATTTTCTTTTTTTACTACCTTTAGTCAAGCTTATAAAGAAGGTAAAAAGGAACGACCACCATTTTCGCAAGATCCAGAACCTGTGATAGAAAAGCCAGAGATACCAGAGGATTTATTATGCAATATCTGCAAAGATCTTTTAACAGATGCAGTGATGATTCCATGTTGTGGAAATTCCTTTTGTGATGAGTGTAAATCTTTCATCATTTAATTATCAATGATAAATTAACAATTAATGTTTTTATGTTTTTATATAAAGTTATTGCATTTATATCTGTATCTTTTTTGTGTGACAGGTATTCGTACATTTTTGTTAGAATCTGAAGAACATGAATGTCCAGATTGTAATGAGAAAGATGTATCACCGGAAACTCTTATACCAAATCGATTTCTACGTAACGCAGTAATGAATTTTAAAAATGAAACTGGTTACGCTAAAAGACAAACGTATCGGCCTCCTGCTCAAAATGCTGGACAAACTACTGTATCAACCGATCAGTCAAAAATTGAAACGCAGCAAGTTGCGAGCCATGTATCTTCTCAAGCTAAAACTGTACAGTCATCCATTGCTCTTGATGCGCCATCGCAAGAACCTGTGGAACTGCAATCCACTAATCTTGAATCTACTTCGCAACACTTTCCAATCAACATCTCTGGTTCGCAGCCACAATCCTCAACCAGTAAGTGTCTTTTGTTAACTGATGTTATTGTTTTGATGTATGTTAATTAAAAAAAAATAAATAAATAAATATAACCACGTAATAATTCTGAAATATATCAGACATTGCAATGAAAATCACTAATTCTTGTACAAAATTTCACGTTTGATAATTAGAATATAGTCTTGATTAGCTTGATGTCAAGTGTATGCGATTGTCATCTCTTGCTAAAAATGGTATTTAGTTTATCATCATGTTACAGATTTTTACAGATAATAAATCCGATAATGTTAGGTATGTTAAAATTTAAATATTTTAAAATTTATTAAAATTTTACTTTACTTACTGTGTGATTTACAATTGAATATCTACTTAATATTTTGTGATATATTATTTTATAGTCTAGAAAGAGTCTAAGAAGTAAGAAATATATGTGGAAGTGTGACTATACATGAAAATATTTTTATAGCAAGACTTTAATTAGCAGATTTATGAATTTTGTCGTTTTCATGATATTATTGCTATTCGTAATATTTTTAAGTTATTTTGTGTTCAAAATTTTATATATGTATTACAGAAGTGTATTTATGTGTATTATTGTACATATGACTTTAAAGTAAATATAAGACTCAGTATATCTAAAATACATACACATAGTATCTTTTGAAAGCACAAGAGATTATTATGCTAATGTTAAGATAATTTAATTGGATATGTGTTAGGTACAGATATATCACACTAATTTATCCACATTTATCAATCAACACAGAATACAATATATTGTTAGATTGAGTTTTATTTATAAATGTTTATTCACATACAATAAAATATTAACATATATAATGTATGTGTATGTGCGCGCGTGGTCTTTTAATCAATTTTAATCAAATATTTAAGATTTAAATTAATATTTAAATGATTCAAGTGTATTGATTGATACTGATATCTGATCAGATAAAATATAAGATCTCTCTTTATACATGAATTGAAAGATTAACAGGTGAACGGTTATCTTTCTTTTTCTCACTCTCTCGTTTCTTTCGCTCATACATGAAATTATTTTGTGATACGCATGATAGCATATATTTACAACAACAAGTCCTGTTTTTTATGTGTATTTTATATGTATACATAGTGCACATATCTTGTATAGCATTGAATACTACGTCTCCTTACATTTTCGTACGTAAACAGATCAGGAGGTAGGCGCCATTATATGCGAGTATGTAATCAATGCAGTTTTTGACTTTTCTGATTCATATGGCACGTGATACTTGAAAAATAGTTTTGTTGCGATGAAACATGCCAAATAACGCGCCTAATTCTATTACATTCATATATTGTCGATGATATGTTCTAATTTATACTGACCACCTGACGACATTAAGCACATAACCTCAAATGCATTATCAAAGAGAGAGAATGTAAATGAGTCTTGTACAACAATTCGATGGGTTTCATGGATGTAAAGCTAATCTACTCTTTAGTAAGCTATAATCGGCCTTTTGAATCACCTCATATGTAATTGTACTTCTGACAGCTCTGCCTGAATCAACTTCAGAGTCACATTTGCAAAGTGACTCGGTAACAAAACTAACAACTGCCGAGGAAACTGAGGTGCCTCCTCCTCCAGGAACAGAACCTCTACTCCCGATCCCTGCTCTCGTGAGCTCGCCAGAGAGAGAACGTGAACGAAGTGATCCCTCCAGCCGTGATAAGAAGGAACGGGATAATGAATATTCGGGAGAACGTCAATCAAGAGAACGCCGACGAAGTTTTAGCAGGGATGGACATCGTGACAGGTAAGTGGGAAAGTTTGTTTTCAGTAAACTTTCAATGTGAAATCTCTATCGCGATGTAAAAGATAAGCCGAGCTAAATTACATTCAACCATTCTAAATAATGCTCGTGTAAGTTTCTTTCAAAACAATATTCTAACCAAAGGACAATAAACGAACAAAGTCGGATGACAGTGCCAATGATATATAATTATATAAAAAATTATACAATAACAAACATCCATCCAGCTTTGTTTGTTTATTGTCCTTTGGTTAGAATATAAATTACATTCCATTTTTCACAATAATGCAGAAGTGGAGAGCGTGGTCGTAGAATTGAGAATTTACGGCCGTTAAATCGCAACCGAAATCGATCCTTGTCACCCAGGCACTCTCAGCACGGTGAATATCCGTCCTTGAGCACAGTGTTACCTCATTTAATGAACCCACCTCCTTCCAAAAGTTATCAAGGTCATTTAACAGACGATGGACATTATCCACCTACTATGCATTATGACAGTGGAATACGTAGATCTAATGAAGATCGTGCAGGCACTCCAACGGTGAGCGAACATTCTTTACATTTTTTAAAGAATTACTCTTTAAAGAATTTGTTTAACATTTCTATTAATATTTGTTGTTATTTTAGGTTGATGAACCACATTTGCATGTTCCTTCATCCAGCAATCAACCACCGTTACTGCCTTTTCCACCAGGCGAAGAGCGAATACCGCCGCCAAATTACAATCAGCCACCACCAAACGTACCTCCGCATAATCCTCCGCTTTTGCCGGATCCATACATGACTCATCGAATACCAATATATCCGCAGCAAGGGTCGCATTACGGACCACCGAGATACGATAGACCTCCTTATCAGCAGCAGGGATATCGACCGTCTCAGTTACCCCGAAACTATAGTGGACCACCAAGACCAATGAGAGGATTGCATCATAGTAAGCAATTTGTACTCAATTCTACATGTAAATAAAAGAGAAATAAAAAAAGCATTTAATTACAAAAATTTTTGTTCTCTGAAAACACTTTTCATAAACTTTTTATAAACTTTCTATTGCATTCCGTTGAATGCAAGTAAATGCTTTTATTCTCAGTATTTAATTTTATTTGTTTTGTTGTGTAGGTAGGATAAAGATCTGTTGGTATTTCTTTTATTTTATTTTTAGTATCTCGTTTGTATCTTGTTTCAGTGGGATATAGAAATCTGCAACCACCACCACCTGGACTAGGTAGAAATATACATAATGGCAATCCACCTGGGTAAGTTAATTTTAATTCTTATTAGTAATAATCTTAATTGTTCTTTAAAAAAAAAACAATACGCCTGTCTTTGTTGTTCTTATTAATATAAATAAATACCTTTCTGCAGAATCATTGACGATCCATTGGAAGCATTTGAGCGAATGCTCAGAGAGAAGGATGAAAGAGATCGACGTTTGGGAAAACATAGAAGAAGAAGCAGAACGCGATCTCGATCACGTAGTTACAGTCGATCTAGATCACGCTCCTTTGGTCGTAGATCGCCATTTGCATCTCGCATTAGTCGGTCTCGCAGTCCACCGCCGAAGCGAAGATCAACGAGGTCACCATTACCACTCCGACCTCGTAGTCGCACCCCAAAACGTAGATCAAGAAGCGGTAGCTTCTCTATCAGCAGGTACTTTTTTACAGTTTTAATAAAAAAACATTGCAATCTCTTCGTTGTATTACTCGATTCTTGGAGTTTCATCTGCAAGTTTAATTGCAGATCTAGATCGTATTCTCGCAGTCAGTCACCGAGGCTGTCTCCGTCGAGAGATAGAGAAAGAGATAGAGATCGGGAGCGAGACAGAGAAAGAGATCGTGATCGCGACCGTGACCGCGATCGCGACAGGGACCGCGAGCGGGATCGAGATCGTGACTTATTGCCCAGATATCGATCGCCAGTCAGGTCACCTCCAAGGTATGTCTCACATAATCACTATATTCACTAAAAATGCATTATATATATGTGTGTGTGTGTGTGTGTGTGGTGTGTGTGTGTGCGCGCGCGCGTGTATGAACGGTTTAATCTTTCAGATTTCAAAGAGAGAGGGATCGCGATAGAGACAGGCCGCGATCGCGCGAACCTCGAGATGGATACAATACTTATTACGGTGATTCACCAGCTCATGATTATCCATTTCGTGATCGTGAACGCGATTTACCGCCTAGGGAGAGACCGCTACCGAGATATCCCATAGGAAGAAATCAGTCGTCCCAACATAACATACCACCGTTGATGTCACATCTAGTCACTGGAGGTCACCCACCACCACTTATGTCATTGGGACCTCCGCCTACGGACAGGAAAGACTATTATGATTCCTACAACAGGTATTTTCGCCTCAATAGTATTTTCATTCATGTACACTACGCTATGCAGATGATCTACCGTGTCTATGCCACTAGTTTATTTAAGCAAAAAGTCTCCGAAACTGTTGAATTACAAAAGCGATATGGTATGCAAATTGAATTGTCTTGTTAGCGAAATTGTTAAAAATGCCGATGCACAGAAACAATTCTGGAAGTCATTTTGACAATCGATATATAAATTAAACATGCAGTTGCATAAATTTGATAATGAGCATCTCTATGTTTCATCCATCAATTTTACATTAATAGGATGAAGAGTACAATGAGTATATATATCGTTACTAAATTAAGAGATTATTTCCACACAATATTCGACACATGCACACCTGCGTACGTATTCATATATGCATGTATGTAAGTATGTACATGTATATCATGTGCATATTGTATCAAGACCATGCAAATTTTATCAAAACCATGCAAGACCATATCAATTTTAAAATTGTTATAATTGCTACAACTATTCTTAGATATAAAGATTAAAATATAAAAATTACGAAAATGATATTAATGATAAATTGATTTAATCTTTTTTCGCATCTTTTTTTTTTGTGTAAATCTTTTTTCTTTCTTTTTCTATTTATTTTTTATAATTTGTTAAATTATTTTTTGTGTATATAAATTTTATTGCCCATAAATATAAAAAATAATTGAAAAAAGGACTATAATATAATAATAGGTAATAAAAGTATAACGTAATAAAATACATAAGTACTCGTATATGGAGCTTTTGCTGTATGTCAAATTTATGCAAGTTATATATTTTACTATGGTAACATTTTAATTTTTACAAAAATGATACGTTGAAAAATGTTGTGAGATTATTATGTTTAATTAATTCGTATCTTCTAATATCTGATTGTACAAACGATATACTTTTTTTTTATGCTACACTTGTATGCTATTTGTGAATACTGAAAGCAAGACTGAGTTAAAAAATTTTTAACATCGCATGCTTATTATGTGATATATCTTAAAAGTAAATTATTACTTGATCAATTTATTTTTAGGATTGATAGTATTATATTTAGTAATGACAGATAATAAAATATACTAATGAGTATGATTTATGTGCATAACGACTTTTTCCTCCATATGAAATTTTTTATGTATTTATATTTTGGTATAGGTCTGTTTTTGACAGAAATTTTTTACGTCAAAAACGTAATTATCTATGTTAAGATTCATATTCGCAATTTTTTTAAACATACATATCATCGACTATACATACACGTACAAAACACACACAAATACAAACATGTCGATATTTATTTATGCTAATGCAAATCGTATGTGTGTACACATACACAAACAGATACGATTTGCATATTGTGTGTGTGCGTGTGTGTGTGCGTGTGCGTGTGCGCGTGCGTGCGTGCGTATTGTGCGTGCGATATTATTATTGCGCGCGCGCGCATCATTACAAGATATATCGTTTGATGGCCATCTTAATATTATGTGTGTGTTTAATAATATTGATACCACCTATATACACAGTCACACACACACACACACACACACACACACGATCTTATAATATTTAATTATTAAAGGTATATTGTAATAAACATGCATATAACAATTTTGGCAATATATATAATAGTTTATATAATAGTTTTTATATATAAATATATTTATACATGTATGTAACATGTACGTAATATGTGTATGTGTGTGTGTGATATTATTATTGTGTGTGTGTGCGTGCGTGTGGGTGTGCGTGCGTGTGCGTTGTATTTTTTTGTATGTTACATCTAATACATTTAGAATGTAATATGATAAGTATGATATAATATCACTATTGCAATTTTTTTTTGCATTACGTTATTTTATTAACTGCGATTCATTTAAATCACATGTGTATTTAATTGTATGCAATATTTTATAATTATTATACTAAAAAGATCTATTTCTAGTTTAAAAACTTTACTACATAATTAAGTCCTTTTATAAAAGAATTCTTAATTCAAATTTAATCTCGATACATGTAATACAATGTGTTATGTAAGGATTATACTATAGTAAGAGTGCTTTATTTATCTAAGAAATATTACAATATTATAGAATTATGTAACTCAGTGTTTTGTGTGCGTGTGCCTGCGTACGTGCGTGCGTGCATTACATGTGAAATGTAATTTAAAAGTGCAAAAAGAAGAAAGAACCAAAGAAGAGCATCGAGGGCCATCGTGGAGAGAAGCTAGCCAGCTGATTGACACATCTGCATGGTTTCTGAATCAGGTGAATTCAGGGCCAAATCAACATTTGTAATGAAAAAAAAGTTTGTTTCTATTTATTTTCAGTGCCAAATTTGAGACATGTTATAGAAAATGTATCATGTCACAATGAAAATAGTTCAAACATAAATTGCAAAAGGCTACAATTTCTGACAATCTCTTAATTTTCATATGTGTAATTATTTGAATATTCAAGTGATTGTGATCGTAATGATACATGTTTTCATTATACTGTAAAGTAGTTCATAGTTACAAATGTTGCTTTCTGTACTTCATAATTATAATTTTATAATTTTAGTTAATGATTTTTTTAACAAAGTTTCTGCAATAGAATGTGATTACGTCCTATTCATTTTTTCAGCTTATATGGTTAAAAAGGTGCAATAATTTTGAAAAAAATTAACATATTCCTGTCTCGATTATTTGAATTTTTGAATTAAATAGGTATCTTCCATACACTACAGGTATGGCAAATAAACATCGAGATTGAAGGAAGAATAGAAGAAAATTTAAAGGACAAATTCTCTTAATTTCTTTTTTTTCTAACGAATATCTTAACACGATTTTTTCTTGATACATTTTGAGATTATATAAATTCGTTACTAACAACAATTCTACGCGTTCTTCGCACGCTGTGTCATATTTTCTATAAAGATACATCATGTATTTGAAAAAGGAAATGAAAAAAGAGAAGATATAATCTCTAATATTTAGCAGGATGACTAATGTATCAAGTGCTGTACTGACTTTCTGTCAACAGATATTCCGGACCTCCGCCCCAGCGTTTTAGTAGTCCTCTGAGGGATTCTTCGTCTCATAAGCGATTTGACGACGTAGCACCGCCTGGTACTGAGGGCTACTATGATCTCTCACCACCGGGTGTCGAACATTCCGAGAGACCGTCGAGGGACGATCGTGAGAGGCAACGCACTTTGAGAGATCAGGAAGATCGGGAACATTCGTCGAAGGACCGTGACAACGATGAACGGGATAGATTGAGAGATGATAGGTAACATTGTGTTGGACATTGTTGAATATTGTTGATCGAGTCAACTTTAATAAAAACTCAGGAAAAAGGAGGCAATAATTGACGTGCAAACTGGCAATTGATATCTTTATTAAAAACACAACGTTTCGACCATAGAATTTGGTCCTTTTCAAGTGTATCTGTCAATACACTTATTTGTCATAGATACTATTTTATTGGTCATAGATACTATTTTAACGTCCACAAGTTTTGGTTTTGGTGGATTTTATTACGAACAAGTCTTTGGCAGCCCTATGGGCTCTCCGTTGTCTCCTATCTTAGCAGATCTCGTGATGGATGACCTTGAAACTAATTGTTTGAACCGGTTAGATTTCACTATTCCCATATATTATAGATATGTAGATGATATATTCTTAGTCGCTCCAAAAACAAAAATTTACATAATCCTGGAAGTGTTCAATAACTATCATCCGAGATTGAAATTCACTTATGAGATCGAAAAAGATTCCTCCATCCCATTTTTAGATACTATGGTTGTTCGTCAAAATAACTTCCTTATCACAAACTGGTATCGCAAACTTACCTTTTCGGGTCGATACATTAATTATTTTTCTAATCATCCTTTTAAGTACAAGAAAAACACTATAATCAATTTGGTTGATAGGGCCATCCTACTGTCGGACTCTCAATTTCATAATAATAACATTAACATAGTCAAAAAAATCCTGCATAATTGTAATAATTGTTTTCCTACACACATTACTAACAAATATATAAAAAGACGATTAAACTTATTACGCCATCGACCCATCAACAACTCTCCTAATCACAACACCTTTGACGTAAAAAACTGTATCATTCATCAACTGTATCCCATACACCAACAAACTCAGTGATAACATTGAACACTCGTTAAAAAACACTGGTTTGAGCGTTGCATTTACGGTTTCCAACAAGCTAAATTCTTTCATAAAGAAGGGGAAAGACACACTAGATGTTGCAAAACACACCGAATTAGTCTATAAATTAGATTGTTCAAATTGCAATGCTTGCTATATCGGTCAAACTAAGCGACATTTAGGTACTCGCATTAAGGAACATTGCCATAACATAAAAAAACACCCATCCAATCACTCAGTTGTTAGCAGTCATCGTGTGTCTCACACCCATGAATTCGATTGGAATAATCCAAAAATTCTGCATAAAGAAAACTATACAAGAAAGCGTGAGATCGCTGAAATGTTTTTCATAAGAAACACAATTCGGCCATAAATTTACAACGAGATACAGAAAATCTATCAGCAGTATATGATCGTCTGATTGAAATTGTATAACTTTCATGCAGGTGTAAATTTTGCGCCACACCTCATCTTAAAACTGTTTTTACTTTAGCAAATTGTTTAGTTCTCCCTCTTACGGCGTTCGTTTGCTTTTATCGTTTGACCCTGACAATAACTGTCATGCTTAATCACTCAGTTTGAGTTTAGCAGTCATGAACAGCTGACACATATTCTATAGCTAGACATTTTTGTAACATCTCACTTTTATTTCATTTTATTTTATTTTATTATATAATGTAATTCTTGAGTCATTATCTCAAATTGTAAGTAACAAATTTGACAACTTTTATATATATATTGTAACACATCTTATTGTATTGTTTCTGGTTTTATTATATTGACAGATACACTTGAAAAGGACCAAATCCTATGGTCGAAACGTTGTGTTTTTTAATAAAGGTATCAATTGCCAGTTTGCACGTCAATTATTGCCTCCTTTTTCCTGAGTTTAATATCACTGGCGAAGAGAAGATTGTTCACATATTTTAATAAAAAAATTAATCTTATCTCGAGTCACTTGCATTTCACGAAAGAAAATGTTGCAATACTTAATAATATTATGAAGGAATATGTATTATATATATTATATTATATATTATATATTGTATTGTATATTATATATTATATATTTTAATGTATCTTGCATTTCAAAGGGTTCGCGAACGTGAGGATCGTATGCGCGAGAGAGATGACAGAGATCGCAGAATTGTAAACAGAGATCGTGAGGATAGGCAGATCCTGCCTAGAGAACACGAGGACAGGATACGAGAGAAAGACGAACGCGACAGAAGAGAAAAGGAAAAGGAACGAGATGATAGACACGTTCGCGATCGTCGAGATGACGATAGACATGTCGAAAAGAAAGAAAATTATGACAAAGATCGGTATGTTTGTACAATCAAGTTAAAGAATCATTGTTAAATTATTCTGCTTTTGTTGTCATTAGATCAATACGATATAAATTTTAACTTAATGTTACTTAAAGTATCATGCTGAAAAAAGGACATATGTTAATTTACAATTAGGTAACGAATATTTGTTATTTATCTTATCTTATACATTGTTATAGTTATAGAGATGATCGAGATCGCCATAGGCAGGATGACAAGAATCGACTACGAGAGAAGGAGAGACGTGAACGCGAATACGAGTCTGAGAAAGACAGAGATCGTCACGAACGATACGATAGACGTTCGGTGGAGCGGAAAAAGAGTAGAAAGAGCTTAAGTCCATACTCGCAGAAGGCCAGGGGTGACCCTAAAGATTTGTCGCCAGAACGAAGTACGAAGAAGAAAGAAAAAGATCACGAGGAAAAAGTGGAAGAGAAGAAGAAAGAGAAGAAGATAAAGGAGAAGAAGAAGAAGAAAGATAGCGATGATAAGGAAAAGAAGAAGAAGAAGAAGAAAGACAAGAAATCCAATCAGAAAGAAGCAGCAAAGGACGATCCGTCGATCAAGACAATGGAGACGGACGACCTGCTGGTCGAGACTAAAACAAGTAATGACATTTTGTCTTCTCCACTCATCAAGACCGACTCCGTAAAGACATGCAACGAGGAGAATAACATACAGAACAGGATCGAATGCATCTCCAATCAAGTATCCATCGCGCCGATCAAAGAAGAATTTGAGGATAAGTCTCTGGCGATGAATCCGGAACCACCGGAATTCAATGAATCCAGTCCTGGCAGTGGTCGGCTAGATCGTGCGGAATTCGGCACGAATCCACCAAATCCAAACTTCAAACCGATCCCGGAACTCAAATCAGACATGAAGCCGATCGATAGCCTCTACGGAGGATTGGATGATACAGAAATTAACACTGTGATTACGGAGAAGTATTCTCTACTTTCAGAACACTCGCAAACCGAGACGAAGGAAGCCATCATTGTGCTGGCGACGGAGAAATCGCCAAAGAAGGATGAGTTTTTGGCGTCGATACCCGAACTGTCCAAGTGGGAAAGGGATGATACGATTGAAAAACACGAGGACGATGACGACGACGATGTGAGCGGATCACCGACAGATAAGATACAAAGAGAGGACGAGCCGAAATCGATGAAAATGGTTACGTCGGAGGTGCTGAAACGTGCGGAAAACGCCATATTTCAAAAGGCCATTAACGCGATTCGACCAATTGAGATCAAGAAGATCAGCGAAAGCAGAAAGATATTGTATCAGAATCCTGAACCCAAGGTGCTGGAGACAGTGGAGCCTGCCAACCGAGAACCACGGAAGAGCGTCAACGTGACGATCAACGTTGGTAGAAATGAGAGGAATGTCGAGATCACCGAACCGACAAAGAAAACCAAGCTCGATCGTACCAAATTCAAACCCGTGCCAGAGACAGCCTACTCGCCGACCAGGCTATCCGCAAAGGAAAGACTCGGCGAGAAGATTGAGGACGGTAAAGAGAAAAAGGTTAGTCCTATAAAGGGATTCATAGAGAGGCGTGATACCAAGAACGAGAATCAAACGAGAAGTCGGTCGCCCAGAAGGGAAAAGAAGCTTTCCCCACTTCTAGAGCGACGTGTGGAATCCTCTTCGTTGGGTTTAACTCCAACGAGTGGCGAACGAAAGGTATTCTTGGAAGAGAGGAAACGGGACAAGGATAGAGGCGATCGGTCGAAGGAGAGATCGGATCTCCGAGGCGACAGGCACGGCAGCGAGTTGAAACTCGAGAGGGAGAGTAGACTCGATTGTAGAACGGACTTTCGCTCCAACAGAAATGACAAAGGAGAACGCGTGGACAAGGATCGTGACAAGGAACGCGAGCATAGAGGTAGGACACCTCCTTCGGCTTGTGCATTTAAGAGAACGGAAATGTCAAAGATCAGCTTGTTGAAATCGAAAGATGACGAGGAAGAGAAGAAACGTGACAAGAAATCACGGGAGGAAAAGAAGAGAAAGAAGGAGCACCGCAGCAGGAGTAAATCTAAGGAACATAAGAAGCGTAAAGAGAAGAAACACAAGAAGGATAAGGACAAAAATCAGGAGAAGAAGCAAAAGCATAAGGAAGCCGTAATTTCAAAGGACAAGTCGGATGGTAACGAGACCAAAATCAGTTACGATAACATTGAGCCACCTCTAGCAGAATCGTTGAAGAAACAGAGAAAAAATCCGAGACTGGTGTCTGATCGCAAGCGCAGTATGCTCGACGAAGCGAGCTTCGAACCTGATTATTCAGCTTCAGATTCAGAATCAGATGGTGAAGAAGGTAAATCGTCACCTGCGAAGAAGTTGAAACTTGACGAAACAGAATTGGACAAGGAGATGGAGATGAAATCCCTGAAGAAACGCTCCAAGTCCAGTAGCAGCGAGGACACGTCCAGCAGTTCTGACACAACGAGCTCCGACTCGGATAGCAGCGATGAGTCACACAAGAAGAAAAGAAAGAAGCATAAGAAACACAAGAAGAAGAAATCTGCTAAAAAGGATAGCAGTTCGGATTCGGACACTTGTTCTGATTCATCTGATAGCAGCACTGACGAAGAGAAACATAAGAAGAAGTCAAAAAAATCAAAGAGCAGAAGCAAGCAGTCAAAGAAGAAGAAAAGATCCAAGCATAAATGACATCACTAGAGATGTCTTTGACGCTCGATCAAAGAAGCTTATCTTACTTTGGAAAAGAGCAAAAAAAGAGAAAAAAGGCCAGAACTCTTTTTTTGTCACAGAATATCATGGAAATCATAATAATTATTATTTTGTACTCGTTGTTACAGTTCAGCATACAGTACAGCTCGGCGACAAAGTTTTTTTTTAACAGATGTCATTTAGTAGTAGTAGGGTATTTATTGAATGAATTATTGATATGGAAATAAGTAAGCATTTTCAGCACGCGAAGCAAATTAATGGTTCGAGGAATAATATAAGAAAAAGAAACAAAAATTGAAAATGCATATGGTAGTTGAACTATTCTAATGTGAAAGAAGGAAAAGAAAAACATGATGGCCTTTGCATAATTATCACGTCTTTATTCACGACTTGATATATATATATATGTGTGTGTGTGTGTGCGCGCGTGCGTCACATACACAAATATATATATAAATTTATTATTAAAATAAGCCATGTACATTATAGTTGATGTAATTTTGTGGAAATTTTGTCAAAAAACCGATAAGTCTTTGAAAAACTTATGATAATTATATGAGTATAAGAGCAATTTTATTTAAGATCTCTGCTGTATACGTATGTGTGTACACGACACACATACTCTCTCTTCTCCCCTCCCTCTCCCCTCCTTCGCTTCTTGTTTCATCATATATTGTACTTTCGTAATCTAATGTCAATATACAAGAAAAATCACAAAATAAAATGGTAAAATTCTTTTAACATATTCTTATGTCTCACCAAAAACATAAAAATAAAAAAGATATCGACTTTGCGTTATGCCAAATTATACATTGAGAGATAGCTTTGTTACATTGACAGGGTTGTCTCACACACACGCATATGTGTATATATATATATATATATATATATATATATATATGTGTGTGTGTGCGTTCAATCTCGTGTGTGCGCGCAAGCGTGTGTGTGCATACACATAGATATTATAACAGATAAGAACATCATTCTTTTTCATTATTTATTATATTAAATATAGCAATTTAAGTTTGTGCTGTATGTTTTCAAGTTTGTATATGTAAAAAGACATCTATAAATATAAGATTTGTGTATGTAACATACATAGGTAGGAAATAAATAAATAGCATTTAAAAATCGCAATTGAATATTGAATAATACATGCTCATGTAGAATTTATAATTAAATATTTTTCAAGCTAGTAAATGTTTGAACAAGACCACATAATAATGGTAAGTTTCTGCTCTTTTTGCTGTCCTTTATCCCTAAGCTTTGTACAAGAAGCTTACGATCCAAGCAATGTTTGGAAAGATCGCATTCTGGAATAACATCTTTCATTCAACCTCATTGCCTGATTGATTAAATGTATTTCACAATTGATACAATGTCTATCACTATTACTGACTGATTATGATATTTGATTATATATTTTATAAAATAATGTACCTGCGATAAATACAGTAGAGCTGTATTTGTAACCCATCCAATCTAGATATTCTCTGACAAGTTCATTGAGAAAAACGATATCGTGAGAAGGTTTGACAGTTTTTGACTTGTTCTCTTTGCTAGAACAATCGAGCAGTTTTATCACTTCCGTACGCATTTCTGCTCTTAGCCGATCAAGATTTCCATCAGCCTTTAGTGATTCTCGTACAGCTACAAATTGAAACATAATCATGAATAAGTGTATGTACCTGAGAAGACAGTAACGATAAGAGACAATATAAGAGAGTACACAGTTGTATTATATAAATATCGCTTGAATATATAACTTATATGATTTCTTGCTGTAAAATATAGTGAGTTACTTCTCTTACTATAGAAATAAATTTCCGTAATTTTTCTAAATATTTACACATACAATCTATACATTTACGTATTTATATACCATTTACTAAATCCTTCTCCGTCGCCATTTCACACTACGTTTCATTCAATATTTTTCGGAAATCCTAAATATAAAAGAATTACACGAAAAATCGATCGAACCGAAAGTGACTTATACCGCCTTAAGACTTTTACCGATTTATTAAAATTTTTGACAATTCTTCTCTCTCAACATAGACATAGAGTACGTTTACACGACAGCGTTAAATCGATTTAAAAACAACGTAGGTATAATGGCCAATCACAGCCATTCCATTTTTCAGAAGAATAATTGGAGTAGAGCCATGGAGGACGTAGAGACAGAGAAAAGAATGAGAGACACCATGGCCTTTTAGGTGATCCCTGAAAGCGATACGCCCTCTGTGGACATAAAAAACGTGGACATGAACTACGAAGCCAATGTCCATGAATGTTCTCAGTGGGTACATAAAATGTGCACCACGGACTAAGGAATAGAGGGACGGAGCACAAGCTGTACCGGTGAGGCACGTTTGCGGCGGGGGGGACCGCCATATTCGTTTAGTAATCACCACACATAGAACTCACTATTTGCGTACGTGTGAGAAATGAAAGTCAGATCCTGCGCACAATAAACAAAATAGAAATAGGAATAATTATTAAATATTATAAATAAGAAATTAGAATTATTTATTTTAAAAATAAAAAGAATAGAATAAATTAATGCGTGAATTAAGAAATAAGAATTGGAACTAATTAATATATTTTATTCTCTTGTTAGATGTAAAATAATTTCTTTTTTCAACAATAAACAACAATAACAACAATAACAACAATAAAAAACATAAAATCACCGCCTAACCTCTTTACGCTTATCACTCGTTATGTCTCGTGGCACCACTACACGAGTGTAACCATGTCACAGACACAGGATCTTTGTGTGAGAATCGCTACATCAATATGGCGGAAAGCAGTCCCCCCCGCATGCTTGAGTTACCATCCCCTCTCGCCTAAACTAGGACTTTAGACTCGGTCCCTCTATTCCTTAGTCCGTGATGTGCACAATTTCTAGTTGTGTTCCATGCTATGTACACGAAATGCTGATTCGAATTCTGCAACATACAAGCCTTTATGCATGTATTTATATATAGTGTATGTATAATTATATAGAACCCAAATTTATTAATACTTTTATACCAAATGTACAATTTTAATTATAAATATATTATATCAGTATTTGAGAATGCTATTTACATCTATCATTTTACTTTTTCTTTTTCTTTTCTTTTTCTTTTTCTGCTATTTACATCTATCATTTTACTTTTTCTTTTCATCTATCAATTTACTTTTTCTTTTTCTTTTCTTTTACTTTTTCTTTTTCTCTTTTTTCTATCATTTTGTTACTTAAATTTATTTACTCTTGACTATATGACGTTTCTCTTTTCTTTTTTTACCAAATGTTCGACCTTCATGCTTGGAATTACCACAATGAAAGCCGTTTTATGTGATTCTCTTAATGCTACTATATTTTAACAATTAAGTGTAAGGCTTAAAAAATGAGTTACCGCAGGTAGCTCCAATACAAAAGAAATATCTAATAGAAGATATATTTATGTCTTAGATATACGTGTATCTCCTTAAATTAAATGTTTACTTAAGCTATTGAAAACAAAAATATATCAATATGTCTTTTCTTATCGAAAGTGTACATTTGTGTATTTAGGGACATGTTTAAAAAATTTTGTTAGCTGATCATGCTGATTTAAAGAGAGTTCTCGACACTAGAATAAATTCAAGTAAATTTATATCACAGTCATCATATCAATTATATCAGTCAAAATCATCAATTCAATCATAATTATCTGAAAATTATATATTAAAAAATTGCATCAATATAATGATTAAGAGAGATTGGAAAGTTTCTAAATTTAAGTTTAGTTTAAAGAAATTGGAAGAACAATCATAAAATACGAGATAAAATACATATGTTCAATGATAACATAAAAAATTGTTTTCCTTAATAATATTATTAATAAATAATATTTGAAATTTTTTAAGATATTAATTATATATCACGATATATATTTTGTTAAATCCTCTGTGTAAACATTTCAAAATCTAGATGGTACTTTCAAGCCCTTCTACATATTGTACCTGTATCAGGTACTATTGACAAAAGGACGGTGAATTTTCTAGCACGATATTTCTTAAAATATATCTTGTAGAATGTCAATTTTTTTCATTTCAAGTTCACATTGATAAATAAAAAATTATCCACAATTGAGGAGATTAAAAGATTTTATACAAGCACACACGCGCGCGCGCACGCACGAAATACTATAATCTATTCTAATGCAAATTATTTATAACGCACGCACGCACAAAATCTTTTTTATAAATTATTTGCAATAGGTAAAAAAATGCAGTATATGTTATATAATCTTCTCTCGTCAAAGCCATCAATTAAATATCAATAAATTATCACAATTCTAATTCCATAAAAATCTCCTTGTCTCAGGAAGACATGGCACATACGTATACATATATAGACATATATAAGCAACCTTGTATGCTCGTAAAATGTAAAGAAAACATTCTTAATAACATGTCACTACACATCACTATATTCATCTGTTAAACTTTTTTCTGACTGTCATCAAGACTTTCCAATAAATGAAGTAATAAGCAAATAAATAAATAAATAAATAAATAATATATATATATATATATATATATAGAGAGAGAGAGAGAGAGAGAGAAAGAGAGGAACACAATTAAATTAATATAAATTAAATATATTAATATACACCTTTCATTGTTTGTAAAACTCTTATAAATGTTCGAATTCGAAATTTGTAGCAAATACACTGTATTACACTAAATATGTTTATGTAAATTTTAGATAAATATACAATATATTATTTTATTATTTATACAATATTAACAAAATACATCAATGTAATTAATCAGAGATTCAAATTTTTTAATCTTTGTACTGTATGTGTGTGTATGCGCGCGCGTACATAGTTTTAAATTTATTCTCTCATATGTCTGAAAAAAATGTAAGAAATATTAATTGGGAACTATTTATATTATATATTTTTTCGCTGTACTAGAACTAAATTTGGATTGTGAGAATTTTCTCTAAACTTTTTTTTTTAATGTAAAATTATATTTCTTGCGTTTTTGTGAATAGATTCCTTTGAACAGAATTTTCTCAGGACGTTTACTAAAATAATGTCAATTTTTGCACAATTTATATATTTATATATATATGTAATTTTTTCGATGTATATTATTTTTATTTTATTCTTCTGTAATATGGAAATTTCAAATAACTTCTATATCAATATAAATTTGCAAAAGTTTAATAAAATTCAACACTCTTTGCATAAACCTATAAATAAGATAAAAATTTAACATTTCCCAAGTTGAACAGTAAGTATATATATATGGAAAAAAAACTTTCTTCAGAGATTGAGATTTCAAAAAGGGATGTACAGTGTAATATCTGCGAATTAAAAATTAATTCCAATTTATTAGATAATTCGATCAGTAGTATAATTCACATAATCTTTCCATGCAGTATAAATATAATTCAATATACGAACAGATATCATGATATTGGCAATACTCAGTTGTTTTTTTTTTTAAAGCTGTAATTTATTCTCTCATCACTGTATCAAAATTTTTATAATCTTGTATCTCTATTCACTCCGTATACTCATATGTATAACTTTTATATATGTATATATATGTATATATCACAACTTAACGAAAAAAAGCAATAGTCTTATGCAATTTTATTTGTATGACTCTTTTAAGATTTTCCATAAAATAACGTTTTGTAAGATAAGATCTGAATCTATCTGAATCTATATCACGCGTTTATGTAACTGACAATAAATAAACACAATTATATCTGTCGATACGATTATTCATCATGCTCATTATCGTAAGCAATCGTATTATTAATTGCATGTAACATGACATGTTGTTAGGTATATACTATAAAGATACCACAAAGTCAAAGTGTAAAATTACAATTTTCATAAAACAAATATATAAATAACGTGTAATATGCTGTTAGTACAGCACATCTGTCAATATGGAGATTTCTCTATGCAAATTTTGTGCGTACGCACAAATTCTCACATGCAATTAAATATCACACGAAATAAGCTATATTTACATTAGGATAGAGAATACCGAAACAAAATGACGCAATAAAAATAGATCAATACAATACGAATAGATCCTAAAAAGAATATACTAATAATAATAAGAATATCGCTTCCTTAATCATAACGAAAGAATAAAATGTCGATTGCAAGATAATGCCAGATGATTCTGTTCAAAGGTCAAATTTAAGGTAAATTCTTCCGCTTCTCATAGTAATTTTTCTTAGTGTAAACACTAAGCTTTGTCGATGGAAGTATCCTTCATAATGTCATCTTTAGTGATATTTTGGTTCATTTGGTCATTTTCATACTCTACAAAGTCATCGAATAAGCTTGGCCACGCTTCCGCATCATCATAAGCACCAAGATCATCTCCGATGCTTTCGGCAAAGTTTAGAAACATATTCCAAGTATCCCTAGGTATCCCCCGGATGTGATGACATTCAAGAAAGTTCAGCCATTTCGTTAAGAGCGGAGGTTCGCGTATTGTGAAAACGAGTCTCCAAAGATCGATTGCCATATCAGCTGGTAAGATTCTTTGACCAGACGTCACGTCGAGGCCAAATCGGAATGTGAATCTATAGAGATCCTTGAACAAGTCACTATTGATCATCAATTCTTGAACGATCTCAGGCAACCGTGCCTGTATACCACGTATACTATCGATCTTCATTATTCTTAATCCTGTAACAAATTCCTGGCGCGTGAATTGGCACATTTGCTCCGCATTTAATTTCCATGCAAGCACAAGTACTTTAAATTCATCGGGTGATAATTGTAAATCATCACAGAGTCTTTCTATACCGTCAGCTAATATTACATCTTCATGAGGATCCTTAAAAGTAAACACATGAAATATATTATTAGTATTCATATATCAGTATCCATTATGATATTAAATTATGAAGCAATTTTTCGCTACAGTTGTCTCCTGTCCTCTTTTTTAAAGAGCAACATCTCTTCTTCCATATAACTTTAAATAGAAATCAATCATCACCTATCTGCTATGTTCTGTACCTTGTATTGATCGAAAAGGGCATTTAGTTTGCTCTCCGATGGTTCCCTTTGCTGCCTAGGTTCAGTACTTAAATTAAGACCCGACGACGTACTGGATCGTCCCAATGGCTGTAATCGCGAGTAGAAGCCTCGCGATAAGCGCAGATTACTTTGTGCATTAGGTACAGATCCACAATTATCCGAGCCTACGTTATTAAACGTAGATAGCATACTTGTAGACTTTCTGTTCCCATTCGCATGTGTTTCAGGCACAAAAGAACCGGATTGCTGGCAAGAATTTGGGAACAAACCTCTGAGTTCCATCGTTTCTATAAAAGGTGATAAAAAGTTGTAAAATTGAGATAAAAGAGCAATATTTGAAAGTGAATAAACTAGAGACTAGGGAATAAAATTAAAATTAATTTTGCATTTTTATTTTGTATGTAGTTTCTACTAAAAGGCAAACCTGTGTGTGTGTGTGAAAAGTAATTACGTATGAAAAAAAAAAATTGCTATTGATATTGACATTTCAGTTGTACCTACCGTCTTTATGTTCTAATACGATCGATTGATTAGTGCTAGTCGATGGTGGAAGTGGCACCTTGAAGCATGAAAAACAGTTTCCCATTGATGCTGACCGTACTTGACATCAAAGACGATTATGCCATGCATCAGTAATTCAGTCTTACATTGGCAGTCTTGATGGAAAGCTGAAGAATGAAGATACATCTCGCATTATTACTTTTGTCGCTCATCATCCACATTAAATCTAATATTTCTGCTTTGTGTCATGTAATCGATGACTCGTTTTGAATAGATGTTCAAGTCATGAGATCTGGCATACGGATGACACAGAGATTCCAACACACGTCTTACTACAATGCCGCAGCCAAAGGCAACAAGAATATCGAATTGTCAGCTGTGCAAGAAACATTAAAAATCGCTTCTCGGTTAGAATCTACCGATTATCGTGTAATTTTTGAGAAACCTCGTCGACATTAAAACAGGTAGGTACTCGGAGAGTAAATTCGCAGGAAGACGCACCAAGTGACTGGAGACAAGGATATACGCGAGAGGATATCGAGAGGGTAAGTTTTCTACTTTTCTTGCTCTTGTTGAAAGTATATGAGATTGATGTTCTGAGGAGGGGAGGGGAGGCACGCGATATAAAACTAGACGACGGTGATACCTTATTGTTACGTATCTGCTGTGATCCTAGATCGATCCGCGGGTGTTGGATAATAATCTCAAGCAGGTCTCGTCGCGAAACGACACGTCGCCTCGCCCGCACTCATCGATCCTCCGAGTAGCGAGGAAAACAGAGAAGTGCTCCCAGACGTGTCGCGCGAGCGTCTATACTTGTTCGTTCTCCCTAAAACTGTTCTCGCGACGGATCAACGCAGGGCCACCGCGTTACTTCTCATGACCTCGGACATTTTTCCGATGAAGACGAGCGTCTGGCGACAGAATTCAGCCTGGTAGCCGAGTCTGCGTCATTTGCGACGACGATGTCATAACCTCGTGAGACCGTGCAACAACGGCGACAACGATGTCAACGCCGACGGAGGCGATCTCATTCCAAGCGCGCGAGACGTTCGTCTACCGCGCGATCGCACGGTTACGGTCCCAGCGACCGCAACCAACACTGAGACTGGCGTTGTCGCCTGTCGCGGTTGTCACGTTTATCAGCGAGAACGACCGCCTCGCTCCCGAGCCAATCAAACCGTCTCGAGCGAAAACACCGCGACTGACCGCGCGAGACGAAGACGTGTCTCAGGCTGTCCAAGGAAAAAAAGTCCTTTGTTATCTGCTGTTAGAGTTATTCATTTCGTACGTTGCGCACAGTGGCCTAGTTTCCACTGAAGTCTTCAATCCGATTCTACTTCGGTGCAGAACAAATTTATTATGCTGTTTCCATTGGCCTAGTTTCCACCGAAGCACCTAATCCGGCGTAGAACCGAATTTGAGCCGCCACCAAGATAATCGGAGTGGGAGCGAATTGACACTAAAGGTTTGTTCGCGTCGCTTGTCCCAACATGCTCCTACTCGCTCCAATACGCTCCAAACTATAGTATTACGTTACGTATACTATAGATTGGAGCGTATTGGAGTGAGTAGGAGCATATTGGGGTATTGCGACGCGAACCAACCCTAAGTTTAGTGCCGGTGGAAACAGTCGAAAGTAGGTAATGCCAACTTCTATACTTTTTATTATTGGCTATTTCTAGCCAATTTGCCTATTTGTATGTACAGCCGACGCCAAAGCGAGCGTCTTTCGCTCTCTCTCACTCTCGTGCTTAGTGGCTAACTCGTATGCGATCTACTACGAAAACTCGTACCGTGTGCCGTCGGCTTACGTCACGATAAAATGAGCGGTATCTGACAAGAGTGAACTATCGATCATTATCGATATTGGTTCTAACCTTAGAAGATAGTTATTATATCAATGACTACGTTTACACGACAGCCTAAAGCCGATTTAATAACTACCGTAGTTAGAGAATTCTTGCATTCAATTGGTATATTCTTTTAGATCTAAAAAAATTTACCAATTGGATGCAAGAATTCATTAACTACGGTAGTTACTAAATCAGCTTTACACTGTCGTGTAAACGTAGTCAATTAGTGACTTGGTCGTAAAAGAACATTTACACGGCATCTAAATTCTAATGTCAGAGTATGTAATTATGTAATTTTTTACGTGAAAAGTTTCACGTGAACACACAACGATTTCAACCAATAAAATCCATGAATTGTTCAATGAGTCTAATTTCATTGGTTGGAATCGTTGAGTTTACGTGAAACTTTTCATGTGAAAAATTACATGATCGATAACCAGTAGTTGTAACATCGATGTTTATAACTTGGGCATAGCCAATGTCGTAGATACTGTCATAGACGTATAATAAATAGACTGCGCGTTTGGCTAAAAAGTTGTTTTCATTTTAGAAAGAGACAACATGTTTTGAATAGTAACTTTCTCTCTCTCTCTCTCTATTTCATTAGACAAAGATGAGATTACTATTCAACATCAGTTGTCTCTTTCTAAAATGAGGACATTTTTTAAATAGGGCAGAATAGGGACGCGCAGTCTATTTATTATACGTCTATGGATACTGCAGCAAAGCTTTGATTGGCTGTTTCTATGACGCACTCTCTATTCCGCACCATGTGATATCACGTAGTCTATGGGTGCGCCCTGAACACACCCACAGACTGACACGAAAAACGAAAAAATAATAATGGCAGATTCGAACCACTGAAACCTGAAACGCGCGACTGTCGCAAAAATGCGATTAGGGGAGTTATCATGGTATCACGAATACGTGGGGAGCACGTGGCGAGGAACGGACTCTTGTGTAGTGTTTCGATAGTGACGTGATAGTCGTCGTTCTTTCGTTTTTACAATTTCAATTGTTATCAAGGTGCTCTTCCGGTATGTAGCTCGATCGGAATGGTGTGGCGAAATTGACCAAACTTTTTAGATTGAATAAAACCGTTAGCGTTGATGTTCACGAAAGAGATACCTACATGGTTTTAAATATTTACCGTTTGCGACTCTCGTTTACATGTTCCTTAAAATATGTATTCGATATTTGTTTAATTGTCAAATTAAACGGAAGAGTGTGTTTTTTGATCCAAAGATTGTTACGCGCGCGCGTGTGTGCGTGTGTGTGTGTGTGTGGTTGGGGGGTGTCAATGTCACTCAATTCGTATGCACGCGTGCCTAATACGTGTACGCGCCTCAGTCTTACAATTTTGTAAAAGTGCATTGTATTTTTATAACTCCACTCCCTAATGTTACTTGATCACGTTAACCAAAATGGTTCACAACAAGCTGCAATCTCGGATTAAAATTCGACACTGTTCATAAGATTTCAGACTATCGTAAAAAAAATTTCGAGTAATTGGAATATCAAACAAATTCTAACATGCTCTTAAACTCAACTTAATTTCAAGCGTCTAAATTTATAATTTATAATTTATCATATCTACGCTATAATTTGTTGCAGGCTCAATTTGATACTGGATTATTTTCATAATCTATAAGTCTTTTGTAATCTAAAGTTTTTCGTTTTCATCGTTATATCTTTTGTTCTGATTTGTCTATTTCAAAAAGTATAATCAAATATGTAATAAAATGAAAAGTTATATATTTTATGCAATAATATGAAATAAGTACTCTTTTCATATCATAAAGATATAAGCAAAACAACAGATATATTTATGTTATATAAGCATTTTGAAAGATATATATGTGTAGGTATAATATTATATGCTAACAATATTATACTTGATTGACAGATAACACGATGCCGAAATTACCACGTATCACTAGATCTTTGCGGATGTTTACTTCTCTAGAGCGCAGAGGAGAAACATTAGACTTTCAACTGAATGACTTAGTCAAAAAAAGACAGGAACGAACAATGAGATTAAAAAGGTAAACGTATATTCCATGTAAAAAAAAATTTTTACGATGAAGTATATTTAATATATTTTGTGTGGGCTTATACACATTTTAATATAACATCACATATGTTACTTGTATGTTATGAACAGTCTTGATTGGCATAACATATGCAAAAATGCCTCTAAAGATCTTATGGCACATCTGCAAGCATTAAGAAACATTGTGCAACAAGCTTTAGGTGAGTAATAAATAAAAAACATTTACAATAACTACTCTTATTTTTAACAAATAAGAACTTTTAACTTAAATTTGAGAGATTAATGATACAATACTCTATATTTTGTCGGATAACATATTTTATTTAATAAGTATTTCTAATAAGTATTGTATTGTAATTAAACAAGTTATAACTTAATTTAAAAATTTCAATTTTTTACTTTTCAGCAAATGACTGTTCAGATGTTATTAATGAATTCACAGTTTATGCATTACGTTTATTAATCGAAGACAAATACTTGTCGCAAGAAAATTATAACATACTTAGTAAAAAATTGGGAAACCTAACACATCATCATGCACAAACTATGATGCTGGTATGAAATAATGCATTCTATAATTTTAATTTTTATTGCTTAACATGTTATTTTTTACTTTATTGCCTTGCAACCTTGCATATAGATAGTCACTGAAATTCGAATGAAATGTCATGAGGAAGTTATAGAATTGTTATCAGAATTTAAAGAGAATGCAAACGCTCCAGATTCACAGATTTTTGGCGCAGATATTCCTTATAATCGAGCTAGGGTTGTATGGCCCGATACCGTTGAACTTCACAATATGTCCACAGAAAATACAAATTCGAATACTGATAAATTTACAATGATGATACATGAAACGAAACCTTTAACACGGAAGAAATCTACAGTGAGTATCTGTTGAATGTTTGAACAAAAAGAAAGTTAATCTTCCAATCATTTTTTTTTTTTTTCAATTTTCTCTTTTATCTTTTAATTATAGTTTGACAAAGCGACATTCACGAACGGATTAAAAAGTTGCTACAAAGACTATAGTACAGAAGTGTCATATCAAGATTTTGCAACAGCAATAGTAGAAAAATTAAAGGCCTCTCAAAATATACAAACGGAACTGTTCGATATGTTAGGTTGTAAACATTTGGAATTTATCGAATACATTATTGAACATCGGAAGACCATCGTATCAACATGTTCATGCCAAAAAGTGACCAAGAGATCGCAAACAGCTGTGCAGGGCCCTATAATGAGTGGCCAAGTGACCGTACAATCCGAAACGGAAAAGCAATTGTGCAAGCAAGTACGTAAGGAGGAAAAAAAATTCAATAGAATAGCGAACAAGCGAGATGCTAAATCGGAAGCCGAAGAAAGAGAATTTGATTCGACCGAATTGCAAATTAAGAGACAAGAGGCATTCAAAGCAGCGTGTGCTCCGCTATTTCCTAAAAAAAATGTTTTGGAGAGAGGCGTGCAGGAAAATTTTCTATTTGTATTTGATTCTAAAGCGAGTGCTGAGCGAGCAGTCATTATGTCAGGGCAAAAGTTACTGTTGGCCGAAGATGTTAGAAGAGAGAATAGCGAATTCTGGGAAGAAGTACATATACCGATATCGAAGCAAGAATCTATTGACGTTAAAATAGATCCCGTGTCGGTATCTTCTCTAGACGAGATTGGTCAAATGGCTTTTAGTGGCGTAACGTCGTTAAATAAGATTCAAAGTATAGTTTTCAACGCGGCGTACAACACTAACGAGAACCTGCTGGTTTGTGCCCCGACCGGAGCGGGAAAGACGAACGTGGCCATGCTGACTGTAGTGCATCAATTGAAGCAGAACATTCGAGATGGACAGTTGGAGAAGAGCCAATTTAAAATAATCTACATTGCGCCCATGAAGGCCCTAGCGGCGGAAATGACCGCAAACTTTAACAAAAGACTCGGCCCTCTGGGCGTGTGCGTTCGCGAGCTGACCGGCGATATGCAACTGACAAAACAAGAGATCCAACAGACTCAAATGATAGTGACTACGCCGGAAAAGTGGGATGTTGTCACGAGAAAAGGTACGGGTGACATCTCGCTCACTAGTATCGTGAGATTGCTTATTATCGACGAGGTGCACTTGCTGCACGGTGACAGGGGACCTGTGGTGGAGGCACTGGTCGCGAGAACCCTGCGTCAAGTGGAGTCATCGCAGAGCATGATTAGGATAGTCGGACTGTCTGCCACACTTCCGAATTACGTGGACGTCGCGCGATTTTTGCGCGTTAATCCGAACACGGGATTATTCTACTTCGATCACCGCTTCCGGCCGGTGCCCCTCAGTCAAACCTTTATCGGCGTGAAGGCTACCAAGCCGCTGCAACAGATGACCGATATGGACCTTGCGTGTTACAACAATGTCGTGGAGATGGTGCGACAAGGCCACCAGGTTATGGTATTCGTACACGCGCGAAACGCTACCGTGAGGACAGCGAATGTCTTGAAGGAACTGGCATCGAGACACGATACGCTCAAGTACTTTTTATCCGACGGACAGGCAAAGCATGTAAATAAAGCGTTTGCAAAGTCGCGTAACAAGTATCTCGGTGAGTTGTTTAACAGTGGGCTGTCGGTACATCACGCTGGCTTGCTGCGCTCCGACAGGAATCTGGTCGAGAAATACTTCGCTGATGGTCTGATCAAAGTGCTGGTGTGCACCGCCACGCTGGCGTGGGGTGTGAATCTGCCGGCGCATGCGGTTATCATACGCGGCACCGAGATCTACGATTCGAAGCACGGCTCGTACGTAGACTTGAGTATCCTGGACGTGTTACAGATCTTCGGGCGCGCCGGCAGACCACAATTCGATAAGTCAGGACATGCGGTCATCATTACATCGCACAACAAGCTATCTCACTATCTGTCACTGCTAACGAATCAAATACCGATTGAGAGCAGCTTCATCACGTATTTGGCCGACAACTTGAATGCCGAGATAGCGTTAGGCACAATATCGAACGTGACAGAAGCGGTCGAATGGCTAAGCTACACTTACCTCTTTGTACGAATGAAATTGAACTTTCAGGCATACGGTATGGTCTATCAAACTCTCCTGAGTGACCCAAATCTGGAAAAGAAGCGAAAGGAACTGGTGGATGTCGCCGCCAAGGCGCTGGACAAAGCGCGGATGATCAGATACGACGTGCGCACCGGTGATCTTAACGCGACTGATTTGGGACGTATCGCGAGTCACTATTATCTCAAATACGACACGGTTGAGATCTTTAACGAGCTTCAGAAGTCTATCATGACCGAGGCGGAGATTCTAGCGATGATATCGCGCGCTCAGGAATTCGAGCAGCTCAAGATACGAGACGACGAGGTGAGCGAGTTAGATGAGCTGATGCAAGAATGCCAGCTCGTGCCGCAAGGCGGAGTGGAGAATGTCCACGGTAAGGTCAACATATTGCTGCAAACGTATCTATCTAGGAGTCGGGTGAACACGGCATCATTGATATCCGATCAGGCGTATGTTACGCAGAACGCCGTGCGGATAGCTAGGGCGCTCTTCGAGATCATGCTCAGGCGTAATAATGCAATAATGGCCGGACGGCTGCTGCAAATGGCGAAGATGTTCGAGGCGCAACAGTGGGACTATCTGACGCCGTTACGCCAATTCGATTGTCTCTCTATAGAGGTCGTCGAGAAGATTGAAGCACGAGACCTCGAGGTCTATCGGTTGCAGGAGATGGACGTGAAGGAGATTGGTAATATCTTACGAGACCAACGAGCGGCGATACTAGTGAAGAAGTATTGCTACGAATTGCCTGCATTGGACGTAGAGTATAATTTACAACCTATCACGCGCACTGTCTTGAGGATACGGCTTAAATTGAAACCACAGTTCTGTTGGAACGACAAAGTTCACGGGAAGAATTCGCTGGCTTTCTGGATATGGATTGAAGATCCGGATTATAATTTTATTTATCATCACGAGTATTTTATATTAACGAAAAAGATGGTCTGTCAGCATCTTGAGCAAGAACTCGTCGTGACCATACCGTTGTCCGAATCGATGCCGACGCAATATTTAGTGAAGGTTACGAGTGATCATTGGCTCGGTTGCGAGGCCACATTTCCATTGACCTTCCACGATCTCATTCTCCCGGAGACTCATCCTCCGCACACTAATCTCCTGGAATTGCAGCCGTTACCGATAACCGCCCTGAAGAATCCAGACTTTGAGAGCTTGTATAATTTTTCGCACTTTAATCCGATACAGACACAAATCTTCCATTGTCTATATCACACGGATAACAACGTTCTCCTCGGCGCTCCGACCGGCTCGGGAAAAACTATTGCGGCGGAGGTCGCTATGTTTCGTGTTTTCAAACAGCATCCCGAGCAGAAAGTCGTTTATATAGCACCCTTGAAAGCTCTGGTCAGGGAGCGCATAAATGACTGGAAGATACGATTGGAGGAGCGGCTGGGTAAGAGGGTGGTGGAGCTGACCGGAGACGTGTCGCCTGACATAAAGATCATAGCCGGCGCGAGTGTGATCGTTACGACACCCGAGAAGTGGGATGGTATTAGTCGGAGCTGGCAAACACGAAGTTACGTGAAGAAAGTGGCGCTTATAGTGATCGACGAGATTCATCTGCTGGGCGAAGATCGCGGCCCGGTACTCGAGGTGATCGTCTCCCGCACCAATTTCATATCTTCGCACACGCACAACAAAGTCAGAGTCGTGGGACTTTCGACCGCACTGGCTAACGCGATAGACTTGGCCAATTGGCTCGGTATTAAAGAGATGGGTCTCTACAATTTTCGGCCGTCTGTGAGACCCGTGCCGCTTGAGGTCCACATCAACGGATTTCCCGGCAAACACTATTGTCCTCGGATGGCGACCATGAACAGACCAACCTTCCAGGCGATTAGACAACACGCGCCCACCAGTCCCTCTCTCGTATTTGTATCCTCTCGTAGACAAACGCGTTTGACTGCACTAGATTTGATTGCCTATCTCGCCGCGGAAGATAATCCCAAGCAGTGGTTACATATGCCAGAAGAACAGATGAACGATATTTTGGAGAACATAAATGACTCGAACCTAAAGCTCACGCTGGCCTTTGGAATTGGCCTTCATCACGCCGGTCTTCAAGACAGAGACAGGAGAATCGTTGAGGAATTATTTGTCAATAATAAAATACAGGTGTGCTATAACTGTATCTCAAACAATTTTGATTCATACGTCAAACTCGACATAGTGTTAAATTGCATAACAGAAACAATAAAGATTTATGTTAGAATAAAATTTACCAACTTACATATATATATATATATATATATATATATATATATATATATATATATAGTATGCACTTTCTTGCACAGAGATTGTCCTACGATGTATGAATGTTGCATAAATGATTAAATTAATCAATTATTAATTTAGGTACTTATCACTACGGCCACTTTGGCTTGGGGTGTTAATTTCCCTGCTCATCTGGTGGTGATAAAAGGTACGGAATATTATGATGGCAAGTTGAAACGTTACGTGGATATGCCAATAACGGATGTTCTCCAAATGATGGGTCGCGCTGGCAGACCGCAATTCGATAATTCCGGAGTGGCTGTCGTGCTTGTGCATGACCTAAAGAAGAATTTCTACAAGAAATTTTTATACGAACCGTTCCCCGTGGAATCGAGTTTGATGGGAGTATTACCTGATCATATTAATGCTGAGATCGTTGCCGGTACTATTAAAAACAAACAAGAGTTTCTTGACTACTTAACGTGGACATATTATTTTCGAAGATTGATGAAAAATCCGAAATATTATGATTTGGATATCTTGGAGCCTCACTGTATCAACGAATATCTCTCGAGATTAGTAGAGACCACCATAAAGACGTTAATGGATTCATATTGTATCGATTACGATGAGGTACGATGATAAATCCAATGGAGTAGCGTAACACGTCGTCTACAGTGGAGTAATGGATTAAGGCTGTAAGATATTAGAGTAAGCTGGTGTTTCCGGTGTAGTAGAGTGTAGAGTAAGGTGTAAAATAGACCGTAGGAAATGAAATTGAATTTCGCTCACAGCTTTACGTCACCACCGTCTTACTACACCAACTTACTCTGACGTTTTACAGTCTTAATTCACATAGACGACGTGTAATAATTTTTTACAAGAAATATAAAGCTTTGATATGGTTCTACCTAGGACGAACAAACTATAGTTTCATTGCCAATGGGTAAAATAGCATCATTCTATTATTTGTCCCACAATACAATGTTTATGTTTACACAATCGCTCGAGGAGAACTTGACGTTGGATCAGTACTTGCATATACTCTGCAATTCGCACGAATATAACGAGTTACCCGTACGACATAACGAAGAATTGTTAAATGAGTAAGTCTTGAAAGTGACGAATGGTTTATTATACTCTTCTTCGTTTATTGTTTTCTGCATGAATGTTTGATAGGGAATTAGCGAAACTGTGTCGTTACTCCATAAATCAATATGATTCTCCACATACAAAAGCATTTCTCTTACTGCAAGCGCATTTCTCGAGACTGCCATTACCTTGTACCGATTATATCACTGATCTGAAATCAGTGCTCGATCAAGCAATCAGAATAATACAGGTATGAATAAATTTAAATTTTTTAAGATATATGATGTACTAACGCATTATATATATATAAAATTTATTTTTTTTTATTATAATTTGGACTGGATGAACTGATAGAAAAGATCTTTTAGGCAATGATCGATACAGTCGCGGAACGTGGATGGTTAACGAGCGCATTACGAATAATGCAACTGTTTCAAATGATTGTACAAGCACGATGGATAGATGAATCTGCAATTATGACATTACCGCATATAAGGAAAGAAGATTTGTATTTATTTTCATCATCGATGGCTCTTCCAATATTGTGTTCTATTACATGCGACAATTATAGTAGACTCGCAAAGCTTTTGCGTGAAGGAGAGTATCGAGTAGACCAAATACGCGAGGTAATAAAATTGAAAAATATTTTTTTAGCCATTCCATTATCTTACATTAAAAGAGATATTAAATAAAATTTAAAAAAATCAAAATTATTTTTCCTAGATACATCAAGTAATCAAAAATATGCCGATAATATCTGTTGATTTAATATTGGAAAGTTCTTGGGACGAGAAGAGGATAACGTTGAAGCTTGATGACGACTATTCCGTAGCTGTTCGACGAAACGAAGAGTATACATTAACTATTAAGTTGAAAAGAATGAACAATTCTAAAACTTTGAAAGCACACTGTCCGATGTTTTTAAAAGGAAAAGACGAAAGTTGGTTCTTGGTACTAGGCGACATTCAAAATAGAGAATTATGGGCTCTAAAAAGGGTATCTAGTATAAATAGTCAGCAGAAAAATCATCAATTGCAATTTACCACACCTGACAGCTTGGGTAAACTTATTGAATTATCTATAACACGTATCTTCAAGAGTTTCTTGAAATAAAAATTTTGAAATTGGACATTTATTTTAGGACCAACAAAATTAATGTTTTACTTAATTTCTGACTGCTATATGGGATTGGATCAGCAATACAGTATTTGTCTAGATGTAACATGCTAAATATTTAATCAAACATCTAAGACTGAAACAAATAATATTGTATTTAATTATCACAAATCTTTCTATACAAGAATTACAAGAGAAGAAAAAGAAAGTTTATGTAGAAATTGTTAATGTTGAAGATGAGCGAAAGATGAGATGTACTTATATAATTACGGAGATAGAAGGGAGATAATTACCAGATGTTTACGGGATGTCACAAGTGTACAGAAACTTGTATATTTTCTTCAGATAATTTTATTATTATTATTTTAGAACACGTCTATGAAATATATATGTATGGATTATATTTTTTTCATACAAATATAAACCTTATTACTTCGGTATATAAAGATAGAAAAAGCAACACGTGCAGGATCAGTTGTACGATTTGGTACAATGTTTTTGTCACAAACAAGTTATTTTACTGTGAAATAAATCTGTTATAGTATATCATTCATTTAAATTAATTTTAATTAATGTTTTAGCGAGACATAGGATTCTATATCGCGGATCACTTTTTGGAAAAGTGTACTTAATGAACTTGTAATATATTTAAAAAAAGCTAGAGATATATTAGAAATTAAAAATTAAAGTACTGTATATGTAGGTTACATATACTGATCCTTTCCAAACTTACATCGTGTTACAGTAATATAATATTTAGCTCATTCAGTTTATTTCCCCTCCCTCCCCTCTATGCTTAGATAACAATAGATTATAGAATAGGAAGGCTATGAGATCGTTCCATTGCTTTGTATGAAAAGAAAGAAAAAGAATACATATGTATTTTAAATCCTAAGTAAAAAATTCTCATATTCTCTGATATATCATCGATTACAATACAGATTGTTCATACTAAGGGCATAGAAGAGACTACAAAATGATTGATGACGAATCTAATAGTGTATTTAAATCACAGTGAGACGCTGAAATAATGTAAGTGAGCCTTGTTTATGTAATATATCAAATTATATTTGATTAAAGAGAAATTGGAGATCGATAGCCTCACTTTCATATGAAATATTTTAAAAAATATTTCTAAATATTCTCTTCCCAATATATAGAAAGAGAGGATAATTTTAATGTCTAAAATAACAAGTGTTATCTTTATAATAGTATATATATCTTCATATAATTCTAATCTATATTAATCTATACTAACTTAAAACATTTAGCTTTTAATTATATTAATAAAATTATATTAATTCATAGCATAGCTTAAACATAACAAAATCCTCAAATACGGTAAAAATTATTTTCAACACAAACAGTAATTTACATTTAAAATATAAATTTAGATACATAAGCTAACAATTTTAACATCTTTAATTTTAAGCTTGCTTGTACATGTTAATGATATTCTCTTCTTTGCCAATAGTTTGAAGTCTGGTTTCTTAAAAGTGCACATGAAACATATACTTTGCTATTAATTCTAAAATAATTTTATCGAGAATCAAAGCAAAGAAATATTTAAGCTCCTTCCCATATTGAAATCTGGAAGTACTGAATATCTCTTGTAAGTAATGAACCGAAATGTAGGTTTCAGTAATTGTACATTTATATGTTACAATATAACGCAAAAATTAACATTCCCCAACACCTACCGTGTTAATAGCCACGTAATACAAATAATATTAAGAGTTACACGTTAAATCCAGTGCCTTTATATTCTTCCTCTTGCATTATAAAATCTCAACGTTTAGCCTAATCTCATTAATAATAATAATTTATGGAACTTTACTGTCACACTTTACTGTTAGACATCATTCCACTTTAAGAAAATGTTTACAATCAGACTGACCAATGACGAACTATAATTATGTGAATCGTATAATTATAGTTTTATCACTCAAGAACTAAGGAAGCACTAGCATAACTGACAGAACTGTCATTCATATTATTACATTGACTACTTTGAGCATATTTTAAAAATTTCAGATTCATTCTTTGACCATTCATATTTCCTTTCAGACTGTGAATTGCCTGCAAAGATAAAATATAATCTAAAAGAATTAGAATTAAAACTCTAACTCGCTTATTTAACGCAAATGTTTAATTTTCTTATATTACCTGCAATAAAACGCCAATCGGATGCCGCCCACATATAGTATTACCGTATTTCTTAAGATATTCGGTGAACATTGGAGGATTCAAAGTCTCTATAATGTCCATACCCTAATTTAATAAATATATAGAATTAGACTTTACGATATTCTTGAACTATGATGAGATTACCACCATTCTTACTCAAAGATTCAACTCAATATACCATTTTATCGAGATTTTGAATAGATCTGTGTATAGGCCCACATGATCTATCATAGTAAGTATAGCGAAAACGTTGTCCCCAGTGACAGAAATCTGAAGAAATGACGAACAATGTTTGCGGATCAGCCATATAGGATGCTAGTAGTCTCCCATAAAGCGCTTCTCTCTCCGGACTCAAAGATCCCACCAAAATTGGGATTATGGTAAACGAATCCTTGAATCTGTATAGAGTATAATAGATATTGTATGTGTACATACATAAAATACCATTTTCCACTTATTATTTAATAATTAACAAAGAAATGGTACAAATCTTGTTTTTTTTACTATTAGAATTCTTTATCAGTACAATATTCAATATTTCTGATAGGGAATTTAATTTATATAGTTAGACATACCCTTCCATGACTTTAGCAATAAACGGCAACTGCATCTCAATGCTATGCTCCTCTTCATCTGTGTTCAGATCCATGCATTCAAAATGACCAGTTTCTTCGAGTTCTCTTCTTACTGTTAAATACATGTATTTTAGTGAATTTTGATTCGAGGACTGTACTTTACATACACAAGTACTTTTTCACACATAAAGTATATTTTTTCAATATTTGTTACAAGTTAAGCATTTAAAAAATGACATGGTAAATGATAGTAACAAGATCTATGTGTAAGTACCTTGTTGATCAATATGTAGATCGTATAATGGTGTTCGGTAAATGGAAGCCGAAGATAGGGCACAACCTGGTAATCTCACATGATGAGAAGGCCCTAGAATAAATATCCTACGGCTGCATAACAGCACGTTGCACGGTTCATTTGACTGAGAAATTTGAAAAATTACAAACTAAACTATTATAAATATATTATATATATAGAAGCTACTTTATATGAGGAAAATTTACATTGATGCAATTATTAAATTATCACAATATCATTTAAATAAACCAAGTATAATAATTACAACGAGAGAGATTACATTACTATAAATATAAAATAATGTGCAAATAATTTAAATGTTATAAAGACAGGATTAAATTATGTAAGTTTACACGCACACACACACGCGCGCGCGCGTGCGCACACACACATAGTATATATAGAAAACTATAACTAAACACTCATTTAAAATGTAAAATATGAAATGCTAAAATAATATATAACTAACATAATTTACACTTACACGACTACAGGACTAATTTGTCGGTAAGCAAAACCAGCACACGCCCCGCAATAACTGTATCCTGCGTGCCTGTAAAATTGTATACATTATATGTGTTATACACATATGTTTTAAAAACTTTAAGAATACATTATATTGTATGTGATTGTATTACTAACGGGGCAATAATTGCTCTCGCAGGTCCATGGGATAAATCGGCTGCATTCAACCAACCTTCCAACTGTTTACTCAATTCTAAACCTACGACATGTAATTTTGACAATATATAAAAAAATGTTATTATTGCATGCACACACACACACACACACACACATACGCGCGCGCGCACGCGTATGCATGTATCTGTTATATGTAATATAAAATGTAATAACAATTACAGAAATTTACACATCTACCTTTAAACTTTTTTTACATATTCTTACTACTTATGCATGTGTATACATATATTACAGGTAGTATTATATTTAGAGTATAATAAATAAAAAAGATAGAAAGAGTACAAATGTACACATACAATGTATGTACATGTATTTCCACAGATAAATCAAATTTAATTTTAATTTTTTTATCCATATTATATTATCATAATTCTACTCTTATACTGCATAATCAAGTAAATTCACTAAATAATTAAAATAAGTTTGCAATTTAATATATTTTCCACAAATTTATTCATCGAACTTTTTTATCGAATCATTGATGAACGCAAGAAAAACAATAAGCAAAGAATAAAATTCATTTTTTGATCTATTACCATTGTCAGAGTACCAACTACCAGCGTGAGAGGCTCTCCTAATTAATGCCATTTTTGGGCCGAACACGTTTTGTCCTCTCGTTTCGTACGTACTCTGGCTTCGCGCTCGACTAGCACTTCATTTAACCTCGGCCAGATCACAAGCAAGATAGAATACGTTATATTTTAATCGAGTGTAAATTGTTTATAAAATGTTATCACAAATTCTTGGCTACTGGTCTCTCCATAGATTATTCAGTGATTATACAGGTGAATGCTAAAGTCGATATGCCTTGACTGAAACAAAGAGCGCAACATGGCTGATTTACAATCTCGTTGAGAAAATTGAGTCGGAGCGATTCTATTGGTTATAATACGGGCTACGTAGTCCAAAAATGCTTCCAAGTTCTTTTTTTTCCAAAGCAGGGGCATGAACCTAAGGCCGGTATTCGTAGGCCCGTATTCATAGTCGAGTTTCAAGTGTATACTTAAGGCAATCTTGATCAAGTCAGTCTTATGGGCCTTCTACAATAAGATATTAGTCGTAAGTCGTAAGCGAATAGACCAATCATATTCGATTATTCTTTTCTAAATTCAACTATGATTGGTTTATTCGCTTACAACTTGCGACTAATATCTTATGGGCCTTCTACAATAAGATATTAGTCGCAAGTCGTAAGCGAATAAACCAATCATAGTTGAATTTAGAAAAGAATAATCGAATATGATTGGTCTATTCGCTTACGACTTACGACTAATATCTTATTGTAGAAGGCCCATAAAGCCTTGGGTCTGTTCTTTTCAGCTGCACTGCTGAACTAGTGCAATAAGTTAGAATGAGACATAAGCCTCGTCTACAATAGTCGCACAGGCTGTGTCGTATGTTGTAAGTAGTAGTGTCGCAGGAAAGTTGTCGCATGTGTCGCTACACTAGTATCTACAATATGTCGCAAGGATTGTTCGCGTGCATTAAGTCGACTGCAGCCGCAATGAATGATCGACAGCAATTACTAATTTTTCTTCAACTTTGCTCCCAATTTTTAAATTTAATATGCTTATATTACCGTTTACTTACTGAATCGCACAACAGAAGATGGTGGGTGCGACCAGAAAATACACCACGGATAGCTAGCAACACACGCAAATCGTCAAAACACTTTGCGCGGCAACGTTCTGTGCTGTGATTGGCTGATCTCATGTGACACGCTTGTCGCAGTCGCGGAAAGTTGAAGTTGACTCAACTCCGTGCGACAAGGGCTCTTGCGACTGCGACAGCCTTGCGACACAGCCTGCGACATACGACATAGCTTATACGACCTGCGACACAGCCTGTGCGACTATTGTAGACGAGGCTTTATATATATTTTTTCACTCTAAAGCCTTCGGCACACGATACGATTTTTCGTACTGGATTGCTTACGTGAGCCAATTAGGATTAAGCTTTAAGTCACTTGATCTAAAATTCTGCATCCTTATTGGCTCACGTAAGCAATCCAGTACGAAAAATCGTATCGTGTGCCGAAGGCTTAACTTATTGCACTAGTTCAGGGGTACGTTCCAAAACCTTACTCGGGTGCACTATAATACTAGAAGTACTATAGCATACGTGACATATACTATAGCAACTTCTAGTGTTATAGTCACCCGGGTAAGGTTTTGGAACGTTGCCCAGCAGTGCAGCTGAAAAGAACAGACCCATGTGTCTACTAGAAATCAGTCCAAGAAGTGTTCAGCCAATAAAATTGCCTCTTTTCCATAAAAACTGCAAATTGATTGGCTACGTATTTCTCGGATCAAGATCTCAAATCAGATTTCTGATATCGTGGATACAAGGCTGTAGCCTAGCTGTTTTGTCGATGGTATCAAATCCCCAAAAATACTCCAGAATCGCAGAGAAACGCCAGTCAAATTCGAGACTTTTGTCAAGGTTCGACATAATGCAATATTTTCGCAAACCAAAACATACGAAACATCGAAACGGTAACGTCTTATTATAGATATTATCGCGCGCAACTGTTGTCTACATTTCGTACGCCAGGGTCGCGCGCTTGAGCACAGTTGTACAATTATTAACATGGCAGATGTTCGGGTCTCTAGTGTTGTTTAAGTTCGTGAAACTGCGAGTGACAAAACAGTGGGTCCTATTACCGAAGGGCACAGTCATGTACATGAGATTCTGATCGGTGTACGTTCCGACGTGCGAATTCATGGTTTAACACGCGCACAAAAGAGAAAGCACGAGTGACAGTCGCTGGTCGTCCGTTCGGAATTACGCGAGCTTCTCACACAGAATCTAAAATCTCGCCAACCAACCTCAACAACAAGAGGCATATCGACGACGTCTCCGCGCGCGCGCGCGCGCGAAAGAAAAAGAGAAAAGAGCGAAGCGAGTGTTTTTCCTTTTTTTTTTGAACATTCGTCCACTTTGTTTATCATCGCAAACACGATGGAATTGGCCGTGTCGTGATATGCAACCGGTGGTGTCCGTCCAAGGTAGTGTCGCGGTACCCCGCGCTTTTCCTTTACGTTATTTTGACGTCGCGCACTGTATAACCTTTCGTCCCCTTTGTGCTTGTCAATCCGTCCTTCGATAGCGGACGTCGATCGGCCCGCGCTGCTTGTGTTTACTCGACGCACATCGCACGCGCGGCGACTCGCGGTTACGTTCACGGACAAACTTTTTAGGTTTCTCTCACAGTTTCCAAGAGAAATGAACGAAGAACGAATATATCAAGCACCGTGTTTTATTGTGTTTATGTCTCTACAAGGTAGAGCTAGCATTAGTGATTGATCCATACTCTCGTCGGATCTCTGCAGTTTACACCTTTTCTTTCTAATGGACTATACGAAACGCGGGACAGATTTCGACGTGATTAGATGCATGCCGAAACATCAGATTAAAATAAATTCTTTGTTTAAATTATCACATTAAGTATTATTTTGCATATGGCCTAAAAAATATGTGTAGAAGATCTCTAATTGTTACGATTCTAAAAATCACAATTATGAAGATTTGTTTACAGCTGACAAATATATTTATTGATCAAATACATTCAATGGAAATAGGTTGACGCGTACATTCAAATTTCAACGATCGTTATATATATCGGAAAATCGGAATTCTTACTGTACGTATATTTATTTCTGTGTGTCTCAGGTGTAAGAAACTTATATTTGCGTATAAGTGACACGCTTTAAACATTAGAAGGTTGTAAATCATCATATAAGTGTAATTTTTTTGCTTGTTATTAGGAGGTGTGTTATCATCTCTCATCTACTATTTTAATGTAGCTATTACAGAGATCCTGTAATAAGGAGGAGGTAAGTGACAATGTGTAATTTTGATAGATACTGAATAGTTGTTATATCATTAGTCATTAAATAAGAATTAAGAATTAATTGAGATTCTTTTCGTTCCAGCTTACAAGCGAATTTTTGTCATGGATCATAGGCGATTCCATGAAAGTAGAGAGTTTTCGAGTATTGTACTAGAGAGAGAAAAGTGGATGTGCTAATTGAATCTGCAAGATAAAAGTGCTTGGTGTGCCTACTTGTGGGCAAAAACATTTTTTTAATAGTAGTGCCACCGGGCTATGGCCAACCTGAACTTTGAACAGCCACCACGCAGTATTGCGAACGCAAGTCTTACTTCACGCGCAGCTGGCCCTGGGGGGGGTTTGAATACAGCGGCCCTCGCGGGTCATGTCACGCCTACCTCGGGCGGCATGTTCTCAGGCTCGTCTGCAAGCACTTCAAATACAGCTAACTCAGCGATAGTTGCAACTAACGTTTATCCCGGAGTATCAAGTTCTGGCGGCCAAAATAGTCATCAGCAACAACAGCAACTCTCTCCTATGGGCAGTAGAGGACTGTTTGGGCAGAGAGCTTTTACCGATAGACGTACGATGCCTGCTCTTGGGTTAGTGTTTTTCTTCTTTCTATCTCTTTCTCTTGTTCTCTCTCTCTCTCTCTCCTTCCCTCTTCCCCTTCTCTCTGCAATCACCTCCATCTGTATTGCAGAGCTTCGAATCCAATGGGTAGTATGGGCAGTTTCGGAATACCTCCAAGTCGCAATTACGGATCTCAAGGTGCGGTTAACAATTTCCACTCTGTTTTTGGGAGTGGAGGCGGTGGAGATACGAGTACTCCACCTCTATTAGATCTCTCGGAGTTTCCCTCCCTAACGAATAGAGGTCAAGGTGATTCTATGCCGCAACCTAGTCCCATGCCAGGGAAACAACCTTATGGTTAGTGCTAAGAAAACAATAATACAAAAGCAGACTTTTCTTAATACCCACCGTAAAACAATCATTTATATCATGATACAACATTTTGATTTGAATATATATTTTTTCTCGCCTAGAAAGCTTTCTTCTCTTATGTATAATTCCATGATTATTTAAGTTTAAAGCAAAATGAACAGCCACACTTGGTTAAAGTATTAAAATCTTAATATAATGCAGTTTATAATAGTATATATACATATGTGTAAGTCTTTCCAAATATTTAATATAAATGATCCCTAAGAACGTTTTGTTGAGATAATTTTTATTTGCATGTGTTACAGTTGGAATGGTAAAGCAACCAACATCCGAGTCGAGCGAATTTACTATGAGCTCAGAGGATTTTCCGGCATTACCGGGAACGCAGAATCGAGAAGGTCCATCACCTGGTGGCAGTATGTCTGGCGATAAGAATATTCCTGTAGGACTTGGCCCAGAAATCGGACAGGATGTGCTACAGGCTAATAGAGCACCTGGATCTGAGAAATCTCAATCTTCTAAAAGAGGCATCCAAACATCGCCCGATGGTAAAATCAAAGATTTGCTTGATAAGTGTACTATCTTGAGTATAAATACGATTAGATAGCTAAATTTTGTTAGAGTTTAATTCTCATAATTATTACGTGTACATACACACAGGCAAGGTGACGAATATACCTGCAAGCATGGTGAAGGATCAATTCGGCATGGTTGGGCTTTTGACGTTTATCAGAGCGGCGGAGACAGATCCGAACTTAGTGTCGTTGGCGTTAGGTCAAGATCTTACTGCGTTAGGACTGAATTTGAATTCACCAGAAAATCTTTATCAGAATTTCGGTGGCCCGTGGGCGGAAACTCCATGTCGACCGCAGGATATAGATTTTCACGTACCACCGGAGTATCTTATAAATGCCGCGATCAGGTAATGATTTTCCAACATATAATCTTACTTTTCATCAGGTGCTTAAAGCTGTCTTTATCTACATGTTAAAGACAAATATTTGTAAATTGTATCTATCGTGCAATATTTGACATGCTTCCAAATTTTGCATACTGGCAGATATTAAATGGAAATTGTTATTACTAAATTAAAAATATATATTATATAAAACACATGCGCATATATATATATATATATATATATAAAACAATAAATGGAAGAAAGGTTCTAAGTAAGGTAAAAAATAAAAACAAAATAAGGCAATTAAGAGCTTAACGCAGTAGTTAGGGTGTAATATTTATAATTATAGAGAAAGAGACGAATTCTTTATTCTAACGTTTCGATCTGTTTTGGATCCTCTTTAGTGATATACTAGAGGTAAAAAATACAATAATAAATCTGAGAATTTGAAAAATTTCTTAATATATATTGTATGTATGTATTATATATGTGTGTGTGTGTATAATAATAGATACGTGTATGTATACAATATTATATGTATATATAAGTACATATGTATTATAGATATATACATATATGTACATGTAGAATATAGATATATATTATATATATATATATATATATAATAAATAACAATGTATGTATGTATGTATGTATATATATACACATAAAATATATTATTTCTTAATATATTAGAGCGAAATAGTATTAATGGTATAGTATTTAGCATTGAAATGAATCGAGAATAATTGTTGAATAATCATAAATAAAATTATCATAAAGAATTATGTTATTTGTAACATAATATTACATTATTGTGTATCATTGTTTTATCAACAAAATAAAAAAATTTTTTAAAAATTCAGTAGAATTAAATTTCTATATTTGTTTTATAGGGATAAGCTAGCGCCAGTTAAACTAAATCGATATAAAGATGATCTACTATTTTATATGTTTTATACAAATGTTGGGGATGTATTGCAATTAGCTGCTGCGGCGGAACTGTAAGTAAAAACAAAGTTAATTTTTATACTTGGGAATATAGCATAATTATGTGCGAAACTTTTATAATTCCTTGTATGTGATATGAAGGTACAGCAGAGAATGGCGATATCATATGGAGGAAAAGGTCTGGATAACACAGGCACCAGGTTTGGGAGTTGTAGAAAAGACGTCGACATATGAACGCGGTACTTATTATTATTTTGATGCCCAAAACTGGAGAAAGGTAGCTAAGGAATTCCATTTGGATTATGCAAAACTAGAAAGTAGACCTCATCTTCCTTCAAACTTTCACCAAACTCAGCCTTGACTACAGGTGTGTTCTCAATTATATTCCCTCTTTCTTTTTTATATGTATTCACATATAACACATATTTGATTTAAGTATCGGAAGTAAAAATGAGTAGAAAAGAAGTTCGATGTGTTTTCAGTATTGTTCCACAACATTATCGTACTTTCCAATTGCTTCTTTGTCTGCAATTCTACAATTATTCTGAAAAAGCAATAAGGGTAATTTTTAAATTATAATAGAGATTATGTTGTCTGTTCTAGACTCGTCTGCAGACCATTGTGCTGTCTTTAAGCTGGAAACGAATCAGCTATTGTATAAATGAACAAATTTAATAATCTTTAATAAAAACATAAAATTTGAAGAGTAATAAAGGAAATTTATTTTTTAATCAATAAATTAGGTACCTTTGCCTCGCTATCAGATATCTCATTATCGATCGTAATTATCATCATCATCATTATTATCTTACCGTAATAACATTCTTCGGTAGTTGCGACATTTATATTTTTATGATCCTTTTATAATTGATTTCTATTACAATGCGCAATTCTTAGTTTTTCCGCTTGCATCGCGAGATTAATTATATTGTCTGTAGCATTTATGACAAAATGTTCAATGTAATTCCGACTGTTTTTCTCGGAATCTTTTAAGAAGTACCTATGGAGAAAAGTAATAATTCTGTGATACTTTTAACGGTTTTAATCCTTGATTTGATTATTAATTCGAGCCATTTTTCAAATATATACCTGTAGTTGATCATTATGCCACAACTATTTGCCACAATCCACGTGGCGAAGGATCAGCCATCCAGTTTATTCGCCACATCACAGCTCCATTGCGTAAATGGAAATTAGCTACGCAAAATATATACAAATTATAAAGAAATTACTTATTTCGCAATTTTGCTTTAAAAATATATTTATATAATTTGTGCGTTTATAAATGATTATAAAGAAAAGTAATGTGCGCGCACACACGCACATAACGTACCAACTGTATTCAAAGCATAGCCACGTCTTTTTTCTTTATACAAGTACCATGCGCATGCTCGAAGTATTGGTTCTTTTAAAAATTCTGACAGTCTGTTATCTCCTGTCCATAATGAAGTGTCCAGAATCTTTTTTAAGGCCAATATTATGTTTTCCGTTTGTAAAATATCTTTTGCAATTCTATATTCTTGTGTAGTAAATATAAATGCCGTATCTATGGAACAAATATATTAATATATATATTTTTTTCTTTTTTTTCTAATAATCTCTCAGTAGTTACCTTGTTTTAATTTATCAAACAGCCAAGTCTTAAAATTTGGTATTGGTGACAAGCTGGACAATTGTTGTATAGCTGGAAATTCAGCCATAATCTCGCTGGCCACTTCTTTTATCAAATAATTACCAAGCTCAATTCCCTATGCAAAACATCCTTTTACAAGCACATATATTTTCTATAGCGCAGAATTGTAGTACATGTTTACTTGAAATTTTAAACCAATTAAAATTTCTATTGTAAATTAACTACCTGCAATCCTTTCTGAGTAGATGCTATAGAATAAAATATTGCTGCTTTTATCTTCGATTTATCTTCTTCTAGAAATGTTATATATTTTTTTGAACTTCCCAGAATTCTAGTTTCAGCTTCTTCAATACCCTTCACACTATCTGCAATATATACAATGATACAGAGATATGTTGAAAAATTTAATTATTTTTCTTTCTTCTCTTTCACTCCTACAAATTATATTCTAAAAATTTAAAAACAGATTTTATTGCCTGGTATAACATCGCATAATGCTGTATGTAACACGACAATAGGTTCTCTTGGCATGGATGGATGCATAAATATGTAACATCTTCTATATGGCCCAACTCTGCGTTTCAAGTCCAACCAATTTCTTATGGGATGTATAGCTTCGTAATCGGAGATCTTTAGCAAAGCAGACAATATCGGAGAGAAATCGATTAAAAATATAGAAATTGAAAATAGATGTAATTGTAGAGAGATAAAATATATTGAAATCATATACATAATTACTTTTTGCAATATATCGCATGCGCTTTCCCAAGTTATTCGTTCCACGTGTAAGAAACCCACGGAAAACCAAAGTAAAAGCAAATCTCGCAAAGTATGATTTAGTTGCTGTATTACTACACTTTCATCAGCATCTTTTACTTGAGACATTAATTCCTAATAAGAATAAAAAAATAATTTATAAAAATAAAAAAATTTAATCTAATTTCTCTAAAATAAACTTCATCTTATAACAAAATTTGGATCAATGTGCTGTGTCGCTGGCAAGAACATTAGGTAAAGATTTCTTTATTTTGTTTACCAGAACGTCTTTTCTTAGATCAACCAAGAACTTGACACCGTGCTGCAATCTTCCTATAATAACGAATAACCAATGATAAGCAGGTGTAAGCACATCCTTCAAAGTTCTCTCATGGACAACCATTTGTCGTTCATTTTCAGGCTATAATAAACCTGGGATGTAGATACTTTGTACAAGTGCGATATATAGAAATTTAATAAGGGATAATGATAAATTCTTTTACAAAGCAATAACAAAGGAAAGAAAATACATCGCTAACGTAGCAATGATCAATTTTTGATAGCGCTATTGAAATAAATATCGATACACATATCGAATAAATAACTTTGATTAAAGCGATGTATATAACTCACAGAAAACAGTGTACCTCTGTGCAGACCAATCTCTTGGCTACTTGACATATGTCGTTGTGTTGTACAGCATATTGCGAAGCTAACGTGTGTAAAATCCATTGGCGAATATCCTTGTCGCTTTCGGTATATCTGACACACAGCGCACGTGCTTTGTTCTGCAAATATGCTTTCAATATGCAATTTCTGCGAGAGGAAAAGCAGACTTTATATCGTACGGTTATAGGAACATATAACTCTAGCTGTAACCTCTATGATCCAGTTACTGATCTTGGTGTCCTTGAATCTAAAAATTTCCCGCAGTTGCTCGTCCACGTGTAACGCGCTGTCCGTTTCGGCACGTAAACTCGATGACGTTCCATATTCACGCTTAACATTGCGCTTCAACGTGTTCACGAATTTCGGTTTCGTCGTCGTCGTCGCGAGTCTGCAACGATGAGCAATCTGTTGAAGGGCAAGCTTTCCTAACATCGTAATTAATTGTAACTGCGCTATCAATTATATCGAGAATTTAATTAAAGCAGATATCAGATACTTAATTTTCAACAGGTGTCACATATTCACACGTATCAGAATTGGAATGTTATGTATATATCAGCTGATATGACTTTTCAGATTTTTACCATCATGTACTTCGCTTCGTAGGTAAAAGCAATTATTTACATAGGTTATCCATCTTGGATAAGAATCATGATCGAAGAACGTATCGCGATCGTCTAATAATGACTTAAAAATCTTTAAAGCCCATTCTACAATAGCAGTAAGCAATAAGCAGAGTAAGAAGTAAGATTTGATGAATTTAACCGGCAGTAATGAAAATGGGCAAATCCCATTTCGTACTCCTTACTTCTTACTCCTTACTCTCTACTGCTTACTGCCATTGTAGAATAGGGTTAACTCGATCGCTTCCGAATATATTGTAGGTGCTTTACGATACAAACTTTTTCGCGTCGATTTCTATTGTTATCTCTTATCGATCTTTCAGCGTTCTCTCGAGAGTTCAGAAGTCGTGTCCACGAATCTCTAAGGATAGATGTCGCTGTAATCTCGCTTTTAGCTAAAGTCACTAGATATACAAAGTACCGCAATCTAGGGGTTTGTTCGCGTCGCAATATTCCAATATGCTCCTACTCACTCCAATACGTTCCAATCTATAGTATACGTAACGTAATACTATAGTTTGGAGCGTATTGGAGCGAGTAGGAGCATGTTGGGGCAAGCGACGCGAACAAACCTTAGGTTGCGTTCAGACCACAGATATCTAGGGTGCGTTCCGTTTCACGCATATGCGCGCATTTATCTATAGTACACGTTACGTATACTATAGATCATGCGCGCATATGCGTGAAACGGAACGCAGCCTACACTATATACTATATGTATATAGTATAGATATCTTCAGACCAAGGTCTGTAGATGAAGGAACGGACTGGGTAAGGTCCTCGCATGGTCGCCATTTTTGAGCCTGCGAGTTTGTGGGTGTTTACGGTAATTCAAGTTTGAGTTAGTTTCACTAGGGCCGAAAAATAGATAGACATCACCACCTAGTATCTGTATGATTCATGACAACTCAACGCTGTCTTTTATCAGTGTTGTGAGGTGGGCCCCCTTTTCTGGCGCATGCGCGGCGAACGTAGCATCAGTGAAGTATCTCCATATGTAAAAAGGTGTACCATTGGTCACCCGTATAATTTTGTAAGTTTTTGTAATTTAAGGAAAAATATAATTTTTTAAATTATTTTATGGAAATATATATATATATATAATTATGTGTATATATGTTTCTATAGTCCTCCGTTGTCCGTTGCACGTTGAACCCGCCAAAACTTTCGCGCCCATATCTCCTCTGCAGACAGTCGTCTAGATACGTGTCTGTTAATACTAGCCTAACAGACAACATGGCCGCGCATGCGCCAGAAAAGGGGGCCCGCCTCACAACACTGTCTTGTATTGCCAGAGTTGAGTTTAGTTAGCTGGTAGCTGATAGCAGATTACTGCTTCAATATTAATCGGAGATACAATATTATAAAAGGTAATTTCGCAAAAAATTTTACAATTATTAAATAATATTCTTTTATTAATACTGGAGATTATCATACATATATAAAATTATGAGGCAGTTTTAAAAATGTTATTTAGGTTATTCTAATACCTTAATATTAATTATTATTAAACATTTTCGGACAAGACATGGATTTGCAAAATATTTTGGAGACATTTTTTGATAATCCATCAGATGATGAGCACGAATATTTTCTATCTGAAAGGGAACGTCATAATAAAATTCCTTATTATTTCGAAAATATTGTTTCGACATATAATTTAACAGGTAAGACTTCATTTAATTCTGCATAGGTGTGTATTATATTAATTGCAATAAAATAACATTAATATTATTTGAACAGATTTTAAATCACATTTTTGAGTAGAAAAGCGCACATACGAAAGATTGGTACAAGATCTTGGACAACGTCTCCATCGTAAAAGAGGTCCTGAAAAAATGTCTCCTGGAAAGCAAGTAGCCAGTATTTTATGACTGAAAATGCCCATAGATGCCCATATGTCTCAAACTGCTTTTCTAACAAAGATAAAAGACTCTCTTTGGGTATAATTTTCTTGGTGATGTCTTTCTCTTTGTTCTATTAATTCTCTCATCCAAACAGATGATTTCGATTTCCTTTTCCTTATAGGTCTGTTCTTTAAAACATTGGCTGATGCTACATTTTCATTTTGTTCGTTTTCATAATGTTCCTCATCAGATGAATCAGACGAAACATTTTGATTTATTCTAAAACCACGTATACTTGATGCAATGGACAATGGTGTAATTGTAGGATCTTTTCCTAACATATCATTAATAATATCGAAATATTCCCAAGTTTGTTTTGCTGCACCAGTTTGTTTCTTTACATCTTTAATTGTTTTATACTTTTTTTTCATACAAGTCCATTTGATGTAACAATTGTCACCAGTTACGTATCCAAGGATATTAATAGACGCAGCAATATTTTCCCACATATTTTTAGTCATTTTTCCACCGTTTGATAGGTTAGTAAAGGATCCTGTATTTTTTTGCATTTCTGCTAACAATAGCTTTGTCATTTCATCCGTCCAATGAACTCTGCAACTAACTATAAATTTGGAAATATTATTATTTACTATTTGAAAAGACAGCTATAATAAATTTATATCTATAATTATGTTTATTAAAGATATACATACCAACATTGTTTGCTTCACTCATATTTCATACATTTATCTGCAAATATTTCTTTCCCAATTAACAATGACTTGCAATGACTGGAAGTAAACAAAATAGGTTAAAGCCTGCTGTATGTACATGGTACGAGCTTCCACACGATTTCGTTCTCTCACATATGCGATCTAGTACATATAAACTATAAAAATAAATTAAATAATATATATTAAGTAAAATCATTAAATAACTGTTAGTTAAATTTTTTAAATTTACAATTACGCATTTTTAAAACTGCCTCATAATTTTATATATGTATGATAATCTCCAGTATTAATAAAAGAATATTATTTAATAATTGTAAAATTTTTTGCGAAATTACCTTTTATAATATTGTATCTCCGATTAATATTGAAGCAGTAATCTGCTATCAGCTACCAGCTAACTCAACTCAACTCTGGCAATACAAGACAGCATTGAGTTGTCATGAATCATACAGATACTAGGTGGTGATGTCTATCCATTTTTCGGCCCTAGTGAAACTAACTCAAACTTGAATTACCGTAAACACCCTGTGTGTTATAGCGAATTCGGACACTTGCACTAGTGCGCACCGAGTGTGCACAAAGGTTCGTTCATAGTCAATTTTTATATTTAAAGATTATTATAAATCCTTTTTTAAATACTAATTAAACAGTAAAATGATAATCTGTACAGCATTAGTACGGATCATTTTATTGGCTGAAAATTTTTGAATTTGTTAAGATGGTAGTTAAATATAAAAATTGACTATGAACAAGCCTTTGTGTACACTCGATTTGCACTAGTGCAAGTGCCCGAATTCGTTATTAGTGTATACTAATATAGCTATTAGTATACATTAGTATTGTGTGAGAGAGTAAAGCCTGCGGCACACGATACAATTTTTCATACTGGATTGCTTACGAGAGCCAATTAGGATTAAGCTTTAAGTCGCTTGATCTAAAGCCTGCGGCACACGATGCGATTTTTCGTACTGGTTTGCTTACGAGAGCCAATAAGGATGCAAAATTTTAGATCAAGTGACTTAAAGCTTAATCCTAATTGGTTCTCGTAAGCAATCCGGTACAAAAAATCGTATCGTGTGCCGCAGGCTTTAAATTATGCATTTTTATTGGCTCTCGTAAGCAAGCCAGTACGAAAAATCGTATCGTGTGCCGCAGGCTTAAAACACGTCCTAACATAACCTATACATGAAACGAGAACAATTAATTTGTATTTAAATTGACATTATTTGGTTAATCAGGGGGTCAATTGTGTATCACATAACTTGCTCACTTTTATCATTTTCATCCAAGTAACATGATACACAATCGATCCTCTGCCTAAAGCAGGGAACACAGACTTTTGCATAATGCATAATACATATGCATAAGAAATTCGATTGGTCGAATTCCTTATGCACATGCTAACGGACCAATCAAATTTCTTATGCATATGCGTTATGCGTTATGCATAAGAAGTTTGATTGGTCCGTTAGCATGTGCATAAGGAATTCGACCAATCGAATTTCTTATGCATATGTATTATGCATTATGCAAAAGTCTGTGCTCCCCGCCTAAGTCACAGTCGCCGCCATTTTTGTGCCAAATCGGGTGAAGTGGATGCGAGAACCTTATCCAGTCCGTTCTTCCATCTACAGACCTTGGATCCGAATGGGTGGCCAAGATGGCGATTCAGTGAGTATCGGTGAGCGAGGGATCGTCGTGAGATTATTGTCACAGTGTTTTTCTCGATGAATGTCAAAATAGTTCGAAAGTGATCGCCTATGTGACACGCCCCGATAATAATAACGTATAGAATGCAGACGCGTTTTTATTGCCATCTCGTTTGGAGTGTTTGGTGTTTCTTACAAGGTGATAATGTGTTCTCGATTGGTTGATTGATACGCCACATTATAGAACACGTTCTGTCATGTATCACTTTTCCCGTCCTGTCGTGTCGATTACATCGTTACATCGATATATTTCTCTTATTCTCTCTTCCCTTATTCCGCAGTCTCTTTACAGATAATCAATTATATAGGCTATATGCGAGACATATAGCGTTATCGTTTTCTCAATTATGTTTTTCTTTTTTAGTTACTGCCAAAGATTACATTAAATTGTCACACGATGGGCCAGTTGTACTGGGCGGGACGATCACTTTTAGAGCAGATTTGTACAGAGAGGATGGTGAGCGACCAAGAGGGACTTTCAGATACGAATGGACCGACAATTCGTTGAAACATGAATATCAGGTTATATTTTCATTACATCACTATAATGTGTCACTCGTTATGTTATAGTAAACAAATTGTTATTTGAAATTATCACTTTTGGCCATGTACAACTATTTTATTTGTTGTCATTGGCATAAAAGATTCCTAAATTTAGAGCTACATCTAATGTAATATTATTCTTAAATTTGTATATGGAGCTGCATCTAATAATATTACTTAATTTTATGATTTTTTCATGGATCATTTATTTCATCCTTTATGTTGCTACTGTAAATTGTATATTTTTATATCACAACTTTTTAGAGCAAAGATACATCAAATACAACAACATTTTGGAGCATAAATTACTCACGCAAAGACAACATTCCTGGAATTTATGTGGTGGAGGTACAAGTTTCCTATTTTAGCTTGTTTTTTTGGATGTTTGATACAAGTGCTCGTATCAAGTTTGAGATTTCTGGTAAATTTTGTTGAGATAATTTCTCTCGTTGCTTCTCTTCTACTCAAATGTTACGTCCTATCTTTGTTATCTTTCAATTTCAGAATGTCTCAATGGCAATATAACTATAAAACAGGCTAACAAAACTGTAGTAGGAGAATACGTCTCCTCTACAAATGAAACAAAACTAATGATAGACATGCGTAAAGGAGATTATGACTTCATAACACAGAATGCAACAGCGATATCGACGTATTGGTTCGTTGACTGCAAGTATTACGGTCAGACAAATAATTTTGTTTTTGTTTACAATTTTACAAGTCCTGGCGTAACGCATGACATAGGAGCTTTAGTGATTGCTTCGTATGATCCACCAACAACCATAACCATGTTGCCACCTACAACTACAGCTGCATCTGTTAATGTGACAACAGTCGTATCGAACGCTACTATGGCAAATTCCAATGTCGCACGTGTCACAATTGTAACATTACCAGTAATTGTTACAAGTGCAAAACCACCGATAAAGCCTACGACAACTGTACTTCCGATTGATACAAGCATAATAGATGCTGCCAATATATCGTTGCCATACATTTGCTCAAACACATCTCTCATTCCACCGGATCCTAACAAAACATATGGATACTTTTACAAGAAGATCCATGTTCGTGGTTAGTAAGATATGCAATTAATATTTTATTTGACAGACGAATTTTTCATAACTGAATATATTTTTGAATAAGTTTTAATCTAATTTATAACTTTTAAATAGTTCTTTAAACAAATTTTTAGCTCCTGTGTCAAACATCTCGGTGGAAGGCACGAATTGGATTCAACCATGGGACATGCTATCTTTGAATGTGACTTGCAAAGGATCAGGCCCGTTTTCCAAATGTCTTCAATTTCACCGTGGAAAATACAACGCAACGGGAAATGAAACATGTGACAATATAGAACACTTGCACTTCTGCAATTTTTCCATTATTCATTATTTCCTCGAGCCCAGTGTCTATACAATATTAATCATACTAAACAATGAAGTTAGTAAACAGATTTATCCACTAACGATAAACATTTACAAAGGTAAGTTTCTATTAGATGTGATATATCTCTCAAGTATTCTCCTGTTGTAATTTATGGACACTTACATTACATTAATATTTGCATTTAACATTTTTACAGTCACAACAAAACCGCAGTTATCAGTTATCATAGTGCCAGTATCTTGCTCAGTTGTTGCCGTGGTATTGATAGTATTTGGCGTGGCGTATTACATACAAAGCAGAGCAAGATTCACGATAGAAGTCGCGGACTTTGATTTTGGACAAAGTAATCCAGAGATGGAATACAAAACATTTACGGAACGTTTACGCGACTCATTTAATAACACTGTAAGACCTGGCAGTAAACGGCTAAACATACGCTATTATGGCAGCATGAATCACTGAAATATACAGACTGTGTGAAGCTATGTGACTTCTATCACCATCTAATTTTTCTGTTATTTTTAAATGCAGTATGATCTACATGTTTTTATTTCATCTTTTAGTTAATTCATTAACTTTTGTCGTTTAACTTTTGTTTGCTTATCGCAAATTTATTTAAAAAGAAAAAAGAAATAGTTGCAACGAAATTCTTTCAATGACAGACTTTTTTCCGCTTTCTACCACAAAAGTTTTGTACCAATCGGCTATTAATATATAAATTGTTTATTGTAGGGATATAAACCACTAAGCAATTCCCAAGTACTTCAGTGATGCGTGAGTGAGAAGCAACGTAAATTAAAAGCGACGTTAAATTATAACAAGAGTTTTTGCAAGAAACGAATGGAGAGTAATGCGCCAAGCAGAAATATCCAACGGCAAATTCGACTATATTATTAATAAAGAAGTCTGTCGAATGTTGTGTGATAATAGATACTGGGCGAACTTGGTTTAAAGCTAAAGCGCTTGTGAAAAAAAGAGGAAGAGGACAACACTTCACGATAATTAACCAACCAGCGAATGATCAAATCGAGATTGTACATAGATGAGGAAGTTACAATGTATATATAGGCTGTGAATGCTAGTACGCAACGGTGTATTAGAGTCGCTCTTAACATGATACACAGGAGAATTTGATATTTTTTAAAATTACAACAGGAGTTATCTCAACTTACATCCTTTTTTATAATTTACATTATTTTCGTTATTGTTGTTCTTTATTAGCGATATTGTACATGTTTTGCACATACGGGATATATAATAGTGATGAGTTTACGAAAACAATAGTACACTTTATTATTTGTACAATTTTTACACACATGCACGCGCACGCGTATAGAAGTCGCTAATATGAAGAGGCTTTACTGAAAAGCAGAGTATTGAAAGTCACATTCGTACTAAGAAATTTTTTAATACGATTTTTTCATATTGCATTGTATTTATAATTTGTTAACAAATTGTTGAAAAATTCTCGAATAGAATCGAATAGATCAAATTTACTTATGAGATGAAGCATGCTATTAACACGAGACGGTAAATTAAAAGAGTGAATTACTTCTGGAAATGTAATAATTGCAGTATTGCGTAAGAGTAATTATTTATCTTTAATAAAGAGATATGTTAACGGATATTATGCTGTTACCGTTTCTATTGTCGTCATTTGGGGAGTCGTCATGATATCGATGCGTTACATCGTAGTTAAATAACTTGTTAAAATTTTTGTAACAATATTGTAATATATCTTCATTAAAATAAATTTCATGTAAGACATGATGTAAATAGCATTTTAATCAGATATTGAATTATTATTGATCAATATAACAAAGATAATTAAGATTGAAATACTAATTGATTAATATGGCGAAGACGTAAAAGAATTTTATGGAACGTTTAAATAATAATTAAATAATTTTTTTTTTGCGGCGCGAGACAGCGTACGGCGGCTCACTCACTCACACTAGTAGATATGCGGCTCACGAACATGTGTCCGTTTAAAAAGCGACGCTGATTGGCTAATCTTTAATTAATAATGACTACTTTATAAAGCATAATTCGAAAAAATGGTTCAGGACTTTTTGATTCAGTTTTTCATGAGGAATATCACTGTGTTAAGGTAGCATTTAGCAAACTGCTATCCTTTGCTGTTTAATTGGACCAACAAGTAAGTTACTAAAATGCTGCACTGCTCATGAAATCCCAGTCTAATGGCTTCTGCACACAGGACGCGGAAATGCTTGCCGCGCGGCAAAAAGCGACGCAGTAGCCAATAAACTTAAAGCTCTTATGGAAAAGTGGTACGTTGATTGGCTACCGCGTTGCTTTTGGCCGCGCGGCAAGCATTTCCGCGTCCTGTGTGCAGAAGCCATAAGGCCGGTATTCATAGTCGGGTCTTATATTTAAGATCGTCTTAAGTTTATCTTTAGATGCTGTACGAATCAGGGGCCATATTCTTGAAATAATTGCGTATGCGTAAGTTTTACTGCGCAGGTTTAATCATACCGTAAAATAGCTGCGCAATAAAATCTACATATACGCAAAAATTTCAAGAATACGGCCCCAGTTCATTGGCTACGGAGTATCTAAAGATAAACTTAAGACGGTCTTAATTATAAGATCCGACTATGAATACCAGTCTAAGGTTGCGTTCAGATTCCTTACCCGGGTAACTATGGTCTAGTTTACATCGTGCACTTGATACGCGTATCAAATAGTAAATAACTAGTACATTTATTCAGCTATTGGCTGATCAACTCAAATACACTACTTGATACGAGTATCAAGTGCACGATGTAAACTAGGCCAATATAATCACAGACTTCTATATTATACGCTAGACTGCTAACTGCATCCCTTTCGCCTAGTTTACACCGTGCACTTGATACGCGTATCAAGTAGTGTATTTGAGTTGATCAGCCAATAGCTGAATAAATGTACTAGTTATTTACTATTTGATACGCGTATCAAGTGCACGATGTAAACTAGACCACTCCCGTTTTGATCCACCAAGATAATCGGAGTGAGAGCGAATTGACACTAAAGTTTAGCTGGTGGAAACAGTCGAAAGTAGGTAATGCCAACCTCTATACTTTTTATTATTGGCTATTCTAGCTCTATTTGTACATAACCTGGCTTATAGTTCTCTCTGCTTCTACTGTACCTTAGAACATATACTACTGGAAGGAGCATAGGCTTGAAAAGTTGGCTCAGAGAAGATTGACAAGGATGGATATATAATGCGCCTAGTCGGCAATGCGCATGCTCCAGACAAATAAAACCGATTCGTACGTAATCTGCGGGAAGGAAGTGTGAGTCAAAAATAAAATGCGGCGAGTAAAGTATTTAAATTAATAACAATATATATTATATTTATTGATTATTAAATAATATTAATTTTGTATATTTGTGTATCTTATGTAGTTATCCTTGTGTCTTTTGTAGTTTTCCTTTTCCTTTAATCCAAACGCTGCTAACCATTTTGTGCGGATTTCAGGGTTCTTCGGAAATCTGTAATCATTCCATATATTATTTTATTCGTCATACATACTGGCTATGTTTACATCGTGGACTTGATACGCGTATCAAATAGTAAATAACTAGTACATTGATTCAGCTATTAGCTGATCAGCTCAAATATACTACTTGATACGCGTATCAAGTGCACGATGTAAACTAGGCCACTAATCCCAGACATTTGTTTTTTTTTAAATTTATTAGTTGTTTCTAATTTATTTTTATAAAAAGTAGCTAGAAATAATGAAATAAAACTTATCAAATATAACCTCAAAACTCACTTTACCAGTTGAAGATTTTAATAATGAATAAGTTATACTTACACGTGATAGGTAGATGCCTTATCTCGTTCTTTGCAAATGTAGCAATACATCTCACGAACCACCACTTTTATAATCTAATATTTGAAGACTCTTGTTATTCGCAATAGGATGTGATCATATGTCGCCTTTTCATCACCCCGCAGCCCCCGCGCGTATCGACACTTTATTTGTCGGAGCATGCGCATTGCTGATTAGGCGCATTGTATCTCCATCCTTGTCAATCTTCTCTGAGCCAGCTTGAATGTACAGGGATTATAGGCCTATGCTCCTTCCAGTAGTATATGTTCTAAGTACTGTACACTCGCCGTCATTGATTTGTTCCGCGACCCCTTTTCGCGGGGCAAGGGGAATATGGAGAATATCCGTGGCGCCATCCAGCGGCGGTGACTAACCGTCCTTGATTTATCGACCTAATTATCGACCGCTAGGTAACATGGGTTAATAATACATGACTTTTTCTTACAAAAATAAATAAATGTACGGTAATTCTTCAGAGTAACTACAGCAGCACCAAATTCAATAAAATTTGGTATATCGACGTGTTTTTGCACGAAACTCACGAATCTGGCCGTAAAAATTGTCGCTCTGCTCTGCGAAGCGAGATATTAATAGTTAAAGTTCGCGACTCGCTAGGTTAAGAAACCTGTCATATCGACGATGCACGGACTGACTGAGCATGCGCAGTGACGAAACGCAGGTCAGCTGACCATGTAACGTCATAAGTCCGCGAAATTGAAAAAGGATACGAGTTAGGTCAATCGCGTGGAGGCAGTGTAAAATATACGCGTGGAAAGTTGCAAACCCATGTGGAACCGAATTTTTACTGGCCGCCACGCGTAGCCGCGCGCTTCGCGCGCGGATTAAAATTATAATCAACTCGCTGCGTGGAGGCGTAGCCAACAATGTAGAACTCGACTCTCTCACCGCCTCAACCCCCATCCCTCCCCCCCCGCTTCGCGGGGGGGGGGGGGAGGCGGCGAACGCAGTAGAATAATCATATGGAAGTTTGCAGGAAATTCGCAACAACAATGTTAGGCTTATTTGAATTTGTACAAGTTATACAAGTACAAATTCAAATAAGCCTAACATTGTTGTTGCGAATTTCCTGCAAACTTCCATATGATTATTCTACTGCGTTCGCCGCCTCCCCCGCCCCCCCCCGCGAAGCGGGGGGGAGGGATGGGGGTTGAGGCGGTGAGAGAGTCGAGTTCTACATTGTTGGCTACGCCTCCACGCAGCGAGTTGATTATAATTTTAATCCGCGCGCGAAGCGCGCGGCTACGCGTGGCGGCCAGTAAAAATTCGGTTCCACATGGGTTTGCAACTTTCCACGCGTATATTTTACACTGCCTCCACGCGATTGACCTAACTCGTATCCTTTTTCAATTTCGCGGACTTATGACGTTACATGGTCAGCTGACCTGCGTTTCGTCACTGCGCATGCTCAGTCAGTCCGTGCATCGTCGATATGACAGGTTTCTTAACCTAGCGAGTCGCGAACTTTAACTATTAATATCTCGCTTCGCAGAGCAGAGCGACAATTTTTACGGCCAGATTCGTGAGTTTCGTGCAAAAACACGTCGATATACCAAATTTTATTGAATTTAGTGCTGCTGTAGTTACTCTGAAGAATTACCAAATGTACATATATGTATACATCTCATCTTATTTATTTATTTTTGTAAGAAAAAGTCACGTATTATTAACCCATATTAACTAGCGGTCGATAATTAGGTCGATAAATCGAGGGCGGTTAGTCGCCGCCGCTGGATGGCACTACGGATATTCTCCATGTGGGTACTGGTATAAATACCGTCTATATATTCCCACTAAATGTTTGTTATGCGTGATGGGCTTGAATGATTTACACAATGAATGGCAGTGATACGTACACTTTATTAATTGACTGGTTAGGACGAAGGTCCGATACGCAATGAATTTTGAAGTGACTCGCGTAACAAGATGGCCGCGCCAGGCGTGCCAACATGGTGGACATGAAGTGCCCACATCCATATTCCCCTTGCCCCGCGGAAAGAGGTCTCGGAACAAATCAATGACGGCGACTGTACATATCATCAAAATGGAAAATAAACGTGATATTTGGTCATATGATGAAACGGCGACTTTAATATATATTTTAAAAACAAAAATTAAGTTGGCTGTACTGAAATATCGATCTTCTTCACTCCTATTTCACTTCCAGTGGAAACAGCATAATAAATTTGTTCTGCACCGAAGTAGAATCGGATTGAAGACTTCGGTGGAAACTAGGCCTGTGGTTCATGACGACATTCCGATATTTCCGATGGGAGAGGAATATCAACATGGCGACTTGTGCGGTAAGTTCGACGAGTTCGACTAGTCGCGCTCTACCACTCGGGGTGCATTTACGTTGCGGTCGCATGGTGAACGTTCGTTAACACGCGTGCAACTTGAAGCTCGTTTATCGGTGCAGTTGCGGAGACGTGTCTCTCGCACGTGGTGCTCTGACTGCAAAGTGACCGATAACACATCGCGAGCACGATGTCGGTCAGCTACGCTAGGATGAAGTCGTGCCACGAGGCGTCGTCGCCAACGTCGCCAACATCGCCAACATCGCCGACGTCGCCGACGTCGCCAACGTCACCAACGTTGCCAACGTCGCCAACGTCGCCAACGTCGTCGTCAATGACCATGCCGAATAATGCGCCCAGGCGTGCTGGTGACGAGGAAGATTGGCGGATGCAGCTGGCGTTCTGCAAACCCCGCCACAATGCCACAATCGAATACGTCAATTGTATCAGTCAGACTTGGCGAATGAAGGAGCGGGTACGTACGTATGTATATGTGGTGTGCTCGATGCATTCGCGATCATTACGGTTGACCGAAACTCCAACCAGATCGTGGTAAAACGTTAGAAAATGCACAATAATTATAACAGGGAAAGAGACAAGAGCGCGTCTTTTCACTGAATTCAGATGAACACGATTCGCGCGAATGTATGTGACCGCATACATATATTTTTTCTTTTAGATGAAGACTGTGAGCGTCGCTCTAGTATTGTGCCTGAACGTTGGCGTTGATCCTCCAGACATCGTTAAAACACAGCCATGCGCTCGCCTCGAATGCTGGATAGGTAGCTAAAGCTAGATAGCCTCGCTAGTTTATTTACATTTCTCATTCCTTATTGTTGTAATTGCAATTTTGAGGTTAGGTATGTGTGCTGAGTGATTTGGCCTGACTGCAATACACACGACGCGTCACGACGGCACGATGCGACGGTCAACAACAGAAAAATTGAGAAAATGAATAAAGTATTACCGTCAAAGAGGCAGAATTTCATAAAAGAAACATTTAACTTTGATCTTTCACTTATTTGAAGTTACTAGGTTGATTATCATATGTAATATAATTTACACTGATCTATTTCTCCTTCAAAGTTCTATATGAGAAACATGTATTCCTATATTGGTTCTAATTATTATAACAAAGCAAAAGCATACTTATATGTAGAGAAATCTTAACCCTTTCGCTACGGCAGTGTGCTCCGTCGGAGTGACACCGTTGAATGGGCCACCGTGCCGCCGGAGTAGCGGCACTGAACGGAGCACTGCGCCGAAAAGTGTGCATGTTGCGCTTAGGTAAAACAATGCATGTTTATATTTCACTTGTTTAAAACAAATGCGAACAAACCAGAGAATGAGACAAGTGTGATCGATGTGCACTATGCGTAAAAATAAAAACATCGCGGGTCTCATGGTCAAGTGAGGTCGTCGCGCGGATGTCGTCTATAGGCGACGCTCGTACACACAGGTCGTCGCGCGGATGTCGTCTATAGGCGACGCTCGTAGCGAAAGGGTTAAATTTATATAAAATATATAAAATATATAGAATAAAATCTTTTGCTTTTTTATTTGCAAAACAATGTAAATGATATGAACTGAATAATGATTGATGTATAAATGTCTGCAAATTATAATAAACATACTTTTCCGTATATACAATGTAGATAAACTTGAATGCAAAATTGTCAAAACTGATATCTTTCCAGATCCTTTGTCAGTGAGTCCTCAAAAAGCTCTCGAGACTATAGGTTCAAATTTGCAAAAACAATATGAACGATGGCAGCCAAGAGCCCGTTATAAACAAAGTTTGGATCCAACTGTTGAGGAAGTCAAAAAGTTATGTACATCTTTACGGCGAAATGCCAAAGAAGAAAGAGTTTTATTTCACTATAATGGTCATGGAGTGCCCAAACCGACTACCAACGGTGAAATATGGGTATTTAATAGGGTTGGTACATACTCAGTATAAATGAATGAATTTATGTTTATTGTATCTGATACAATGTTTATATTAACAATAGTCTCCTCTTATAGACATATACACAATACATTCCATTGTCGGTGTATGACTTGCAGACTTGGATGGGTGCACCTAGTATTTATGTATATGATTGTTCCAATGCAGGTATTATAGTAGAATCTTTCCAGCAATTTGCTGACCAACATGAAAAGGAGTACGAGGTAAAAATGAGATGTAAATTTCTTTGAATATTTTAAGTATTAATAAAGAATGTAAATTATTGAATGAGATCATACATTACAGATGGAAAAGCAGCAAAATCGTGCAACTGGGGTGACATGTCCTACAGCACCATGTTATAAGAATTGTATCCAATTAGCAGCTTGCGCGGCTAATCAGATTTTACCTATGAACCCGAATCTACCTGCAGATATATTTACCTCATGCCTAACTACACCCATAAAAATTGCAATACGCTGGTAAGAACTTTTGACAAACATAAAATAATATAATTTACGTTCAACACACACGCACGCGCGCGCGCGCGCGTATATAAAAGGTATATAAATTACATACCCAATACATTTTTTGTTTTACATAGGTTTGCAATGCAGCCTACATCTAAATTAGTTCCTAACATATCGCTTGATCTCATTGACAAGTAAGAGCATATTAAATTTTAATTTTATTGTTCTGTAAACAGAAGTAGTCTATGTTTGAGTACATGTTTTAGAATTCCTGGGCAGTTGACTGATAGAAGAACAATGCTGGGCGAGCTTAATTGGATTTTTACCGCCATTACCGACACAATAGCATGGAATACCTTACCAAGAGGTAAAAGAATTGCAGTTATTTGTTTATTAACGCAAAATAAAAGTATGATTAAAATAATTATGTAAAATAATAAAAAAATTATATAAAAATGTCTTATTTGTAGATTTGTTTCAAAGATTATTTAGACAAGATTTATTAGTTGCCAGTCTCTTTAGAAATTTTTTGCTAGCAGAAAGGATACTTCGTTCTTACGATTGTACACCAGTTTCTTCCCCAAAATTACCATCAACTTATCAGGTAAATTGATTTATCTTTATATAACAGAATTCCTTTTCTATAACTTAAATATACTAAAATTTTGAATTATTACTGCTTGCTCTTAAATTTGGAACAAAATATCTATTATTTTTACATACACATTTAGCACCGTATGTGGCAAGCTTGGGACATGGCGCTTGATCTGTGCTTGGCACAATTGCCTATGGTTCTGGAAAATGAAGACCGATACGTACATTCATCATTCTTTGAAGATCAACTCACAGCTTTCCAAGTATGGCTCAATTTAGGATCGAAAAATCGTAGTCCGCCTGAACAGCTTCCAATTGTCCTCCAAGTGTTATTGAGTCAAGTTCATAGACTGAGAGCGTTAGAGTTGCTAGGGCGTTTCCTTGACCTTGGTTCGTGGGCTGTAAACCTAGCACTTAGCGTCGGCATCTTTCCCTATGTTTTAAAATTGTTACAAAGCAACGCCAGAGAACTTCGACCTCTGCTTGTTTTTATATGGGCGAAAATTCTAGCTGTGGATAATGTGAGTCTTATACTTTTCCATTATTATTCATGTAATATTACACTATGCTTCATATAAATTCTAATTTTAGATGTGATTCTCAATTGCAGACTTGTCAAGCAGATCTTGTGCGTGATGGCGGTCATAAATATTTCTTATCCGTGTTGCAGGATACTTCTATTCCGGTAGCTTATATATTATATTTAATCTTATCCAATATTTCCGGACCACATCGGCTAAAGTTTTTCGTAACGAAAGTATGTTTGATAATGATTCCAGAGTGAGCACAGAACATTAGCCGCGTTTGTATTGGCCAGTATTGTAAATGATTACCGACCAGGTCAAGTGGCTGCAAATCAGGGCAGTCTTGTTTCAATATGTTTAGAACAATTAGGAGACACAAATTCTTTGCTACGGCAATGGCTTTGCTTGTGCCTAGCGCGACTTTGGCATAATTTTGATAAAGCGAGATGGTGTGGTGTCAGAGACATTGCTCATGAAAAATTATTCACCTTGTTAAAGGATCCTGTCCCAGAGGTTACATGATTTTATATACATATTTATTTATGCGCGCGTGCTAATCAGCCAAACCTGATTTCAGGCCAAACCTAGGCCAGATTGTCTTGACAGTCATAGTACAAATTAGTTTTATGCGCGTTCTCGAAAGATCTTTAGCAATTCCTAAAGTTATTTGATTCTTAGAAGTCATTTCATGAAATGATTCCGCATGGAAGCGAGATCCAGTTCATACCGCCCGGTATTCAGTACGAAACAAAATCTATTATTGTACAGTTCTATATGGGCTCAAATTTGTCTAGACTAGTTTAGTCTGAAATCGAGTTCGGCCGGTGATATATATATAATTGCATATATATCCATGATTTAGACTTACATGTGTTTAAGTAATTGAGATTTATATCAATTTATTTTACTGTTATAACGTCATTTTATAACACAAAAATGAAGCTTGTATAATTTTTTATTTCTAATATGAATTTAATATGATCGTGGTAAGGAGTCAGGAAATTTATGACAGTTTTATATGTTACATTGTTACACATAAATTTAGATATCAAAAAAGTTTTAAAGAAATTGTTGTTTGATACAGGTTCGAGCAGCTAGTGTGTATGCATTGGGCACATTTATAAACAGTGTTACGACTAGGAGTGAGCACGCGAATAATATCGATCAAATTATCGCTATGACTCTTATTAATACAGTTTCTCATGATATGTGTCCATTGGTTAGAAAAGTAAGTTAGAATTGCAGTCTGGAATTGATAAATATTGATAAATAAACTGACAAATTGTTATGAAATTGTTTATGCAGGAATTAGTTGTGGCTCTCCAATGGATGGTATTACATTTCGAAAATTCCTTCGTTACGCTAGCTATAGCAGAGGAGAACAGTCGAAAGGATCTTGTCGTAGAAACTCTGTCCCCATTTAGCGGCATGAGACGCATTAGTTCGCGCGATAGATTGAAGATGTTGTCTCCTAACAATACGTACGTAGATATGATCGATGGGTTTGGACCGCAGGATCGCATCAAAAGAGTATCATCTTCATCGTCCATTAGCAGTCTAGGTAAGGAGTGCCGATTTTCGAAAAAAGTCGAAAGTCAATTAATATTTTCTGAGCACTGGATCGAATAGTTATCTGCATTGATTCTTTCGTGTGTCAGGTAATAATTGGGAGTTCGTGAGGAAACCTTGCGAGTCACTTGGTAATAATGATTGAAAGTTTCATTGCATGTTTATATATAGTTAACGCTTGTTTTTGCAATTTTTATCGATAGATCTTTTTGCACAAGCTTTGTATATAATAGCGACATTTTTTTCTTTTTTATTTATATCTTTGCAACAGTGACATTTCGTGAATTTTATTAAATTGTTCATCGCAGGTCACAGTTCTCTTGGGAATTTACCAAGTCTGTCCTATGGTAGTGTATATATGAAATTGTGGCATGGATTGTGCAATCTCGACAATGATCCTCATCCGGTGGTCAGTGCTATGTCTCAAAAAGTTACCAATCACATTCGTAATAAGGTATTAATGTCTAACATGTCACTTAAAATTTGGCCGTACAGTTTTCATATAGGTGGAGGATTAAAAATTTTAGGTCAAGGCATCTTCCGCGCCTAAAGAAGTAATTGAAACAAAAATTTCCTCGTCATTGTCTCTTCCGCCGTCTCCGTCAAATCGAACTAGTTATTTAAGGTCAGTCAAGATCTGCTTTGTACAAAATGTAATCTCTGTCTTATCTTTAACAATTTTTTTTGTATTATTAATAGCAAAGGAGAATCACCACCACCGACTGTCAATGCTGGAACGGATCTGCTGCGTTCTTCGAGAGTTCTCTCGCACAGTAATCGTTCGAGGAAACCTGTTCCTAATACAGTAAGAATCAGTTAAGAATCAATTGCTCTTTATTTATCTCTTTCTAAACTGTTAACTTTTTTAACCGATCTAAAACAAAATAATAACATAATCGCTTAAATTTTATTTTTTTAATATATAATAAATTGTAATAAATTAAAGAAAATATTCCCCAAGTGTGTACCTGTTAAAATATTGATACTTGGTGAAGAATCCTACATGTCATCCTATATCACCCCATATATCACTCGTTTATAATTTTAGATATCCGAAGAGACGGACGAAGCACCTGGAACGAAAACTCCATTAACCACTTCCCAATTTGTCGAATGGAGTTGCGCACAGTTTGCTCAGCCTGTTAGTTTAGAGGACGAAATGGACGATGTAGAGAGCAGACCATATCTCGAGCGAGAATGGCGGTAAGAAACATACATGTGCACACCTTTCTCATATCCACCCACACGCGCGCGCGTCACACACGCACATATAGAGTCTCTATTAATGCTATAATTAGCTATATTTCTAATTATAAAATGAGTTTACATCAAGTTTTTTTGTTTTTACACGAAACATCATACACGATTTTCACAGATTTATACGTAACGCGAAGCAAAGACAAGACGCAAGGGAGGAACAATTACGCGCGTCGCAAAATAAAGTGGAATCGCAAGTGTATCATGTGAGGTGTTCTCAGTCACCTCAAGTTCTGGTTTTTCATCCATTCGAACCACATTTGGCAGTGGCACTAAAAGATTGTTTTGGGTATGAATGAATTTTCTCTCAGCGTAATAAATATTTTATATCTAAAATACAATAAATGAGCACTTAATGTACATACAAAGATTTTTTTAAATTAATATCAAAAATTTTTTCAGTATATGGGATTATCAAAGTGGCACAAAGTTAACTTACTGTACTAGTCCCGGAAACAAAGTAAAATCGCGCATCACGGCACTCGAATTCATCAACTCTCACGACTTGACTCTGCTGATGGCAGGTTCCGACGACGGTTCTGTACAAATCTGGAAGAATTACAGTGGTACAATAAGTCGCGATCCGATTCTTCTTACAGCTTGGCAGGCGTTAGCGGATGTGCAACCTGCAACCAAGACTTCTAGTGGTACGGTATCAGGGAGCATATTTTAAAAGTCTGATATAAATTTATCTCTAGCAATAATTTATATGATTTTATCAAGAATAATTCTGTATAATTTTGTGTTATATTCAGTACAACAGCGAATAACAGTTAATAATGTTTGCAGTAACAGCACGACTCGTTACAAAATGGGAGCAGAAATCGCTCACTCTAGCGGTAACGGGCGATGTCCGCATTGTAAGACTCTGGGACGCGGAAACTGAGTTGAAGAAGCAAGATATTCCAACAGGAGCCGATTGTTGTACTACATGTATTGACGTTGATGGTACAGGTTGGTTGTTTAAAGGAGAAATATTTTTTTCCTTGCAATTGCAATATTTTATATTATTATATATATTGATTTTTGTTACGCCAGTATAATATATATTACGTTTTTTTTTAAATAATAAAATAAGCATTATGTCTATCTTTTCTGTAAAATTTTTTAGGTTCAATAATGGCACTGGGCTGCGGCGATGGATCGGTTCGACTTTTGGATCGAAGATTGCCTCCTGCAGAAGCCAGAGTTATGACTTGGAGGGAACACACCGCTTGGGTGTTAGGGACATTTTTAAAGCAATTCGAGGGAACTGCACTACAATTGTTCACTGGATCCTCCACAGGCGACATAAGAATCTTTGATCTTAGGAAAAATTCCTCCGTGAACACGATTCAAGTAACACCGGGCATTGCGGCATTGACTGTACACGAAAAAGCTGATGTTTTCTCTTGGTGAGCACGATAAACTTTATATTTTTTATTATTAGTATATATTTGTCTACATAGCTCGTCAATATATAATCACGTAAGTTTTATTAGCTGTAATTTCTTATATTATTTTAATGACGATATTTTTTGGATCAGAAAAAGACAGATTAGAGAAAGATCAGATATATTTTTGTTTTAGTGGCACCACGAATCATTGCATCAGCGTCTACAATACAATGGGACAACATCTCAATACGATAAAATTTCACGAAGGATTTATGGGTACGCGCCTCAGTCCGGTAAGCTGTCTGAATTTCCATCCATATCGCATAACTTTGGCGGCCGGCTTCGTGGACAGTACTTTCACGGTATACGAGCAACGTAGATGACTATTAGAGATGGAACTTGTGTAAGATTCTTGTAGAATTTTGTAAATTTATAAAACCAACATGTTTTTTTCTTTTGCATTTGCCCTTGCGAGAACGCTGTTGCGATATTAGGGCTTTTTGCTCCCGGTGTTTCCGCGAGAGAATAATTCCTATGACGATGGTAAAATAGCTTCTCTCTTCCTGCTATTTCTTCTCATTAGAAAATCGATGATCTGCTTGTTATTTCGTGCAAAAGAGAGAGAACATAGTTGTAGCTTTTGTGATAAAAGAGAGAGTGGGAGTTAACCAAAGTATTTCGAGGCAACCAAAGAACGATTAACCATCTTGGTATGATTTTTGCGTATAAGGTGACTGTCGACAAAACTTTGGTGTCTCCGAAAATGCTGATGCATAATATATGTACATTGTGATAATGCAAAAGTTTGTGTAAGCGAGAGAAAGAATAAACAGTTAACGAAAACCGTACGATGAGATAAACTCATCCGTTGTGCCATGTAATATCAGAATTAAGTTATTTCCACACAAATCTTAATGTAACGAAGATATTTTAATTACCGAATCAAGCACGATGTGGCTGTGTAAGTATAGTTCGCATTATATGCATTTTTATAAACTACGTGAATGACAATTGCTACTAGAATATACGTTTCGCGCTATTGTTTGTCGACATGATATTATGTTTCGTTTTTAAATATTACTTCTATTATCATATTTCCGACTAATGAAATAATAGAATAGAATGAAATAGAGTTCCATTTCGAACAATTTTAATTATTACAGATTACAGTCATACAAAGCTTAAATTTGCTTAAATAATTTTGTAAGTAGATTTATAAGATTTTGACGAAGAACATATTTGTGTTTATATGTTTATTCGAGTGGCAATATTAGTTATATGTAAATTGTATGTATGTGCAATATTTATAGAGAGATCAATATTCGTCGCGATCTAGACATTTTGCAATTGCAGAAATTTCAAAATACATTTATAACGCAGAATAAGCGCAAAAATTATGCAGAGTGAGGAAAGTGTATAATATTTTTTTATACAAAAATGTGCACTTCCTGACAAAATTGTACTTATCATTTAAATTATATAAGTTTATTTTACAAAAGTATTTAATTGTACACATGTTACTATAGCGAAGCGTTATATCATTTGGATTTTTACTTTTCAAGAGCCATTAAGAAAAATCTAACCATGATACACATATATTCTGTCAAGAATTGTGTAAAATATTTAATTATGTACCCTCTCTTTGCTGTATCAAATGGTACGTGGCGAAATTATTTGAAAATATTATTGATCGCATTTAAATATTATTGATTGCAGTTGCGCAATTGTTTAAAAATAACGACAACGTATTTTAAACAATGATTTAATAATTGTTAATATATATTAATAATTTTTAATATACTAGCTTATTCCGTTTCATTCTCGGTAAGGCTGCCGTTTTCGCGAAGAATACATAAGAATGTACCGATATTCACGGGGACAGAAGCAATTTAACTTCTTTATGGTGCATAATATAGAACAAGTGTTGAGTTAGGAGTACAAGTAAAGCACATTGATGTTGTACGAGCAAAAGTCATTTATATATTATTGTAACGATAAAAAACGAAAAAACATTGTAAATACGTAATAGAAAACTCTCGCTGTGGAAGAGGGAGGAGATGCGAGAAGTGCATAGATAGCTGTATCACTTTATATTAAACGATAGTTTTGTTATTGATATATTGCCGTAATCTATGACATATGCAGTGACGGGGATGGATTTGAGTACGATATTATAAAAGTTCTACCATACAGATTTGTACAGATATGTAATACATCTACAGATATGTAGATGTGATGTCAAACGAACTTAATCGCTCACCATTGATTGTGGAAATCAGACTCCCCTCTCCTCCTTTCTCCTATCACCTCCTCTCTGCCTTCCCTCCTCTCACCTTTCTCCTACCCTCCCTTTCTCCCTCTCTCCCTGTCTCTCTCTCCCCTTTGGCTCTATCTGTCTTTCTTTTTTTTTTTTTCAAAACAATTTGTTCTATAATATATTTCGCTACTAACGAAAGCATGTTAACATTCACTGGGCGTTTATTTCAAAACGCTGTCTATCTTTATTACATACTACTGCACTTGTTAAATTAGTCGTTCAACGCCCGTTTTTGCTAGTAAGCAATTTTTATTCTTCGAATCATTTTTCTACATCGCGTTGCATTTAAGCAGTAATAACAAATAATAAAATCCAAAAAGAGAACAAAAATAGAATAAATCATGCTCTCTAGTATCAGGAGATCTAGAGATTTTAAGTGCTGTATTGCTATATTGAAAGTGTTTCTATGGAAAAAACTCTCTTAGCTGATTTAAAAGAAAAAAACCATTACTAAGTAAATAACGAGAGAAATTAATTTGAAAGTTTTGTCACGAAACCTAAGTTATGTAATGGCTTTAGTTAAGTTTTAAAGTTTAAACTTTCGAGAGAAGAGGAAATTGGTGTGGGCGCGCACGAGATTAGAATGGATAATTTAAATTTTAGCGCCATCAGAGATTACTAATATGTTGCAGCCAACGCTACAAACATAACTGACATCAATTTATTATCCCAAATTCCATAAAAAGTCTAATTGTTTTAATTCTATGTATAGTTTCCTGTCCACGACCTTCTTTCTTTCTATTCTTTTCCTAAATTTTAGTTACATTTCACGTTCAGATATGCATATAAATGTGGATTTAAAAGCACGGTTTTAAAAAAATTCACAATTTTGTTTTATTCGCGTAGCGATAACAGATTAGTTCTGAAGAAAAAAAGATTACTTTCGAAATCTTGAATAAGAAAACAGTATAATTTCAGCAAGTTCTTAATCTCTAAATGCTATAAGATTGCTCTATCATTCACACTCTTTAACCGATCTCGCGTTTTCTCACTGAATTATGAGATATATCAGAAGATGGGGTATATTGAGACATTGAAAACATCCTTTTCTTCTGACACAGTTGCAACAATGCGTTTGCAACAAATTGCGCGCATAAAATATGCGTGTGCCGAAATATATAAACTCAGCGAAATTATACGGCGATATCTTATTTCGGTAAATAGTTATACGATAGCTGCTCTGCTCTGCCCTATGTACTACAATACAACTCGACGATTATGCCATTATTGTATCGTTAGCTAGCAATAATAATCGCGCTTAGGATTCGCAAACACAATTAGGGGATAACCCGAAAAAAGGCGAATACCAGGTGTCAACGATTTTGGCGCTGTAGGCTATTGTACATTTGTGTAATTATGTAATTGCCTCGTAGTAAATACAATATGATGACACGTTGCGCTGATCTTGTGTAAACAATGTGTAAATTCATAACTTTTTTCTTTTTCGTTTCTGTCATATCTCTGATGATCGTATCTCGCTACGCTCTGATACATCGATACACTTGCCATTTTCTGACTGTGATTGCGGCTATAATAGATTACGGGGCAAGAGGCGAAGAAACTCGTAAATATATCAATTATAGGAGCAATGAGACTCGCTTGAAATTAACCACTTGAGCGATTATATTTGGAAACGCGTTGCAATTTCTTCTCGCTTTATTGCATTAACACGAGCTGATTATCGATGCATTACATTAATTGACGCGACACATTTCATTTAAGCATGAATACCTCGGCGACTCCGTCCATACAGAAGCATCGCGGATGGCAGTGGATGGCACTGCGGAGCGATTCAAGATATTCAAGAGTTGAAAAAGCACCAAGTTGATAAAGCCAGCTTTTGTTTCGCTCCATCGCGCTCAGCTATCGAACCAGTGCGGAACAATCTTATCGATATTTCACCGTGACGTGAAATTCATCGCTATCAGCGATCAAAAACGTGATGATGCCATTCTAAGGGCGGGAGCACAGACTTTTGCATAAGTGTATGAAAACTTGATTGGGTTATATTTCCTTATGCTTATGCAAAAGTGTTTCTGTCCTAATCCTTACGTTTCTGACGTACGACTCATCGCATAAAAATGCGTCGAGAGAGCTAATTCATTAGTATTTATTCATTAACGAATTTGAGTTTACACGAAAACGCGACGATGCGTTTTATGCCAGCAATTCGTGTGTTATTTTATCATATCATTTAGATTTTTTTCACTTTAGATTTTTTTTTCGTATATTACTTCTTATTCATGTTGCACGAACTTTTCCAACTTTCTTTAGATAATTATATTTGAAAGAAATTTATGCATTTCTTTTTGCTTTCTAACGTTATGTGGACTGATGTCCAGGACAGCGAAAAGCGACGGCAAATTTCAAATTTTCACGAATTTTCAATAAATCAAAAGAAATTCTTGACGCGGTTATGGGCCGATACGATACTGCACATACACATTTAAAGTTGACTTCTTATATATTCTTTCACTTGACGAATTTGTCACAATGTAAATGAGAATTTTACGAGTGTTTATCGAGAATCTCTAATGCATTTTCCGTATAAGCATCTGTAAGAATGCAGGTGGAAGTTAATGGCCTGACGGACGATGTGCGATGTAGGGCGCTCCTATTTGCCCCGAAAATATTTGCTTTTGCTTTCACATTTTAGTCTTATCTGTCCTTGTTTCCAAAAAATTTCCGCTATTCACAGAGCAACCATTATTCATAACGAATTTTATTAAAAGGGAATTCTCTTCAGTAAACACAAAATTAATAATCTGATATGATCGAAAAGTGACAATTATGACACTATTTCTTTTTATCCCGGATACAGGCTTCTTCATTTGTGTAGTTCTCGCAAGAATGCAATTCGAAGAAAGAATAAAAATCTGATACAATGGAATTAATATCTTTTTAAATATATGTACAGAGAGAAACATTTTATATTTTTATAATAATGATATAATAATGATAAACTGATAACACGTATAATCATATTTTAATAATGATAAACTAAAGATTATTGTGTGCGCACATGTATTATTATATCTATCTATTATTATAGAAATGATGGAGCACGTGCGTAATGTCATACATATATAGAGTCATAAATGTTCTTTCGATTAACATACGACATATACGGGACACGTACTTCGTGTATCACAAATCACGCATCACTATGGCTGATCGTATTATGATTTAATCAAAATTATATATGCATACATCGTAATTTTTTATAATTATATAAGAAATAAATTATAATAAGAAATTAATCACATTAAATTATCGTATACATTATATTCATATGTTGGAGCATTTATGAACTCTGAGAGAGTGTGTGTGTGTGTGTGTGTGTGAGTGCGTGTGAGTGCGTGTGTGTGCGTGTGTGCGTGCGTGCGTGTGCGTGCGTGCGTGCGTGCGTGCGTGCGTGCGTGCGTGCGTGCGTGCGTGCGTGCACATGCTTTGTCGAAGCTGCGCGAAGTCAGCCGTTGGTCAGATCTTGATTCGCGTATGTACGTATGGCGGTGTACGGCACACACGTAGCTGTGAATCGCGCGATGGAAGGGCGGGATGGATGGGGGGAGGGAGGAACACGACACAGCGAGTCACACAGGCCAGCGTTCACTCAGTTAGTTTCCTCCAAGAGGTCGTATGGTATTGTTGTGTTCGGGTGTTGCGCGCGCCTACGCTTATAAAGCGTCAATGACACGCAACGTCGCGTTCGTCTTCTCGCTGCCGCTGTCACCTTTACGCGTCGCACGCACCTGACTGCGCACACCTGAGGCGCTGTCAACCGCGCTGTCATAGACGACATATCGACCATCATCGGCCTGAGACACCTGAAGGTTGCAGCGCACCGTGTCACTGTAATCGACAGTCGTAACAACGCGCGGCAGCATGGATCGATCGTCCAAGTTGATTCTACGAAAGCTCATCATAGACTTCCTCTGCCTATTTGTCGGTAAGTAAACATATCGGATTCATGTGTGACTGCGGATTGTCGGGGATCGCCATTTAAACTCGTTTCTGGCAAGGAACGTATTACACATCGAACGATCGGCTGTCAGATTGACAGTCCGCCGAATGTATGCGCGCAGTTCATTTGCTGTTCGACTGTACGAAGTGAGGGTGTAACTTCTAAATTGGCAGGTGCGTTTATCAATGCGAAAGCACCGTTCTTTCTGTGCGCTGTTGTTGCGATACGAGTGCGGTTTCCGCGAATTGCTTTGACGGACATTCGCATTGGCAAGATACGAAAGAGAGAGAGAGAGAGTGAGGGGGGAGGGGAATGCTACTCTGTTTCGAAAGTACGCGGGATTTTAGCTCTTAGCGCTATGCATTCCGGAGCAGCACTTAGGCTTGAATGGAATCCCTTTGCTTAATTTATACTACGAGAGCTCTAATGATTTTAATCTTGGTATGTTAAAAGATACTTTTTCTCGAGGGAGAACACATTCTCCAAATAATACACTTTGCCGGAAAATCCGTATATACGTATACATGTATTTATATTTTTCTTGTACTAAATGTTCAAAAGATTGTTAACTTTTCAAAAGTAAAGTCGCAAAACTTATTCATTCGAAATTTATACTAACTTTCAAACATATTTACGTAATAATTTACAAGGTAACATGCGACACAAGAAACTGGAAGCAGACAGTTTTCATATTTAACACAGTTAATAAATGTAAATAAATGCATATTGCGCATCACATAATAAGAGTAAACTCACAAAAATTACACTTGCAAAACTTTTGTCAATTTTCACTTTTAGACATCTCGTTCTGTATAATTAAATTAAACTTAAATGGCGTTGATTTACGAAACAATATTAGCTTGTGATACTCTCTTTCAAACCTCGCGGCAATTTGTATATCTCTATATGACTGCGTACGTGAATTAATGATAATATTAATGAGTAGGAACAAGAAACAAAAGATAAATCGTTTGAATGTGTTAATAGATAATACTCGAGTCAGCGTGATTTTGTTTCGCGAGGGAAAGCACTTCACTTTTCTATCGTTATCAGTTCTCATCAATAGTGGCATGTAGCACACGACGTTTCGCGAAAATGTAGTACATTTCGCGAATGCATTCTATAAACACGGTACAACTTGATCGATATCATCTCTCGGTACCGCGGTGACACAATTTCACGATAGGGAGAGACGATACAGCAACCTCTCGAAACTGCGATTTTATAACTGCGATAATTACAACATTAACGTATACATAAAATGAACATTTAACATTTAAGTTACTTAACATTTCGCCATTCTCGTTAAAATATCCATCGCGAAACTGCATCTGTATTTAACGTAAAAACATACGACTTTAATTAATTACAAAGAATTCCAAATAAAATCGACTTTTCGATATCTTTTTAAATTTATTTTTTTTATACGCATAAGAAATATGAGTACAGTGACTTTGTCATTATCTACTGCGATTTTTGATGTTGATGATTGATTTCTAATTGATGTTTAATTCATATCGCTCGTATAAATAAAACGATAACATTTTTAAAATAAAGCGGATAATATTTTAAAACATATTTTTTCTTATTTTGACGTATAGTCACGAGAAAATTGTGTGAAGCCACAAATTATTTCGCCAAGTTACGATTACGGTATCAAGATCTTTTATGTTTCGTTTACGTACTTGTATTTCAAAAACACGAGTTTTAACAACTCGTTATACCATGTCATGTCATGCAAATAAATAACATTTTCTTTCTTACTAAACCAAAAGGATCAATTTATTTAGACTGTTATCTTTTCGCGTTGTTGCGCATAAAGAAGACCGTAAACTAATTGATTAAATAATTTCTTTTTCATGTGTCTTAAAAGTGCAATTAGTTACGTAAATGTTTGCTATTATTTCAACAGATGGCTCATTTACTTTGAAAAAGATGCAAATATAATTTTGAATTTTAATGATGCAAATAAATCGGTATGCTGCATCAACTTTAATGCAGTTCTCGATATCAAGATAGTAAATATTCAAAGATTAATATAATTCATAAATATCCGTGTTATATTAAGAAAAAGATAATTATTAACTACATATAGAAAAAAATATATACAATGTGAATAATGATTCTATCCCTGAATATTATCTGAATAGTTCTAGTTTTGATATCTGAAAAGCTGAATTCGCAAATTTGTCAATTCGAATTTGAACTATTTGTGTGTGTACGTGTGCGCATGCATACGTGCGTGCATGTATGTGAATTTGACCTATTTATGAATCGTAATGAGGAGAATCGGATCGAAAATAAATTGTACAGAGCGTCAAAATTGATCGGGCATTATATTATTTTTATGTAATTTCTAGTCACATCGCGTAGAATGAAGATTTATCTGAATTCTTTAATACGCTAAAATAGCGAGAAATGTCGTTATCGTTAGAAAAGCTTATCATTTGGTATATGATTCGGTGAAATAATACTTCCTTATCAAACTCGACAAAATGATAAGTAAATTTATTTTAAAAAACAATGTTTTATGCCGCTTTCAAAATCAAGTCTCTTCATCTAATGGACATTAATTTTATTGTAACATAAAAAGGAAAAAATAGGAAAAATAAGTTTAGAACGTATTATAATAAAAAATATATTTCTTATGCGTCATTATTTTATCACTTATGAACTTAACCTTTACATTTAAGTTATATGAATTTTTGATATATGAATTTTTTTATTCACAAAATTTGAAGAGATTGAGAGCAACTGTGTGATCACACATTAACGAATAATTGCGACGTTAGAACAATGAAATGACAAGAATGTGTTGGCGTCGTGATGCATTTTTATAGAAAAAGTCGTTGCATAAATCATTTTCTCAAGTTTACATATAAATAAAAACATCTAGTAAGCAATTTTCACATGACTGACCGCCGCGATTTGTCCGTGATGAAGAAACCTTGAAATTTTTCTATTCTCTCTCCCTCTCTCTCTCTTTTCCTCCATAAGAAGATTAAGAGATTACATTTTTATGGACACACATACATACAGAATGCGGGTTGTCCTGTTTAGAATTAATCAATTTAGGCTAGTCATTACTTTTTTCGACTTCCTTTTAAGCGCAATGTGTTACGCGAAACGCGACCATTTTTCATGTGTTCGGCTCAATAACCGGATTCTTTCAGAGTTCGTTAAGAGCTGGCGGTCTCGACCAGTCGAAAGGAAGAGGCTGTGAAAAGGTTCAAATGGCACTTGTATGCCCTGTAAGGCAAGTGTGTATCGAATCCATTCATGAAGAACTAAGTCGATTTTTTTCAATTTGGTGACTAGTCCTGGGATTGTGCACGCTTTACATTAATAAATTAATGTAATAATTTAATACAATTATTAAATTATTACATTACTCTAATTTAATACAATTATTAAATTAGATCTCTCTTTTGTTCTTCTTCTTCTGTTTTCTAACAAAATATATCATTTCCATTATCCGCGTGTTTGTATGAGGAATTAATAATAAAAAAATTTTAGCATGATTCCGCTCGTAATTTCTTTTTCATTTTCGTTTCTTATTTTAATCAACTGAAGATTTATAATATTTGTATTTCGTAGAATTTTTCATTCCTTATAGATCGCAATTTTGTTCGGCAGATTTATGCGGACGATTCTCTGCGTGATGTATAGTGCGTGTTACCTTAGTAAGTCTCTTGAATTAATAGCAGGGATGATGGCTTCTTTTCAAAGAAGTGTTGATGATGTTGAAATGTTATGAAAACATTATGACAACGAAAAAAATAAACTCTTTACAATGAGACTATGTGATGACTAAAACATTGCTGCGTTGTATGATATTTTTCATAAACATGCGGAGAATATTTTATGTTACGACAAGTTTCTTTTCATAACAGCTCGAATAATTTTGCAAAATAATTTTACGTAGAATTTTTTTGAAATTCCGTATAATTCTATAATTTTATTATATCGGACGTGTACAAATAAAAATCGCATAGTTATAAAATGTAAAAGTTAAAGCACCTCCATCTTTAGAATTTTATTACATTATAATTATAAAGTGTGTATAAAGTTAAACTTTTTATCGTAATTATAATTTCGTTATATTCTATATATATATATATATATATATATATATATATATATATATATATAAATTAAACTATACAATAATTGCATTTGAATCTCATAACTTTATTAAGAATATTTTTTAAAAATCAATCTCAATTGATTAAATTTATTAAATTGGTTAGATTATGTAAAATGGATAAATCTCTATAGGTAATATATATTTTTGAAAATTATTAAAGTTGATATAAGCATGATAGATTTATATCTTATTATTATATCTTACATAAATTTTTTTGTATATTTTTATAAGCTTCTAAATTTATGAATATTTACATTTATGACATTTTAAAATTGGAACTGTTTCATAAAACAATGAAAAAATAATGAAAAGTTCATGTACTATGATTAAAAAGTTTGAAATTTTACATTGTCAAAACGTTCTTTACAAGGACAACGGCTCTTGGAGTTTTTATTATGAGCCGCGGGCTTTTTACATTTACTTTTACGTTTTTATACATTTGCATATCAAAGAGAGGGAGAGAAAACCAGATTTATGTTCAGGGAGAAGTATTATAGTACAACAACATAACACTTTTTAAACTTGCAAAAATTTAATATTACTCCGCGAGTTTAGTATAATATATTTACATATAATATGATTAAAATAAAATTAATTTGTTTTTTAATCAATATTAACGGATTTTATTTATTAATTGATATCTCAATAAATATTAACGAAACTATAAAATATTATAAAAAGAGAATCACAAACTTTGATCAATGATTGAACGAGATAAATTAGAAATAATAACGAAAAAAGTATATAAAGTATCTTATTTTTGTCGAGAGCCAAAAGAAACGATATTTTACAAAATGGAATATGTTTAACCAGATATAAAGTACTTTACTCATGAATAGAGAAAGATAGCGGTTTCGCATTGAGTCATCATCATTAACAATGACGTATATACAAATTTATAATGATGACAAAATACGAACGCCTTGACACCAAATGGGTGTCAAGGTATAATCTAAATCCGATAGAACGATGTACATATGTGCAGATGTTCACACAAAGTATACATACTAAAAATATATGTGTACAGTATTATTAACAATTACACAATGTATCTGCAATATGTATTCGCAGTTATTGCATTCATATAATAATTGTGTGCAACCTAATTACGCGAGGATAATCAAATTACAACGAAACTTTCTCTGTTTTTAACAAACTTTGACATTTTATAACAGTCTTATCGATGTAACATTTATTTTAATACATTCTTATAATGTATAATGTTTCTGTATTTTATATATCTGTGATTTTTTTTCTTTACAAAATACCTTTTATACATGTCTGTAATACATAAATTATGTCTAGAATTTTTTGAAGTTTTCAGTCAAACATTGATTTTGTATTATTTGTCGAATAAATCATCCTTGGCCCTTTTATGTTACGAACGATGTTACGCTTGATAGCTTGATAATAATTTCTTCTTATTATGTAATATTATATACATATATACAGGGTGTCCCAGACCACCAGTTCCACCCGATTTTTTCGTAAACGCGACATTTTAAAGAAAAATGTTTCAGACAAAAGTTTTGTGACTTCGAGGGTGACATAAGATGGTCATTGGTTTGACCTTGAAGAATTATTTGAAAGTCACATGAAAGTCATCTCAATTTTTTTAAATGGCATCCCCTATTTTTTATTGCATATTCTTGTAGCTTATCTCGAGACCTTTCCAAAACACTATAAATAAATGTTTTTTCGTTAAATATTTTCCGAGTTATAAGGCTTGAAATAATTTCTTAATTTTACATAAAATATCTCGTAAAATATTCACTTTTCGATGATCTTACCTTAATACTTTTATGCACAGAATAATGAGAGAAATCAATTGGTGTAAAGAAAACACATAGTTGTTTTTAAGAAAATATATGTAATTGTTAATTACAAATTGCACATTTTTTCTTAAAAACAACTATGTGTTTTCTTTACACCAATTGATTTCTCTCATTATTCTGTGCATAAAAGTATTGAGGTAAGATCATCGAAAAGTGAATATTTTACGAGATATTTTATAGTTTATGTAAAATTAAGAAATTATTTCAAGCCTTATAACTCGAAAAATATTTAACGAAAAAACATTTATTTATAGTGTTTTGGAAAGGTCTCGAGATAAGCTACAAGAATATGCAATAAAAAATAGGGAATGCCATTTAAAAAAATTGAGATGATTTTCATGTGACTTTCAAATAATTCTTCAAGGTCAAACCAATGACACCATCTTATGTCCCCCTCGAAGTCACAAACTTTTGTCTGAAACATTTTTCTTTAAAATGTCGCGTTTACAAAAAAATCGGGTGGGACGGGTGGTCTGGGACACCCTGTATACACTACCGTCGGAAAGTTTTGCAACACCCTCCAAAAATGAGTTTTCCGCGAATTTTTGGTATATTAAGTCAAATTAATATGGAAAATAAATGTAATTATAAATTATTACTTAGTTTTCACCTAATCAAAGGGATATATTATTTTCCAGACATGTAATTTGTACTCGTAAAAGGAGCAAACAAAAAAGTAGGCTTAAAAATTTTTAATAAAATGAAATAATCAAGTGGGTCATGAAAAGTTGCCGTTTTCGTATTGCTATAAGCATAAGTGTTGTCTGATAACGAGAATTAGGCGCGTTGGTGGAAGGATGCCTCGATTGTGTGAAGAAGTAATCAAGAAGAGAGGTGGCCATATTGATGAGTCTGCTGTTTAAATTAAAAATATTTTTTGAGCTTTTTGTTAATCATTTTTAGTAGTATATACATAAATAAATACAACTTTTCATAAAAAGCTTATTACATTTCTTTTATTATTGCGGAAGCTATAGGAGCTTAAATTGGTTTTTGGAGGGTGTTGCAAAACTTTCCGACGGTAGTGTATATATATATATATATATATATATATATATATATATATATATATGGCGCAATGAGCTATAAATGGATTTCTTTTACGCTTCGATTCACACTTGGCTCACAGAGCCAAAGGACGGTCTTTACGATTATGAATTATTATCATGAAATACCTTTGAATCCAATATTGCGTATTTCCAAGCAAAAATATTGAATTATTTTTATTATAAGAGTGGTGTATTTCTGTTACTAAGAGTATAATTCATGAAAGTCTAACAATAAGTTTAACTTACCGTTAGAAAGGGGAATATGACATTTCGACCGTATTGATACCTTTATATACATTTTTTCCAGATTGTAATCGTTGGGATTTTTCGAAAGCGCAATTTGGGTTGCAAAACAGCGATCGATGGACTATATAAATAATAAGCGAGTTATTACGTTAGTCGTTGTGCACTGATGTGTATTACTTCGTTCTTGAAAGTGGTGTCACAATTATCTCAATAACCGGCTACGCTCGTGATTTTCATGTATTGGTGTAACATGCGCAAATAAATTCACAGATAAGTATCCATAATTTCCCGATTATTTTCCGTAAAGCTGTGCATTTAAACTGTAATTTGTGCGTGATGACAGGTACGATTGAAAAAAATACCTGTCGTATAGAGAAAAAATACTCTCGATAATTTAACGATAACGTCGTTTTTGTTAACAAGTCTTAATAACAGAGTGTGGAGTACTTTCAGTATTGATAAGATCTTACATCGATATTACGAATGTGATATACATGATAGAAATTACAGCAAATTATTTATTATAATTATATAACGAGATTATTGTAATAATTGTCGTCAAGAAGGCTAAAATAATTATTTTATTAAATTAAAATAATCTTATATAATCATGTGACATATAAAATTAAATCAAATTATATTTTTAAGTTTATGAATTTTTAGATACCTAATTATTGTATTGCAATTTACAGAATATTATTATGAAAATATTTTATATTAAAACGCACTTAAAAATATAAAAAAATATAAATTTGATACAAGATACAAACTGTGAAAGCATAAATATAGAAGAAACAATATTATTTTTTTAGAACATTTTTTAATACTTTAATACTTTAAGAAAAATTCACATGTTTTTTATTAAATGATTGAAATATAAATTGATAAATTAAGAAATCATCACAAATAACAATTGACAAAACAATGGTTTATTTTTTCCTAAATTTAATCGAAACAATAATTATATAGTTACATAAAATTTATTCGAAATTCACGAAAAATATAGCTATAAAATGAAAATATAATAAATCTATAATTCGCGATATACAGAAGCATTCTATAATCAGAAAGGCTTCGATTCGGCCGAAAATCAAAGAGCATTATTGAAAGTTATTTGGACAAATGTATCGAACGCATGCCATCTTGATTGGTAGTCACAATATTATCGTTATACATCAGTAGTACCAGCATTAACAATTGTACAGCAAGTGCAATAAATTGCATGTTAATTTGGAGTTCACGAGACGATGTTCAATTCCGATTAATCGATCGCATAGATCAACTCGTCTTAAACGATGACATTATTGCTATATGATTGTTATTTAGTGATCAACAGTGTAACAAGATTGTTTTTCTCTTCTGTTTCAGTGGGCATTTCGGTGCTGATGTTTTTCTTATTCGGCAAACCTTATAAACGCGGTTTCTTCTGTAATGATGAGTCACTCTATCATCCGTATCGCGGGTCTACGGTTACGAGTACCATGTTGTACGTCATCGGCCTTTTTCTCCCTATATGCACGGTGAGTCATCTTTACAATTGCAAGACACGTGAGGAAACACCTGACAACTTACCATTACAACAAGAACTTTATCTCTCTTGGGATTCTTTCATGTTTATTACTCGCTTGTACAACATGTAATAGTTCCCATTTGAAATATGTCCATTGTTTAGCAAGTTATTTTTATGTTAGATGTTTCTTATCAAGAAAGAAATAGTATTTAATTTTCAAGAGGGATTGTGATGTCTAATATTCTCTTCTTCTTGAGAATTTTTATTTTAAAGAAACTATACATGCTTAATATATTTATAGATTAGAAACTATTTGTGATCCTTGTAGTTTTTTGGTAATCTCAATTTTTTACTTATATAAAATGTCATAAAAATATCATTATTATCTTGAAAATTAATTTCTATTGATATTCTTTATTAACACTAGAACTACCACACCAGTAAAAATGACTGGTTTTACAATCTTATTTTAAAATTCTTACTTCATGTGTCTCATTTAGGGATCATAATCCTAGATGGGTTAATAATACCAAAAATGTACTACATACATAACATGGAATTCTTTTTGTAAGAAAGTAATAAATCAATAAATATAAAAATATCTATTATTACGTATTCTATTAATATGACGTATTTTTTAAAGACCAGTCATTTTGACTGGTTTGGTAGAAATAGTTTTGTCTTAATTTCGGTAGTTCTAGTGTTAAATAAGAAATGTTAAATTAATACTCGAAAGTTTAACATTTGTATTAAAAATATTATTACTACTTATTATTAATACTTGAATTTGTATTAAAAAATATTTTCTTCTACGATACACATTAAATCTGAAATCTGAAATATTACAATATAATTAACTAATATTTTAACGTGTTGATTTTAAAAAATTAAAAATTCTCTATTCACGTATTCAGGTAAAAGTAAAAATGTCGGGGTAACCTACTGTATCGTGTCTTTGTGCAATTCTGTGATGACAGCACGGTGCTTTGAGTGATATAATGATCAACAACAGATGCGATCACAAACGAATTTGAAGGACCTGTCGTGTGCCACTTTTAAAACTCTTTCTTCTCTAGAAGGAGAGGTGACAGCGATAGTGTCTAAGAATATGAAAGACATACACATGTGTATGAGCGGTGACTCGCGCCTCGCTGCCTGCACATGTGAGTAGAGTGGCGGGAAGCGAGTTTGCGGTGCTCGTGGGAATCAATTTACGGTATGTGGAGGTGGTTCACAACTCGTAACATATGTACCATCATCCGAGTATTTTTGCTCCTAGAGACTATAAGGGAAAGGAAGAAAGTGTGAAAGAGATGGAAATTCTGTCTTTTTAGTACGTGTATTTTTTATTTGCATTCTTGAAAACTGCACTTTGTCAAATATGGAGCAAAGAAATCCATTCAAAAGTAATAGTGTTTATAAAATTTATTATTCATTTGTTTTCAAATAATTCTTCCTTTTTCGCGCTGTAGCATCAATACGTGATTTCGTTTATGAGAACGACCGGCACGTTTCCATAGTTTGTGGCTATTTATAAATTTCGCATATTTTCTCTCACTCGAATGTTTAGAAATCAGCTTCAACGAATACTCGAATTTCCATCACTTTATAGATTTCTGTTCTAATATTAGAATCTCTTCTATTCTTCCAAAATTAACTTTTATCGCAATATATTGGAAAAATAAAGTAAAAGTGAAAAACTATACTCCTGTTTATTTAATTTTGTTATCTTTACACTTGATAATAAACACAAATTTTTTATCTTATTTCATCATGTTAATATTCTCATTTTATATATACGATAACCAATTCTTCATACAATACGAAGTATCTTTACATATTACGATTCACAATGTAAAGATTTATTTTGGCATGTTGACAGTAAAGTAGAATTTTTTAATTTTAAAATAATTAGTTGCTTGAAAATGCAGCTAATGACGAGATTGCTAATTGATAGTTTTTAAACTAACTGTAAAACTAGCTATTAAACTGTTATTTAAGAAAAAATTTCATTTTTTATCTTATTGAAATTATGCAAATATTAATATTTTTTGTCAACGACTGCTACTCTTTATGGCAAAATATAAATAAAATATAAATGTAAAATATAAATACGAACTTGCAAAAACGAAGAGTGTAAAGTTATTGCCATAATTAGATTTATACGAATATAAAACGTTTTTGGTTTTCTCCGTCGTTCATTGTTTTTATCCGTTTTTGTCGGCGTTTCTCGTTTCAGTTGTTCATGAGAGACTTGCCGGCTCTTCAGACATCAGATGCCTACTTCTCTCTCTACTCTTTTCTCAACCGTCGCGTGAAGTTCAATTAACACTGTCACCGGGAGGCAAATAATTTCAAACATCGCGCATGATTCAAAGCACGTGAAATTGCATGCATACATATGTATGTGAATGAAAAATAAAGAAAAAATGAGAGAGAGAGAGAGAGAGAGAGAGAGAGAGAGAAAATTCTATTATGTTTAATCTTAAATAATTTTTTTAAATTAAAGAATAATTATGAAGAAATTAATGATATACTCAGGACGATAATGAAATCAAGTATATGAGAAGTGAATGATTTAAAGAAAAAAATATATCGTGTTAATCTCTTGTTGTCTTCCATTTTTGCTATTTTCAGTCTTAAACAATTCTGGAACTATTGTAAACAATTTTTATTTTTCGCAATTTGATACAAGAATATCTAATCAATCAATCTCGGACTACCTATGTAAAGTTCTGCTCACGCTTCATAAACGTTTTCTCGCATAGTTGTTATATAAATTTGGCAGACTACTAAAATGAACAGTAAACACAGCATCTATTTAAAAAAGAACTTCGGTCGCGTATAACTTTCTCTCTCTCCAATGCTCATTTACGTAGCAGCATGAAGATGAAAGAGAATTTTTCTGCAATTCCACAATCGTCTTTACTTCGTTAAGCGAGTATATTTATGTATTTTATTAAGAAGAAAATGAGAAGTTATATCACGCGAGAGAACACGTCACGCTCTTAATTTAATGCGATAAATTGCACGCTCGCGTGCGTGAGAAATTGGCGTAATCAAAGCTAAAATCTTAACCTTCTTATTTCGTGCGTGGGAGTATACACATTATGAGATCAGATCACGATTTCATAGAGTTTCTTTGAATGGACAAGTTCTTTGAAAAATTTAACAATTTAGCCAAGATACGATTCTATAAAATATACCAAATCTTAAGAACTGTTAAATAGAAAATATTTGTTTAAAAAAATTAATCATAATTTGGGAATTTTACTATATAAAACAGATGATTACACACACACACACACACACACACACACACACACACACACACACACACACACACACACACACACACACACACACACGCGCACACACGCGCGCGCGCGATATATGTACGATTTTACATTAAAATTATATTCCAAATCTTATATATTTAAACCTATCTGAATAATTGTAAAAAGATTTAAGGGGGTATTCTGGTCTAGAGGCATAAATTTTGGGCGTTTTGTCGAGCTCGATAAAAAAAAAAACAAAAAATATTTTTACCATTTATTTTTTTATAACATATTTATTGATATCTTGAAAATACACAAAAAAATTTTTGAAAAAAAAAATGAAAATTAAATAAGTTATAAGCTGGTAAAGTTGGGGGTAAAAAAAAACGAGGTGTGCTGGTTGACACGATTGCAACCCTTCTGGTCATCTGAAACAAAATTTAAAAAAAGATTCTTAATTAGTAAGAATGTCGTTATAGCCCCTACCTAAGAGAAAGTGGAAAACATTTTTTTCGCAAAATGGCGGCTGTTTGAAAAAAAAGGCATTTTCGACTCTTTTTTCTCATGATTTTTAATTTTTTAAAATAGTAAAAAAAATAATTTTGATACAAAAGTGGTAGGGGCGATAGAGAGTTATACATTGAAGGTTGGTACAAAATTTGAAGTCAATCGGTCAAATAGAACTTGAGATATCATGTCAACCATGTTGAAAAAAGTAGTTTTGAGAAAAACGCGTTTAAAGTTTTGAGCAAAAGTTTCAGGCAACCGCAGCGGTCTAAGTCATAGAATGGTTATACTTACATTTTGTTAATCGGCGATTCCTGGTTCATAGAGTGTGTCTTCTTCGACTTCAAAATATATATTTTCGGAAGCTCGTTCTAATTTACGAGCAATTCTAGCTTCCTTAGAAGCATCAGTACCTCTGGTACTCAAACGGCTAAAATAGCTATAACTCCGTAAATTATTAGAATTTTAAAATTTTCTCTCGAGGATATATTCTTAAAGGTCTAAACTTTAAGAATATGCAAAAAAAAAAAAGATTTTTTCAAAATTCTAGACCAGAATACCCCCTTAAGACTAATTTATTATTTTCTGACGTTTTGACTACATAACAAATAGATTTTATGACGGTTTATCTATGTCGTCAATTTTTCCCTTTTGACGTTGAAGCCGTCTCTATTCAGTATCTCTCTCATCTCCTTCTACTTTAACGTTCCTTGATGCGGTTTTATACGTTGTATACACATTCCTATACCTGGACGCATAGCAACCTGAGAAGGGTTCCCCCTTCCTCGTCTTTCTCGAGTCTCTCAAAATCTCGCGAGTCTCTCGCAGAGCCGGCTACCTTTATTATCTATCTCTCTCTACTCACACTCGCAAAGAAAACACATTGCTCGCGCTCCATACGATATGTTTCCCTCGGGATCAAGAAGAGGTTCAGGTTCAGGTAGAAACAGGTAGAATGGAAAAAAGAATGGCCACGCACTCACTGTCGTATTTCATTCACGCATGCCTCGTGAACTTGAGCTACGCTGCATCAACCGATGGACTTTATCCAGGATCTGGCCTAGTTAACTCGCTTGGTCAGGAGTATGACAGATCAGTAGAATCTAGGGAGGGAAGAAAGAGTCTCTCTCTCTCTCTCTCTCTAGAACCTTTTCGATCGAGATTCGAGCTTTTCTTGCTATCTGAAAAGTTTTACAAAGATCTCGAAGTTTTATAAAATGTTGAAAACAAATTATATTAAACATCTCGTACAAGTGTCTCGAACATATCAGAATAGCGATTCTTTCCCAAAGCTAAAAGTCAGTCTCTTTAAATTATTTATCTACTTAGTTTATATTTGAAATTGTTAAATATAGATTTTTTTGTATTATAAGTTTTTATAGTATTGGTACATGTATATATATATATATATATATATATATGTATATAAAGAATATTATATATAGGGAAATATTACAACGGGAAATTGTTTTTACAAACATATTAATAAAGAATTGTGGCGCTCGTATTAATAAATTAATGAAGAATTGCGTAAAAAACTTTCTTCTGAATTTCAATCTTTTTTTATCTTAGATGATCATAGGAGAGTACCTGCACTGGAAACATTTCTCCGGACACACGGCAAATGTGCTTTTTGGATACACCATACCTCCATGGCTGTGGAATGCTTATCAAAAGGTTCATTTGATCAATTTAAAAATATTTTTTAAAAATATTTATTAATGAAAAGAATCATATAAAGTTATAATTTAAATTTTTACTTACAATTAGATTCCTCCTCTAACGTTTCAATCTCTATTAATTAAAAGTTAATTAATCCTTGATTAATTCGCATCTCTCTCTATAAAAATAATGTAAACTAACTAAAAAAAAAAACGTATTTGCAGGTTGGTGTGTTCGGTTTCGGTGCAGCTTGCACTGTTTTAACCACAGACATCGCCAAGTACACCATAGGTCGACTACGGCCACATTTCATGAAGCTCTGCGTACCCAATATTGACTGCAACCTGCCCGAATATCAACACAAATATATCGAGGATTTCCACTGTACCGCAACAGGAGTCTCGGCCAAGCTATTAAAGGAAGTCAGGTAAGAGATCTGACGTGAGAAACATTCCTGAATTTCTCATCAGCTTAAAAGGAGATAGAGTATCTGCCGCAACACGAATATTATATCGCCTCTCGATCGTAATCCTGTATCTCGAAATGTGTTTATCCGCCATATAATCTTTTTACACACACATAATTATATATTTTCGTTATATATAATTATAATAATATGTAATTGTAAAATTGAAAAATTATAGATATTATAGATATTATAGATATTAACATTTAAATATAAATGTTTCCTATAATATATAAATACGTTAGTAACAAATTTTTAATAACTATTAAAAATACCTTAACAATTAATAAAATGAGAAGACCAAATTCTATGGTCGAAACGTTGTGTGATCTTTAATAAAGGTATCGTTAGCCAGTTTGCACGTCGATTATTACTCTCTTTCTTGAATTTTCCATACTGGCGAAGAGAAGATTATTTACTTGTTTTAATTAATAAAACATTAGTATAACTTTACTACATAATAGTTCTATAATAGTTCTAAAAACAAATTATCAATAGTCTTTAGTTTGATAGCATAACATTTCAAACTATATTTTAGACAATAAAAATAGATATCTATAAAATAATCAAGTTTATGGATATTAGATATTTTGGTTATTAGACAGTACATATTTATTTGTTATGAATTAATTAATTAAGTCTCACAAGTTTCTTCATTAAAAAATCAAACAGATTAGTCGTTATTAAAGTAAAATTTTTCTTTCTTTGAAAGTTGCAAATGTACGAATGCAGGAAGAAATTACACGGCGAATCGTATGAATCGTGACGTGAACTCGCTCAAGGCTTAATCGATAAAGCTTAATCGTGCAGAGTTAGGTGATATGTTCAATGTTATATATGGTTTCGGTATACACATATCGCGGATTCTTTGCAGCTTTATTCTTAGTCTCGAACAAAGATCAAACACACGAAATAATCAATTCAGGAAAACGTTGTAGAAACTTTTACTACAACTATAAATAATGCTATAAATCAACGTTAATAATATTAAATATTTTTTAGATATAATTTTCTGAAGAAACAAATTTTTTTTATCTTTATTTGAAAAATTCTTACTTAAAAGTTTATTTAAAATTAATTTCAAAAATTTATATTTCTTATTCTTTCTCCCAAAGAATTTTTCTCAATTGAATCTGATTTCATATTTCAGAATTACCGCTTATAGAAAGAAATACACAAACGAATACTATTGTAATTAAAAAGAACGCATAATTCGATAAGACATGAGTGGAATAAACAAGCAAATGACTGACAATTCAATAAGTATTTAATGAAAATCAAGCGTCGGCATATCAAATCGATTCAAACGACAAACGCGACATCGTAACCATCTTTCTTTCCATTCCGTCTCTCCTCTCCCCTCAAGAGTTTTGCTCCCTTAGATTATCATTTCGTCTCGTGTTCATAAGCTTGTCTCGCACAAGCGTAAAGTCCGCAGACCATTAATAAAGTAAAAATAATGAAATACGACAATTCCTTCTTGCTTCTTCATTCAATCGCATGTCTCGCCTATAATTGTTGGTGCAATTGTTACCGTCACGCGATCTAAGGAGCTTGTTTCAGGCTCGTGTTGTCAAACACCATTTCAGGGTATTGCCCTGAAGATTCGTCGGCTGGTTGCTGCCGTCCGATAGGAGATTAAGAAAATTTCCGCTTATATTTTAAAAATAATAATTAGCTTCTATGAGAAACATTTGATTTAAAAAATATTTTAAGGAAATAAAAATAGAATTGTGAATATAATGTCAAATTATTTCATTAATATTGCAAAAAATTGAAATTTTTTAAAATATAAAGAATTGAACTTAAATTTTTAAGTAAGAATTTTTTAAATAAAGATAAAAAGAGAAATTTGTTTCTTCAGAAAATTGTCTGAAAAATATTTAACATTAATGTTGATTAACACATTATTTATAGCTGCAGTAAAAACTTCCACAACGTTTTCCTGAATTGATTATTTCGCATGTTCGATCTTTGTGTTGGTTGAGTAGGGAAACCTTTTCATACATTCCAGATATACCTACATATATACCCCGAAGGTCGGTTTTAACGGATACGAGCGCACACAAAAAAACCACGGTAGCGAATGACAATGAGTAGCGCTCTGCCTGCAGGCTTTGCCGACACGATTCGCATGAGCGAGATTCATGCCAGGCGTGCAGTTTTTTTTTCTTTTTCCCTTTTCCCCTTGACTAACGGAAATGCTATTACACACTCGAATTATTTGCGTATGCATCCCATTTACTGCCAACTACAATAGTAACCAACGATTCGAAAACTCGCATGCGAAAGTGAATATAATTAATGATAAAATGAAAAAGATCATAATTATTGTCCTTAAAAATTTTACACTCTTTTAATTTAATTAGATTTAACTAGATTCTCAGTTTTTGTTAAATTATGGAAAATTCTTACAGTTTATCAAATACTATCGTCAATTTTCATCGGGGAGGGGGGGGGGGTGAGGATAATTTAGAGTAAAAAATACGATAGAGATATCTTCACGACGACATTTGCGAAGAGTAAGTTTAGCATTTTACAAGATTAACAGAAATAAAGGCAAAGTTTCTAAAAAGCATCTTAGTCACTCTTCCTTTTGCACATTTGCAATTTCCGTTTTCGATTTACGTATCAGTGAACGTGGAACGCGAAAAGGAATAGTCTCAAAGACGAAGTGCGAAGAGCTCAAAGTAAAGGATTCGCGAAACACGCCTTTAGACACGCGTGAACTCGAGGAGATGTGCGAAGGATTACATACGGCTTATTGCTAGAAATAACCCCGAGCTACCAATACATTCTAACGCATACGTCATTATCTTTTAGAAGTCAACGAAACGCGTTAGAAATAAATATCCATGACTCACAAAATTTATTTAACGTGACGGATCACATTCGGATGTTGAGTGCTAAATAGAGACGGTTGCAAAGGAAGCATTTCTCTAAATCTCTGACTTTCCCGAAAGAACCGTCGACATTTGTTAGTTAGCCGTTCTTTTCATTTAAAGTCGTTGATCGAAGAACTTAAGAGCAGCAATGATTTGATCTAATTTTACATTTTACATTAATTTAAAAAACTAATACCGGAAATTTTCTTCAATATAACACATGTTTATCATACATATATATTTTTTTATTCTTAAAAATGTTCAGAACGCTATTGCATTGAATTTTTAAATAAATTCCTTTAAAAGCACCTTCGGACAAGCTTAGCTTATATTAATCTTTTTAAATTCTCTGGGACAAGTAGTTCGAATACATAGTGCAGCTACGCTAAATTCTTCTTAGTATCATTTTAAACTTGAAGCGTTACGTAAACTTGAACGTGTATATTCAAGTTCATCGCACATAGCAGTCGTTACGTCTAAATGAAGTCTAATCTGGAAGTCGAATATAAAAAAGAAGCTCGATTCTCTCCGGATTCGGTAGTTTCAAGAGAGGTTCCAGAGTCCACGAAACGTCGCGATCAGATCACTCGCCCTTGTAGTGTTGTATAACGAGTTTACGTATACGTGTTCGCCTTTCTCCTTTTTCGTCATTTTCTTTCTTCCTCGCTCTCGAGAAAGACGAAGAGATCAAGCGGACGTTATCGCGTAAGCGAACAAAAAGAAGGGACATTTGTATGTATAATGAAACCACTACTCTTTTGGTGCTACGTACACGCGTACTCGACTGTATCACAGATCATTCGCTCTTCGTTCGCGTGATCTCGACAGGAACAGTTTTATGTATAGAGAGATTTGAAGAATCCTGATGATAAAGAGACGACGTCACACAAAGAATTCATTCATGATCCCTTCGTGCATTCGAGCCCTCGGTTGTCTTCCTCTGCACGGTAGCAGGCGAAGGAACCACACCGAGTAAAAGGAGAGAGAGAGAGAGAGAGAGGGAGAGAGAATGTGTATGAAGGTGGGGAGGGAAAGGGGTTGGATAAACGAAAGCTATTCACCCTTTTCATTTATCCAACCCTTTCTTTCCTCCTCTCTCTCTCTCTCTCTCTTTTTCTTCCTTTCATTGATCCGTCATTTACTAATGTCATCTAGCTCCTTGATACTTATAAGTGCGTACAGGAATACACTTAAAAACCAATGTAGAAAAAACTTTTTATTCGTTGCCATCAATATCGTAACTCTATCGTTAGGTTAGGTTACGTTCTTAAATTTTGTGTTAACGCATTGGGAGAGATATTTAAAATACAACTTCAGAATCTTAATTTTAACGATAAATTCTCTGACGGAGGTTACATATACAATCTGTTAAATCAGATGCGTGACTTTTTTAAATAAAATAAATTTTCCCCAGAAAAAAGTAGTAGAAGAATGAGCTTTATCTTATAATTTTAAATTGGCTCCTGTTGAAAAATAGCATCTTAAAGTTTTTCTAAAAATGATATAGAGGAAGAAGAAAGGTTGATCTTATAACTATTGAAAGAATAAAAGTCGTATAAATATCGTGAAGTCTTGAAAATTTTTTACTCAAAGATTGATACAGCTGTCATAATTTTTAGTTTCAAACTAAACAGTCATTGCCGAATGGCGAACTGCAGGTCTTAATTAACGTAATGCGTCCGAATTTTTTTATGGGCAAGTCTTGAGAGGAACAGAGAAAAGATGGAGAGAAAGATATAAGTATCGTATTTTTTGCTCGTGGGATCTGAGGTTCGGCCTCCTCCTTTCTCTTCTTCATATTCTCCGTCGCTCGCGGCTGATCTTCGTCGTTTCGTCGATCGTAATCGGCACGCTATACTTACGTCCCGGAATTAATCGCGATAAAATTAATAGGGAGGGAGAGCAAGGGGGGATGCATACGTGTACATGTGCAACGATCGTAAAAAGAGAGCGAAGAAGAGGAAGGAATTCCTTTCCATTTTTTCTTGCATTCTGATCGATAAATAGGATTCATTTGACGCAGCACGATTGATCGTTTCAGATTATCGTTTCCCTCCGGTCACTCGTCCTTTTCGGCCTACACCATGATCTATCTTGCGGTAAGTAGTCCTTATGTTACGTAAGTGTTGCATTGATTTACAATTCGTGCGAATCGGATCGTAATCGTTCAACTATCCCAACTGCGCGCGCGCGCGTGTGTGTGTCTCCAGACAGGCTTTAGAATCTTTGGCCGCAAAGACCAATTTACATAATTTAATATGTGTAGCATCGATTATATGTTGAATTCGATTACAGTTCAATTACAGTTCGATCCGCGTTCATGACAAAGCTAAGCCATTGCGGTAATTACATTGGTGATTATAAAAATAATTATGTATCCCGAGAATATTCAATTAAATTCGAATTTGATTTATCAACATACGATAAACGAAAAAATGATTCTATAATAATAAACAAAGTAAAAATGCGAATTACCTAATTGAATTACAGAATTTTGTTAAATAGTTCTTCTCTTTCGTATTCTAAAATTTTCTATTTGCGTTTTATTTGTTATATATTTGTTTTATATTAATTTGTTTTATATTAATAATAAAATAGCATTTAGGAAATTGTTCTGGTTGATTTCCTGTTTAATCAAAACTATCTGCTATAATTTAATCAAGTTTTTAATTTATAAATTGATAATATCTTGGCATGATCAAATTTGGGATTATTTAGATGTATCTACAATTAAGAATGAAATGGAAGGGCAGCAAACTGCTTAGACACTTTCTTCAATTTCTATGCTTGCTCATGGCCTGGTTTACCGCGATGACACGAATTTCCAATTATAAACATCATTGGAGTGACGTGCTCGCCGGATCTACCATCGGTATAATTAGCGCTTTAGTGGTGGTAAGCTGATCATATCATTGAATTTTCAGAATATGCCATCAATATATTAATTGCAAGAAATAATTCTGAAATATGATTTTATAATATTTAAAACTTTATTTTTGAAAATTAATCTTATAAACTTTTATATAATTGAAAGATGCTTGAATATATAATGATTATTTTAATTCAAAAATAATAGGATGTAATTGTGATTTAAATTTTAAAATATTGAGATGTTTAATAATAAACATTAATTTAATATAAGCATTTTATCAACAATATTCTATAACAATATTTTCTTTGGTACTCAAATAATAAAATAATAAAAAAAACAAATAATTTTTTTTCTGTTAAAATTTGACCAGATATGTCTCATACTCTTTAATATTCTATATAAATATAATCAATCGTAATATTATCAGATTGATACATGTATTTGACAAGACAAAATAGATAAAATCACGATTTTTATGGTTCTTTAGACATACTGCGTGGCAGATCTCTTTAAAGAGGAGAGAGAGAAACACTGCTCTATAGAGAAGCACCGAACTACCGATTATGAAGCGGAGACTGGTGTCACCGGCACACAGGTGAATAATGGTACTGGTAATCGCAACTGTTGACCTAACGAGTTCACTCTTCGCTTGCTGACCGCAACAAGGCCGTAACTGTCTTCTAGTTGTCTCCGGAAAACTATTAAAAAAATCCTTGGGTTTCTCATGAAACATCAGATGAGATTAGATCTCAGATAGTCCGGACATGTCTATCGGTGTAGTCTTCTCCAACGTTTCTCCAGACATTTTTAGCTGTCGACGCGTTCTTTAGGAAATACTTTTTTTAATCCTAAGACAGTAAATCACCTTACTATTTTGGAATCGCTTCTCGACTACATTTCCACCGTATTTTTTTCTCATTGTTATACAAGTTATTTGAGTCTTGTCGATGTTACACGGATCAAGAAAAGAAAAAAAAATTGAGTGCAATGTAGTTACGGCTTGCTAAATATTTTCTGTTCTTTATTGAGCTTTGTGCTATTATGCGAATGTGTCTAATGTGGAACACAGTGTACTTTCGTTGCAAAAGGAGTGATAGTTTTTCTTTTACTTTATTGTGCTTTTATCTCTCAGCGTCTAGAAACGCTCGAAGAATAGATGTACATTTCTAGAAGCCTATGTTTGTGTAACATTTTCCGTGACTGGTTAGCGAAAGACGAGATTAGAATATTTCTCACGAAGAATTAGTTTGAATTTAAATGAAGAGGATATCGTTGCAGAGGCAAGAGTGACAGAGAGGACAGGGGGATAAACGAGATAAGTAGGGGAGGGGAGGGGCGGTATTAGGAATAGGAGTGGGCACCGAGATAAAGCACGGACGGGGACGGCGGGGCCGCGGGTGCGGAGCAGACAGAGACCGAGCATCCGCGAGAGGAGGAGGCTCAGGTAGGAGGACGGCCGAGCAGCGAGGCAAGCGGAAGGACCAAAGAGAAGAAGGGGGGATAACCCTCTTGAACAAGAGTCACAAGCTGAGCGACTTGTGGGGCAGATAAATGCTGCCGGGGCATGGTGAGAGAATTGATTAAATGGTTTTCTTTGACAAAAAAGTCGCCAAGTTTTCAGAGAAACTGTTTTTTTAACACTTTTGAGCTTTGCTAAGGACTTCAGACATTTATTGCACGAAATTTCGTAGAAAGAGTATTGGGTACATCTTAGGGGTATCAACTTTAATTAATGCAATTAAATTTTAAAAACGGAAATCGAGGTACAAATTGAGTATACTGCTTTCAAAATGAATGAGTATTTTTTTCTCAATTTTTCGAAAAATCAAAAAAAATTTTTTTCAAAAAAATTTTTTTTTCATTTATTTTTCAGGGGTAAATTTAAATTTCTGAAAAAAATTTTTTTTGATTTTTCGAAAAATTGAGAAAAAAATACTCATTCATTTTGAAAGCAGTATACTCAATTTGTACCTCGATTTCCGTTTTTAAAATTTAATTGCATTAATTAAAGTTGATACCCCTAAGATGTACCCAATACTCTTTCTACGAAATTTCGTGCAATAAATGTCTGAAGTCCTTAGCAAAGCTCAAAAGTGTTAAAAAAACAGTTTCTCTGAAAACTTGGCGACTTTTTTGTCAAAGAAAACCATTTAACAGTTTTTTTCAAAACTAACCTTTTTTTGTAAACTTATTGAAAAAATCAAATTTTCTGTAACCATCAATTCTCTCACCATGCCCCGGCAGCATTTATCTGCCCCACAAGTCGCTCAGCTTGTGACTCTTGTTCAAGAGGGTTACACATATCGGCAGGTTGGTGAACGATTTGGCGTTAGTCCTTCAGTTGTGTCCCGTGCCTATAACCGATACCTTGAAACAGGTGGGTATGAGCGACGCGCTGGACAAGGTCGACATCGGGTAACAACTCGTCGGGACGATCGGGCAATCATCCTTGAAGCTCGTCGAGAACCTTTTGTTCCAGCTAACATCATCGCTCAACAATTCCCGAACCGTCAACAGCAACAACAACAACAACGACGACGGCTACGAAACGTTTCTCGATCAACGATTAGGAATCGTCTCCGGGAAGCTGGATTGCGTGCCAGGACAGCTGCTCGTGGACCGATGATGAACGTTAGACATTGTAGAGCTCGTCTAGCGTACGCTCGCGAACATGTTAACTGGCGCATGAGGGATTGGGATAACGTTCTTTTCTCTGACGAATCTCGATTTTGTTTGTACGGTAACGATAGAAGACCTCGAGTTTGGCGTCGTCAGGGAGAGCGTTATTCACAAAACTTTATTCGTCCTGTGGCCGCCTACAATGGAGGATCAGTAATGGTTTGGGCAGGAGTTTCACGAACATCTCGGACTCCTTTGGTTATTGTCCGCGATAACCTTAATGCTAGGCGTTACATCGACCAGATCTTACGACCTTATGTGGTCCCTTTACGGCGGAACAGGAGAAGATTTATCTTCATGCAGGATAATGCTCGCCCTCATACAGCGAACATAACCCGTCAATTTTTCCAGAGAAATGACATCACGTTATTAAGGCATCCTGCGATGAGCCCTGATCTCAATCCCATTGAGCACGTTTGGGATATTTTGGGCCGTCGATTGCGTCAAAACTACCCGATTTTAAGCAATTTAGCCGCATTGGAGCGCGCTTTAATCACAATTTGGCGTAGGATTCCACAGCGGATGATTCGCAATTGCATTTCGAATATGCCTGACAGGTTGCGAGCTGTGATTCGGAATAGAGGCGGGAACACTCGATACTAAATACGACAAACACTTTTAGGAAATGAGTTTGGAGTCTTTAAATACTGTGGAGCTGACGAACCACGGGGTCTCATTACTCCTAAAGATTCACACACACACACACACACACACACACACACACTTTGGAGAATGAGTTTGGAGTCTTTAAATACTGTGGAGCTGACGAACCACGGGGTCTCATTACTCCTAAAGATTCATTTATACACGTGCATAAGCACAAAAGAAGCATAAATCCGACCGTGCAACCTCCACGTGGTATGTTTTGGGTAACGCTAATGCCGGCGGTCAGGAATCGACGTTATTTCCGAAAAGTATCGTTTTTTTCTGCTTTGAAAGAAAACTTGGAAAAAAAATTTGAAAAAAAAACAAAAATTTTTTTTGAAAATTTTTCAAAAATTTTTCGAAAAAAAATTTTTTTTTTGGTTTTTTTCCAAATTAACCTGTAATGGACGAAGAATTGTGTAAACAGTCGTGAAAAAATGAATTTTTTCATTTCTAAGAAGATTACGCTAAGTTTAGCAACAAAAACCTTGTTCCTTTAATTTTTTTCGAAATTTCGATCAATCGGTCCAGAAAAACGGTTCAGTGGATCGGTCTGAAAATTTACAGGGTTATTAATGACACATTTAGCTGTAAAATGACCTTCAAACCCTAGCTTTGATGCCAGTATGAACAAAGATACAGTCGATTTTCCAAAACAAGGGAAAAAGTTACTTTTCGTTACTTTCTTCATGTTAACGTGTAGAAAAAGAAAATTTTTTTTTCCAGAAAATCATGACAGAATCTTGTAGGAAATTTATTCCAGATTTCAAAACTGCCCTTAAATTTGCTGTACGACCAATGGCTGCCGAGATATTGGCGGTTGAACAAAAAAGGATCCTTTTGGATTCAAAATTCAATATCTCGGAGACAAAAGGTCGTATCCAAATTTAAAAAAAACCAAATTGAAGCCGAATAAACAGGCTATTTGATTCATGCATTGGCTAAGCTCGAAAAAATTTTTTCATGCCCGTGGACTGAAAAATAAAATGTGTAAAATTTGCAAAAATTTTTTTCCGTGCTTTATTGAAGGATTGCACGGGAACTGCGACTTGTAGAAATTTTTGACTGCAAGATCTAAAAAGTACAATCTTCAAGCTTCAGATTGCTTTTTTTAGATTGCCGATATGACCATTTTTCACTGACTTACAGCCTGTCAAAAATTACTAAAAAATTTGGAATTTTTTTTTGTTCCCTTAATTTTTGCGAAAAGTGTATAAAATCAATTTCATTTAATAACAAATAAAGTTCTTTTATAAAATGCCATAAAAACTAACTAGTGTTTGGAACAAATATGTTTAAGTAGTAAACTTTTAATTTAAAATCTTACTTTATTGATATAAAAAAACAGTACATATTTTGTAAGTTATGAATGCAATATATACTTGCCGGTGATATGTGATTTAAAATTTTGTTCTACACTTATTTGATCTTTAGTCTTTCGATAACTTTTATTGCAGCAGTCGGTTGCAACACAAAGTGGCATTTTTCATTATTTTTCAGTACAAAAATTAGAAAAATAATACTAAATCTTGACAATGTCACAATGTTTTCTTTTATATTCTTGCTCCCTGCACCTAGATGGCATTACTAATGTCGCCAGACAATATGGCGGCCCCCTCCTCCCCTAAAATCTTCACTCCCCGCGTCTGTACGCTCCGTCCAGTACGTCAATGTTTATCGCCAGTTGACGTCGGTTCACGCGTCGGCTTGTCACGTGTTTTATGGAATTTGTACTGTAGTATAAAAAAATGAGTTCGTATCCAAAACACGCACATTCTGACCCGTCATATCGTCAAAGTAAGCCACGTAAAAGACGGTATTATGGAAATCAACATACAGCTTCTAACAGTTCAAATGACGAAAGTGAAAGTGCCAGTGCAAAAAAACTGAATACTTCGAGCATTGAAAATGTGACTGTGAATCCTAGGTTTTGTTATCGAATTATTGACTTATTCACTGTGTTTGCATCACTGTCGGACATTCTAGTTTGTAGAAATTGCAAGCAAGATGTTACTTTTGAAGAGACCGGAATCCGGGGGCTAGGCTTCAAAATTGTTGTCAAGTGTAAATGCGGATCAAGACAGATAAATTCAGGCCCTATGATTAATACTGGATTTGAAATTAATCGAAGAATTGTATTCGTCATGCGACTCTTGGGAGTTGGAAAACAAGGATTAAATTTATTCTGTAATTATATGGACATTTGCAGTGGCATCTCGGAAGATACTTATAACCTCATTTACAATCACATCTACTCCGCAGCGAAATCTATCTTCGATTATTGTTGCAAGAAAGCCGTTGAAGAAGAAAAACGTGAAAATGAAAAACGTGAATCGCCCCTTATGAAATTCAAAGTGTCCGGAGACGGTTCTTGGAAAAAGCGGGGATTTAAATCACTGTACGGCGTAACGACTCTAATAGCATACTACACAGGAAAAGTCATCGATCTCGTTATTAAAAGTAGTTATTGCCATGAATGTGCACTTTGGAAAAATAAATCAACGAATTCTGAAGAATATTTAACATGGGAAGCCGAGCACGACGAAGAAACCTGTACAAAAAATCATGACGACTCAGCAGGAGCTATGGAAGTCGAGTCTATAAAAACGATGTTTTTGAGATCAGTGGAGCTTCATGGTGTGAAATACGTCAATTACATCGGCGATGGCGATTCCAAAACATTTTCGGCTCTTCTAAAAGTAAATCCTTACGGTGATGATCAACCAGTTGTCAAGAGCGAGTGTGTGGGTCACGTTCAGAAAAGAATGGGAACTCGACTTCGAGCCGTAAAAAAAGCTAAAAAACTCGGCGGAAAAGGTAAATTGACGGAAAATTTGATCAAAAAACTCAGTACCTACTACGGCTTAGCGATTCGAAGGAATGTAAACAGCACTGAAGACATGAAGAAAGCTATCATGGCCACTTTTCATCACATGATTTCGACCGACGAAAACCCGCGTCACGAGAACTGTCCAACAGGCAGTGATAGCTGGTGCCAGTGGCAGCAGGCTACAGCTCTTGGGAATGCGCCTAAACCTCATCCTCAACCATTACACCGCGATGTGCAGAAGGAATTACTACCCATTTACGAAGATCTTTCAAGAGATGACTTGATGGAGAGGTGCTTAGGTGGCCACACTCAAAATGCGAATGAGAGTTTCAATTCGACAATTTGGCGCCTGTCTCCTAAACATCTGAATTGTGGCTTACGAATTCTTGAAGTGGCATCATATATCGCAGCTGCCGTGTTCAACGAAGGGAATTCATCAATCTTGATGATTATGAACGAGTTGAACATCGTCGTTGGCTCACAAAGTTTCAACTTCGCCAAAAACATGGACGAGCAGCGCGTGAAACGTCAAAATCGACGCAGCGGCCTCGCGACTAAAGAAGCGAGAAAAGCGCGAAAAGAAGAAATGGCGGCTGCTAATCTCGCATACGAGAAAGACGAAGGGCTCCTGTATGGCGCAGGAATTGGTGATTAAAAGGTACGAACTTCGTATAATACTTAAAAACCCATAAACGTTCAGTTTTTCGTAACTTTTTTTTCAAACGCGTTTTTCTCGAAACGACTTTTTTTCAGTTTGTGTGACATGTAGCTCAAAAAATAATGAACCAATCTTAAAAAACCGAATTGATTATTGTTCGTTATTCAATTGGCTTCTATATGAACCTCCAATTGGCATAAAAAATGAATTTTAAATGCATTTTTAAGGACAGATAAGTGAAATAAAAACGGTGAAAATCGATGGCTATTTTTTCAGACTTGCGAAATTTCTTCAATTTTCGATTTTTTTATCTAATTTGAGGTTCATATAGAAGAGAAACTTATAATAAACGTAAATATTTTTGATTTTTTGATTTTAGATGGAAATTACGACCTGTAGGCGTCACACAAGCGACATGTTCATGCGGCGGACGTTCACGGGTCACGGCTTATAACGACGCTATTTTATAAGAAACAGACTTGAAAAAATTTGAATATATACTTGAAAACATGTACAATATGATCTAATAGTTGGAATAAATAAAAAAAAAAAATCCGCCCAAAAAAATCGCAAAAAAACATGAAAATTCAGGCCTCTAAACCTATTTCCCCCCTTAAAGGGTCTCTAATAAGAACCAAGGCACAGTGCTTGAATGTATCACACAGTGTCTATCTGTATCGTCTTGCTGGAAATCACCCAATATCTTAAGATTAAACTTAAGATGGTTTAAAGCCTGCGACACACAATACGATTTTTTGTACTGGATAGCTTACGAGAGCCAATTAGGATTAAGCTTTAAATCACTTGATCTAAAATTCTGCATCTTTATTGGCTCTTGTAAGCAAACCAGTACGAAAAATCGTACCGTGTGCCGCAGGCTTTAAACATAAGAACGGACTATGAATACCGGTCTAAAGCATATATGTAATACTCCTATATTGCTAGTAGAGTGTCGATCTCAGTTCAAACATTACGGTACAGACGTATAATAGTTTCTCTCTCGCGCACGGTTCAGCTGCTTTGTGCGCATGCGCTAACAGCGTTAGGCAGACACGACCAGGTAATGTTTTCTCTAGAGATCCTATAATCAGAGTTACGACATTCAAGTCCTAACTTTTGATTGGTCCGACATTTTTTGTCTATTCGGTACATTTCGGATAGCTTCGTACATCTTCGGAAGATAAGCTAACCTTCGAAAGATTAGCTAATCTTAGAAAGATTAGCTAACCTTCGAAAGACTATCTTCAGAGGCTATCTATTATCTGTAGTGGCTGTATCTCGTTCTTCTACGCATGCGTTTATGCGAAAAAAAGAAAGAAAATATCGCTATCTCTTTCTATCTTCGCCATTTCTTGTCTCGAATGTCGTAACTCTGATTATAGGATCTCTAGTTTTCTCTTTTCGTGTTCTTTCCGTCTTATTTTCTAATGCTTAGTCTCTCGCTCACACTCACTCAATAGATGCGCCTGCGCATAACGAAGCCATATTTGGAATTCGTGCGTCTTTCTTTTATGGGGCTCGATCCTCTCATTGGCCTAGTTTCCACCAAAGCACCTAATCCAGCGTAGAATCGAATTTGAGTTGATGGAAACGCGATAGATTAACTCATTTCACTCCCGTTTTGATCCACCAAGATAATCGGAGTGGGAGCGAATTGACACTAAAGTTTAGTCGGTGGAAACAGTCGAAAGTAGGTAATGCCAACCTCTATACTTTTTATTATTGGCTATTCTAGCTCTATTTGTACATAACCTGCCTTAAATTAAGTTGGCTATATTAAAATATCGATCTTCTTCACTCCTATTTCACTTCCAGTGGAAATAGCATAATAAATTTGTTCTGCACCGAAGTAGAATCGAATTGAAGACTTCGGTGGAAACTAGGCCATTGTAAAGATACGGAACTAGCAATATAGGAGTATTACATATATGGTCTAAAGAACCTTGTGTTCACGATACCAGAAATCGGTCCGAGATCTTGAGCTGAGAAATATGTAGCCAATCAACTTGTAGTTTTTATGGAAAAGAGGCAATTTTATTAGCTGAACACTTCTCTGATCAAGATCTCGAACCAATTTCTAGTGGATACAAACGTGTTGATTGGTTGCAGGCTAAAACATTTCTAGAAACTCGAAAATTTTACTATCCTGCAACTAGATTCCTATAGTCAGAGAAGCACGAACTCTACATCCAATTTGCCATAGACATAATATACCAAGACCGAGCGTCCACAAGTAGGGATAGAAGGTAGGGGTAATCTCACTTGTATGTGTGAGTATGTGTGAACTATGACTAGGCGTGACTAGAAACCCTTTAATAAGAGTCTGGCCATCAGAGACGTGGTTTTGATTGGTCCACCATTTTTTCTCTAATCTAAGTGAGGATAACTTAAGCGCAAGCGTATGATCATGAAAATTGAGACATTACTAACCAATTGCACTGTTCGACGATATCACGTGATTAGAGAAAAAATGGCAGATCAATCACGATGCTTCAAATCGAGGTACATGGTGATATATGGTGATGACCAGACTCTTATTAAAGGGTCTCTAGGCGTGACTTATCACGCAGGCGCGTGTGAGAGAGAAAAATATACACGTTATCATAGACTTAAGCCTGCAGCACACGATACGATTTTTCGTACTGGATTGCTTACGCGAACCAATTAGGATTAAGCTTTAAGTCACTTGATCTAAAATTCTGCATCCTTATTGGCCTAGTTTACATCGAGCACTTGATACGCGTATCAAGTAGTATATTTGAACTGATCAGCCAATAACTGAATCAATGTACTAGTTATTTACTATTTGATACGCGTATCAAGTCCACGATGTAAACGTAGCCATTGGCTCTTGTAAGCAAACCAGTACGAAAAATCGTACCGTGTGCCGCAGGCGCGCTTTATATACATAGACCGGCCCCTACTGTAAGAGAGAGCATGGCAACATATACGGTGAAGACATAAGGTTTGTTCGCGTCGCAATACTCCAATATGCTCCTACTCACTCCAATACGCTCCAATCTATAGTATACGTAACGTAATACTATAGTTCGGAGCGTATTGGAGCGAATAGGAGCATGTTGGGGCAAGCGACGCGAACAAACCTATAGTTTCCCGGGGTAGATCTGTCCTTTTCTTTTGATCGTCTCTCATCCCCACCAAACAATATGCTCACTATGGCTACGTTTACATCGTGGACTTGATACGCGTATCAAGTAGTATATTTGAGCTGATCAGCCAATAGCTGAATCAATGTACTAGTTATTTACTATTTGATACGCGTATCAAGTCCACGATGTAAACGTAGCCAATATACTACTTGATACGCGTATCAAGTGCTCGATGTAAACTAAACCTATGCTCACCATCTTAAAATCTTAGAACATATATAAATGGAAGAGGAATTGCCTATATTGCTTATACACCGAGCCTGAAGCAAGCATCTGTGCGAGAGAGATAGCTAGAGACTCCCAAATGTTCACAATGCGCATGCGTTAGTACCGCCGCTAGCGCGCCACTTTCTTAGTTGATTTAAATCGAATAGATATTAATATAGACACATTGAAGAAAAATATATATTTATTGATGTTTAAAATGAATTAATTTTGAAAACTTATGTCTAATAAAATCTTTTTGTTCACATAATGAAAATGAAAATGAAAATGATTTGAACATAATTTAGTTGTTGTGTTCAAAACTTTTTCGTTGATGCCACAAAAAGACAGCCATTTTTCACGAAATTCCTTATTTTTCGGAAATCTATTTTATATATAAACAAATAAATATAAAACATTGAATATCATTAAATAATATATAAAAACATAACCTATTTGTTATCACATAATTCAATGCATGCATATAATATTTTATACAGTTACTTACGTATAATATGAAACCAATTTATCGCGATTACCACACAACACACAATATGCGTTTGGCATTTTTGCTATGTATTTAACGTTTCTGTAATAATAACGTATAATCAACGTGAAACACATGTGAGATTGACAACTGAGATCAACGCATGCGCATTACAAACATTTGGGAGTCTATAGCTTTCTCTCTCGCACAGATGTTTGCTTCAGGCTCAACGTTCAATTCCTCTTCCATATTATATATGTTCTAAGCTTAAAATTGTTGATGAGTTACAGAAAATGGATAGATAGTCCATCCACAGAGAAGCTTCGACAAAAATTAGAACATATACATAGAGATGGAATAGTGAACTGAAGTGTCCAAAGGAAGTAAAAAAGAAAATCATAGTTGTCTCTCTTCTCGCGAGTAACTAAAAAATGCGCATGCGCCAAGCTTCGTGTGTTAATAAATATACCTTCCATCATTCGCGCATTTTTGAGTA